>CM051235.1:372402137-372707137 GCA_027917425.1 Gastrophryne carolinensis
CAGTCCTGTGTACAGCCCCAGTGCTCTACTGAAACTTCACACAGCCCTGTGTACAGCCCCAGCGCTCTACTGAAACTTCACACAGCCCTGTGTACAGCCCCAGCGCTCTACTGATACTTCACACAGCCCTGTGTACAGCCCCAGCGCTCTACTGAAACTTCACACAGCCCTGTGTACAGCCCCAGCGCTCTACGGAAACTTCACACAGCCCTGTGTACAGCCCCAGCGCTCTACTGAAACTTCACACAGCCCTGTGTACAGCCCCAGTGCTCTACTGAAACTTCACACAGCCCTGTGTACAGCCCCAGCGCTCTACTGAAACTTCACACAGCCCTGTGTACAGCCCCAGCGCTCTACTGATACTTCACACAGCCCTGTGTACAGCCCCAGCGCTCTACTGATACTTCACACAGCCCTATGTACAGCCCCAGTGCTCTACTGAAACTTCACACCGCCCTGTGTACAGCCCCAGCGCTCTACTGATACTTCACACAGCCCTGTGTACAGCCCCAGCGCTCTACTGAAACTTCACACAGCCCTGTGTACAGCCCCAGAGCTCTACTGAAACTTCACACAGCCCTGTGTACAGCCCCAGAGCTCTACTGAAACTTCACGCAGCCCTGTGTACAGCCCCAGAGCTCTACTGAAACTTCACACAGCCTGTGTACAGCCCCAGAGCTCTACTGAAACTTCACACAGTCCTGTGTACAGCCCCAGTGCTCTACTGATACTTCACACATCCCTGTGTACAGCCCCAGTGCTCTACTGAAACTTCACACAGCCCTGTGTACAGCCCCAGGGCTCTACTGAAACTTCACACAGCCCTGTGTACAGCCCCAGAGCTCTACTGAAACTTCACACAGCCCTGTGTACAGCCCCAGAGCTCTACTGAAACTTCACACAGCCCTGTGTACAGCCCCAGAGCTCTACTGAAACTTCACACAGTCCTGTGTACAGCCCCAGTGCTCTACTGATACTTCACACATCCCTGTGTACAGCCCCAGTGCTCTACTGAAACTTCACACAGCCCTGTGTACAGCCCCAGTGCTCTACTGAAACTTCACACAGCCCTGTGTACAGCTCCAGTGCTCTACTGATACTTCACACAGCCCTGTGTACAGCCCCAGTGGTCTACTGAAACTTCACACAGCCCTGTGTACAGCCCCAGTGCTCTACTGAAACTTCACACAGCCCTGTGTACAGCCCCAGTGCTCTACTGAAACTTCACACAGTCCTGTGTACAGCCCCAGTGCTCTACTGAAACTTCACACAGCCCTGTGTACAGCCCCAGAGCTCTACTGAAACTTCACACAGCCCTGTGTACAGCCCCAGTGCTCTACTGAAACTTCACACAGCCCTGTGTACAGCCCCAGCGCTCTACTGAAACTTCACACAGCCCTGTGTACAGCCCCAGCGCTCTACTGAAACTTCACACCGCCCTGTGTACAGCCCCAGCGCTCTACTGAAACTTCACACAGCCCTGTGTACACCCCCAGCGCTCTACTGATACTTCACACCGCCCTGTGTACAGCCCCAGCGCTCTACTGATACTTCACACAGCCCTGTGTACAGCCCCAGCGCTCTACTGATACTTCACACCGCCCTGTGTACAGCCCCAGTGCTCTACTGAAACTTCACACAGCCCTGTGTACAGCCCCAGTGCTCTACTGAAACTTCAAACAGCCCTGTGTACAGCCCCAGCGCTCTACTGAAACTTCACACAGCCCGGTGCACAGCCCCATTGCTGTACTGAAACTTCACACAGCCCTGTGTACAGCCCCAGCGCTCTACTGAAATTTCACACAGCCCTGTGCACAGCCCCAGCGCTCTACTGATACTTCACACAGCCCTGTGTACAGCCCCAGCGCTCTACTGAAACTTCACACAGCCCTGTGTACAGCCCCAGCGCTCTACTGAAACTTCACACAGCCCTGTGTACAGCCCCAGCGCTCTACTGAAACTTCACACAGCCCTGTGTACAGCCCCAGCGCTCTACTGATACTTCACACAGCCCTGTGTACAGCCCCAGTGCTCTACTGAAACTTCACACATCCCTGTGTCCAGCCCCAGCGCTCTACTGATACTTCACACAGTCCTGTGTACAGCCCCAGTGCTCTACTGAAACTTCACACAGTCCTGTGTACAGCCCCAGTGCTCTACTGAAACTTCACACAGCCCTGTGTACAGCCCCAGCGCTCTACTGAAACTTCACACAGCCCTGTGTACAGCCCCAGCGCTCTACTGAAACTTCACACAGCCCTGTGTACAGCCCAGTGCTCTACTGAAACTTCACACAGTCCTGTGTACAGCCCCAGTGCTCTACTGAAACTTCACACAGTCCTGTGTACAGCCCCAGCGCTCTACTGATCCTTCACACAGCCCTGTGTACAGCCCCAGTGCTCTACTGATACTTCACACATCCCTGTGTACAGCCCCAGTGCTCTACTGAAACTTCACACAGCCCTGTGTACAGCCCCAGAGCTCTACTGAAACTTCACACAGCCCTGTGTACAGCCCCAGTGCTCTACTGAAACTTCACACAGCCCTGTGTACAGCCCCAGTGCTCTACTGAAACTTCACACAGTCCTGTGTACAGCCCCAGCGCTCTACTGAAACTTCACACAGTCCTGTGTACAGCCCCAGTGCTCTACTGATACTTCACACAGCCCTGTGTACAGCCCCAGTGTTCTACTGAAACTTCACACAGTCCTGTGTACAGCCACAGTGCTCTACTGAAACTTCACACAGCCCTGTGTACAGCCACAGTGCTCTACTGAAACTTCACACAGCCCTGTGTACAGCCCCAGCGCTCTACTGAAACTTCACACAGCCCTGTGTACAGCCACAGTGCTCTACTGAAACTTCACACAGCCCTGTGTACAGCCACAGTGCTCTACTGAAACTTCACACAGCCCTGTGTACAGCCCCAGTGCTCTACTGAAACTTCAAACAGCCCTGTGTACAGCCCCAGCGCTCTACTGAAACTTCACACAGCCCGGTGCACAGCCCCATTGCTGTACTGAAACTTCACACAGCCCTGTGTACAGCCCCAGCGCTCTACTGAAACTTCACACAGCCCTGTTTACAGCCCCAGTGCTCTACTGAAACTTCACACAGCCCTGTGTACAGCCCCAGTGCTCTACTGAAACTTCACACAGCCCTGTGTACAGCCCCAGCGCTCTACTGAAACTTCACACAGCCCTGTGTACAGCCCCAGCGCTCTACTGAAACTTCACACAGCCCTGTGTACAGCCCCAGCGCTCTACTGATACTTCACACAGCCCTGTGTACAGCCCCAGTGCTCTACTGAAACTTCACACATCCCTGTGTACAGCCCCAGCGCTCTACTGATACTTCACATAGTCCTGTGTACAGCCCCAGTGCTCTACTGAAACTTCACACAGTCCTGTGTACAGCCCCAGTGCTCTACTGAAACTTCACACAGCCCTGTGTACAGCCCCAGCGCTCTACTGAAACTTCACACAGCCCTGTGTACAGCCCAGTGCTCTACTGAAACTTCACACAGTCCTGTGTACAGCCCCAGTGCTCTACTGAAACTTCACACAGTCCTGTGTACAGCCCCAGCGCTCTACTGATACTTCACACAGCCCTGTGTACAGCCCCAGCGCTCTACTGAAACTTCACACAGTCCTGTGTACAGCCCCAGCGCTCTACTGAAACTTCACACAGTCCTGTGTACAGCCCCAGTGCTCTACTGAAACTTCACACAGCCCTGTGTACAGCCCCAGCGCTCTACTGAAACTTCACACAGTCCTGTGTACAGCCCCAGCGCTCTACTGAAACTTCACACAGCCCTGTGTACAGCCCCAGCGCTCTACTGAAACTTCACACCGCCCTGTGTACAGCCCCAGTGCTCTACTGAAACTTCACACAGTCCTGTGTACAGCCCCAGTGCTCTACTGAAACTTCACACAGCCCTGTGTACAGCCCCAGCGCTCTACTGAAACTTCACACAGCCCTGTGTACAGCCCCAGCGCTCTACTGAAACTTCACACAGCCCTGTGTACAGCCCCAGCGCTCTACTGAAACTCCACACAGCCCTGTGTACAGCCCCAGCGCTCTACTGAAACTTCACACAGTCCTGTGTACAGCCCCAGTGCTCTACTGAAACTTCACACAGTCCTGTGTACAGCCCCAGAGCTCTACTGAAACTTCACACAGTCCTGTGTACAGCCCCAGTGCTCTACTGATACTTCACACATCCCTGTGTATAGCCCCAGTGCTCTACTGAAACTTCACACAGCCCTGTGTACAGCCCCAGTGCTCTACTGAAACTTCACACAGCCCTGTGTACAGCCCCAGTGCTCTACTGATACTTCACACAGCCCTGTGTACAGCCCCAGTGGTCTACTGAAACTTCACACAGCCCTGTGTACAGCCCCAGTGCTCTACTGAAACTTCACACAGCCCTGTGTACAGCCCCAGTGCTCTACTGAAACTTCACACAGTCCTGTGTACAGCCCCAGTGCTCTACTGAAACTTCACACAGCCCTGTGTACAGCCCCAGAGCTCTACTGAAACTTCACACAGCCCTGTGTACAGCCCCAGTGCTCTACTGAAACTTCACACAGCCCTGTGTACAGCCCCAGCGCTCTACTGCAACTTCACACAGCCCTGTGTACAGCCCAGTGCTCTACTGAAACTTCACACAGCCCTGTGTACAGCCCCAGCGCTCTACTGAAACTTCACACAGCCCTGTGTACAGCCCCAGCGCTCTACTGAAACTTCACACAGCCCTGTGTACAGCCCAGTGCTCTACTGAAACTTCACACAGCCCTGTGTACAGCCCCAGCGCTCTACTGAAACTTCACACAGCCCTGTGTACAGCCCCAGCGCTCTACTGATACTTCACACCGCCCTGTGTACAGCCCCAGTGCTCTACTGATACTTCACACAGCCCTGTGTACAGCCCCAGCGCTCTACTGATACTTCACACCGCCCTGTGTACAGCCCCAGTGCTCTACTGAAACTTCACACAGCCCTGTGTACAGCCCCAGTGCTCTACTGAAACTTCAAACAGCCCTGTGTACAGCCCCAGCGCTCTACTGAAACTTCACACAGCCCGGTGCACAGCCCCATTGCTGTACTGAAACTTCACACAGCCCTGTGTACAGCCCCAGCGCTCTACTGAAACTTCACACAGCCCTGTGCACAGCCCCAGCGCTCTACTGAAACTTCACACAGCCCTGTGTACAGCCCCAGCGCTCTACTGAAACTTCACACAGCCCTGTGTACAGCCCCAGCGCTCTACTGATACTTCACACAGCTCTGTGTACAGCCCCAGAGCTCTACTGATACTTCACACAGCCCTGTGTACAGCCCCAGTGCTCTACTGAAACTTCACACATCCCTGTGTACAGCCCCAGTGCTCTACTGATACTTCACACAGTCCTGTGTACAGCCCCAGTGCTCTACTGATACTTCACACAGTCCTGTGTACAGCCCCAGTGCTCTACTGAAACTTCACACCGCCCTGTGTACAGCCCCAGCGCTCTAATGATACTTCACACAGTCCTGTGTACAGCCCCAGAGCTCTACTGAAACTTCACACAGCCCTATGTACAGCCCCAGTGCTCTACTGAAACTTCACACCGCCCTGTGTACAGCCCCAGCGCTCTAATGATACTTCACACAGTCCTGTGTACAGCCCCAGCGCTCTACTGAAACTTCACACAGCCCTGTGTACAGCCCCAGCGCTCTACTGAAACTTCACACAGCCCTGTGTACAGCACCAGCGCTCTACTGAAACTTCACACAGCCCTGTGTACAGCCCCAGCGCTCTACTGAAACTTCACACAGCCCTGTGTACAGCCCCAGTGCTCTACTGAAACTTCACACCGCCCTGTGTACAGCCCCAGCGCTCTAATGATACTTCACACAGTCCTGTGTACAGCCCCAGTGCTCTACTGAAACTTCACACAGCCCTGTGTACAGCCCCAGCGCTCTACTGAAACTTCACACAGCCCTGTGTACAGCACCAGCGCTCTACTGATACTTCACACAGCCCTGTGTACAGCCCCAGTGCTCTACTGAAACTTCACACAGCCCTGTGTACAGCACCAGCGCTCTACTGATACTTCACACAGCCCTGTGTACAGCCCCAGTGCTCTACTGAAACTTCACACAGCCCTGTGTACAGCCCCAGTGCTCTACTGAAACTTCACACAGCCCTATGTACAGCCCCAGTGCTCTACTGAAACTTCACACAGCCCTGTGTACAGCCCCAGCACTCTACTGAAACTTCACACAGCCCTGTGTACAGCCCCAGCACTCTACTGAAACTTCACACAGCCCTGTGTACAGCCCCAGCGCTCTACTGAAACTTCACACAGCCCTGTGTACAGCCCCAGCGCTCTACTGAAACTTCACACAGCCCTGTGTACAGCCCAGTGCTCTACTGAAACTTCACACAGCCCTGTGTACAGCCCCAGCGCTCTACTGAAACTTCACACAGCCCTGTGTACAGCCCCAGCGCTCTACTGATACTTCACACCGCCCTGTGTACAGCCCCAGTGCTCTACTGATACTTCACACAGCCCTGTGTACAGCCCCAGTGCTCTACTGAAACTTCACACAGCCCTGTGTACAGCCCCAGTGCTCTACTGAAACTTCAAACAGCCCTGTGTACAGCCCCAGCGCTCTACTGAAACTTCACACAGCCCGGTGCACAGCCCCATTGCTGTACTGAAACTTCACACAGCCCTGTGTACAGCCCCAGCGCTCTACTGAAACTTCACACAGCCCTGTGTACAGCCCCAGTGCTCTACTGAAACTTCACACAGCCCTGTGTACAGCCCCAGTGCTCTACTGAAACTTCACACAGCCCTGTGTACAGCCCCAGCGCTCTACTGATACTTCACACAGTCCTGTGTACAGCCCCAGTGCTCTACTGATACTTCACACAGCCCTGTGTACAGCCCCAGCGCTCTACTGATACTTCACACCGCCCTGTGTACAGCCCCAGTGCTCTACTGAAACTTCACACAGCCCTGTGTACAGCCCCAGTGCTCTACTGAAACTTCAAACAGCCCTGTGTACAGCCCCAGCGCTCTACTGATACTTCACACCGCCCTGTGTACAGCCCCAGTGCTCTACTGAAACTTCACACAGCCCTGTGTACAGCACCAGCGCTCTACTGATACTTCACACCGCCCTGTGTACAGCCCCAGTGCTCTACTGAAACTTCAAACAGCCCTGTGTACAGCCCCAGCGCTCTACTGATACTTCACACCGCCCTGTGTACAGCCCCAGTGCTCTACTGAAACTTCACACAGCCCTGTGCACAGCCCCAGCGCTCTACTGAAACTTCACACAGCCCTGTGTACAGCCCCAGCGCTCTACTGAAACTTCACACAGCCCTGTGTACAGCCCCAGCGCTCTACTGATACTTCACACCGCCCTGTGTACAGCCCCAGTGCTCTACTGATACTTCACACAGCCCTGTGTACAGCCCCAGCGCTCTACTGATACTTCACACCGCCCTGTGTACAGCCCCAGTGCTCTACTGAAACTTCACACAGCCCTGTGTACAGCCCCAGTGCTCTACTGAAACTTCAAACAGCCCTGTGTACAGCCCCAGCGCTCTACTGAAACTTCACACAGCCCGGTGCACAGCCCCATTGCTGTACTGAAACTTCACACAGCCCTGTGTACAGCCCCAGCGCTCTACTGAAACTTCACACAGCCCTGTGCACAGCCCCAGCGCTCTACTGAAACTTCACACAGCCCTGTGTACAGCCCCAGCGCTCTACTGAAACTTCACACAGCCCTGTGTACAGCCCCAGCGCTCTACTGATACTTCACACAGCTCTCTGTACAGCCCCAGAGCTCTACTGATACTTCACACAGCCCTGTGTACAGCCCCAGTGCTCTACTGAAACTTCACACATCCCTGTGTACAGCCCCAGCGCTCTACTGATACTTCACACAGTCCTGTGTACAGCCCCAGTGCTCTACTGATACTTCACACAGTCCTGTGTACAGCCCCAGTGCTCTACTGAAACTTCACACAGCCCTGTGTACAGCCCCAGCGCTCTAATGATACTTCACACAGTCCTGTGTACAGCCCCAGAGCTCTACTGAAACTTCACACAGCCCTATGTACAGCCCCAGTGCTCTACTGAAACTTCACACATCCCTGTGTACAGCCCCAGTGCTCTACTGATACTTCACACAGTCCTGTGTACAGCCCCAGTGCTCTACTGAAACTTCACACAGCCCTGTGTACAGCCCCAGCGCTCTACTGAAACTTCACACAGCCCTGTGTACAGCACCAGCGCTCTACTGATACTTCACACAGCCCTGTGTACAGCCCCAGTGCTCTACTGAAACTTCACACAGCCCTGTGTACAGCACCAGCGCTCTACTGATACTTCACACAGCCCTGTGTACAGCCCCAGTGCTCTACTGAAACTTCACACAGCCCTGTGTACAGCCCCAGTGCTCTACTGAAACTTCACACAGCCCTATGTACAGCCCCAGTGCTCTACTGAAACTTCACACAGCCCTGTGTACAGCCCCAGCACTCTACTGAAACTTCACACAGCCCTGTGTAGAGCCCCAGTGCTCTACTGATACTTCACACAGCCCTGTGTACAGCCCCAGTGCTCTACTGAAACTTCACACAGTCCTGTGTACAGCCCCAGTGCTCTACTGATACTTCACACAGCCCTGTGTACAGCCCCAGTGCTCTACTGAAACTTCACACAGCCCTGTGTACAGCCCCAGTGCTCTACTGATACTTCACACAGCCCTATGTACAGCCCCAGTGCTCTACTGATACTTCACACAGCCCTGTGTACAGCCCCAGTGCTCTACTGAAACTTCACACAGTCCTGTGTACAGCCCCAGTGCTCTACTGATACTTCACACAGCCCTGTGTACAGCCCCAGTGCTCTACTGAAACTTCACACAGCCCTATGTACAGCCCCAGTGCTCTACTGAAACTTCACACAGTCCTGTGTACAGCCCCAGCGCTCTACTGAAACTTCACACAGTCCTGTGTACAGCCCCAGTGCTCTACTGAAACTTCACACAGCCCTGTGTACAGCCCCAGCGCTCTACTGAAACTCCACACAGCCCTGTGTACAGCCCCAGCGCTCTACTGATACTTCACACAGCCCTGTGTACAGCCCCAGCGCTCTACTGAAACTTCACACAGCCCTGTGTACAGCCCCAGCGCTCTACTGATACTTCACACAGCTTGGTGTACAGTGTACAGTCCCAGCAATTTATAGCTACTCTGCAATGCCCTGTGTACAGCTCCAGAAATCTGCATATACTCCATCCCATCCTGAGTACAGCACTATACAGATATTCCAAACAACTAATGCAGTCTGCCATTTAAAGGGTAATTCCACATTTGAATGCATTTTTAAAAGTTTTCATTATCATGTGCCAAAATGAAGTTCAGCCCCTTGAGAACATATCTGTGAACGTTTTTCTTTTCTTTTTATTTTCAACTCTGTGTTATAAAAGAAACCGTTTCTCCAACATCAATGTTTTTACCTCAGCAATGTACAGCAACTGGTGTGTTTAGTGTATGGAGCAGAGACTTCCTGACTCTGGCTTGCTAATCATTTGATTGCCTGGAGACGATGCTCCACATTCCTGAGCTGAAGAAAGTGAGTTTACCTCTAATTTTGAGGATGCGAAAGGTGGATCCATGCAGACTGAAGGGGCAGCTTATGTTCCAGTGCTGGGTGTACATACGCTACATTTTTATGTTATGGGCTGGAGGGTGATCCATGCGCATGCTAAGGGGGCAGCCAGGGGTATAAGATGTCTTTTTATTTACTTGCAGACGCCTAAAATGGAAAATTAAATACTTAACTTTTCCGAAATGTATCTTTCTTGGCGGCATACTATGAGTTAATATTCACCTCATTAACCCTGATAGGACCATATGTTTTAAATTCTGAACCCTCCACTCTATGCTCCATTTTAGTGAAATCGTCCGTAATGAGTTGCCATGGAGTAAGTGCCAAGGAATATTTGGGAAAAAGTAAGTATTTCATTTTCAGTGGCGTCATACTATGGGATTTAGGAAGCCAGGTGGGAATGCTGTAATTGTTTGCATGTGAGATGGGCAGGCTGATTCATTACTAACGCCAGGTAGCGACAGATGAGCATCTGTAGAGTGGATTTCAGAGCGACCGCTAGTAGTCGCTGTGCTCAGCCATGGATCATTGTTTTAGAACGCCTCAGTTGCTGTTCGGCATTGATGAATATGATGTGTGAGTCGCAGTACTACGATATATGGGACCGAACAGTAGAGCCAGCTCAGTGCGACTAATTTACACCACATTCCTCAAAAAACAGCCTCAAACATCGCCGGCGCTCAAAATCATGTAGTTGTAGCCCATAGCGCCAGAGGCTGTGTGATTAAAGGCTGTTTTTGAACATGTATCCACTAGTAACAAAGCGAAAACATATGGAATTGTTATAACATTGTAACATGAACACTTTAATACCAGACCTGTAAGGACAATTCTGCATAAAAATATTATTAATTCAAAAAGTTTCCAAAAATGTCATTTTCTTGCCCAGGATACATGTCAGAAGTTTTTATATTTTTTTTAAGGAAAAAAAAATTAGGATCAGGGAAGGGATTTAAGGATCGTCTATTGAAATATATGGGAGAGCGTCAGGTAGCGAGAGGTGAGACGTGGCGCTCTGCAAGGATGAACTCCAGTGCTGTACGCTGAGCCTGGGATAATGATGAATCGTACGCTACATGGCGTTGTTCTAGCTGCTCACCAGAATCGGCTTTATAAATGTGTAATTGCGTGCCGTCTCCGGCGTTCACCTCCCTCTACCTGGCACTATACCTTCATGAAAAAGGCCCCAAGTATTTTTGCCAGCATCTTGCAAACATTGTAACATAGCCTTTTTAACAAAGCCAAACGTAGTGAACTAGTGACACAGCACCTTTACAGGCCTAAGATGTTGCAAAGGCCCTAGTAGTGAGTGAGCTGTGACTCCTAACTGTGTGGGTAGGAGTCATAGGCCTTTGCGATAGTTTTGACTATCGAGGATGCAATAGTCTTTGTTGAAGGAGTTAAGCCCCTCCTGCCCTTAAATGGAATAATCAAGAGAGTGTCTACTATCTGATATGACTAGTTAAGTCCAAATACCTTCTCAAGCACAAAGCTATATCAAGTAGGTGCTCCCTTTCAGGGTTTGCTTCTTTGTAGAAAGTAGGCAAATGAAGCTCCTTGTTAAAATAAAAAGCTTTTGCTACCTTGGGTATGAACTCCAAGATAGGCTTTAACTGGACCCGGTCAGGAAAAAAAATAAGATATGGCTGGAATGCCCCGAGTGCTCTCAATTCAGACATTCTGGAGGCTGAGGAAATGGCTAACTTCAGAGTGGCATGCCATAGTGGTAGCTGGAATGAACGGTTCTCTAGAGAGAAAATCTAGCACTAGACTCAAATCCCACTGAGGCAAATTCATCTTTCTTGGTGGACAAACTGTGAGATTAAAGGTTCACTGTTTGCTGCCTACTGCAGACATGGCTGAGATATAGCCTTTGCGTTAGACCCTTGTCCAATCCTGTCTGGAGAAAATCCAGAAAATGTAAAATGTTATAATCTGTGGAATCTATTTCCCTCTCATGCAGAAAACAAAGAAACTTGTTTTTGCAAACCTCCAATACTTCTGGAACTTGATATGGATTGGCACATGTAGATATGCGACTTTGAGATCTATGGCGATCATCCAGTTGTTTGGTTGGATAGCCTGTATTATCATCGGAATCGCCTCTATTCTGACTCAGAAGGTTGTGATAGCGATTCTTTCCCTTGTAAGAGCAGTGCCAACCCGTGTAAGTTAGAGAAACGCTGGGGACGATCCTTATCAGATAGCTGAACTCACCAAATACTGTGTTCATCCACAAAGCCGATTTATTCAGTCCATCACAACAGTGGGATACAGCAAAATGAATGGATTTCAGTATCATGCGGCGGTCAAAAGATGATGCTTTCATCAGAGTAGCATGGAGAATACACATGTGTGCCTCATAGGGCAGAAAGACAATGGGCAATAAACCAGGAAATGCTCCCTGGAGAAGATGGGAGTGGTTTAGATGAGTCAAAGCTCTGACATACATACAAGTGCAATACATAAAAACGACCAAAGGTGGCAGCATAACTGACTATAGAAATGTCCATAGAACAGCAATACAGGAATTAACTATATAGATACCATACATAATTATGAAATATTAACTGTGTAGCAGCACACTCCCCGTCTGGCATTGAAAAATGTCACTATTTAAACCATAACGGTAGGTATGCAATGCAAATGAATAACAGTGCAATTTGCTTGGAATCTTGAAAACCTGAAAAACAAAGAGAATATGCAAAAATGCAACTATAATGCAAGACTTGAAGTGTAACTTCTTTTCTTGAAGTAGTAGGCAAGATCCAGCAGTCTATGCAAGAAAGTTCATTCTCCAAAAGGCAAGAGCAATATAAGTTCTGTGATAGGTCTGAGGAAGGTCTTTACAGTCCCTTGTCTTGCAACCTTCACTTCCACTTTGCGGACCTTACCATCATCACTAGGAACGCTCTTTATAATAAGTCCCACAGGCCATTCAATCCGCTCAGCTTGTTGGTCCTTGAGCAGAACGAAATCTCCAACTTGTATGTTAGGGTTCATACGTTGCCATTTCCTGCGACCTTGCAGAGTAGAAAGATACTCCATCTTCCAACAGAAGCAGTTGGCGAGGTGTTGTACTCGCTTCCACTGATCATAGCATAGATTTCCTGATTTAAAGTTTCCAGGTGGAACAGGAACAGTCCCAAGCTTCTGGGTAAGCAGAGTAGCTGGAGTAAGGATGGTCGGGTTCTCTGGGTCTGTAGACACTGGAACAAGTGGTCTGGAGTTGATTATGGCAGATGCTTCTGCTAGGAAGGTTGTTAGAATCTCGTGGGTAAGTCCTGCGGAATTCGAATCCATAAGCATAGAGTCAAGTATTTTACGTGTGATGCCTATCATTCTCTCCCAAGAGCCACCCATGTGGGAAGAGTGAGGAGGATTGAATATCCATGTACACCCCTTTTCAGCTAAAAGGTCTTGGATTGGCCTAGAGTTGATCTGTAACTCTCGACAGGCACCAACGAAATTAGTTCCACAGTCAGACCTTAGTGTTTTGACTGGTCCTCTGATTGCAAGAAATCGTCTAAAAGCATTGATGAAGCTCGAGGCATCCATAGACTCTATTACTTCAATTTGTACCGCACGCACACTCATACAAGTGAACAGCACTGCCCATCTTTTGCTGTTTGCTTGGCCACCTCGAGTTCTGCAAGCTGTTACTGTCCATGGTCCAAAGACATCTAGACCGACATGAGTGAACGGCGGTTCAGTACTCAACCTGTCAGTTGGCAAATCTGACATTTGCTGTAGCTGATGTTTACCTCTTAGTTTACGGCAGTGAACACAGCTGTGTCGTGTGGTTGCAATTTGTCTCTTTGTTCCTATAATCCAAAGGCCTGCAGCTCTTATGGCACCCTCTGTGAAGTGTCTACCTTGGTGCTTAACCCCTTCGTGGTAGTGCCGTATGAGGAGAGTGGTAATGTGGTGGCAAGCAGGTATGATGAGAGGATTTCGCTCTTGTTCTCCTAGCTCAGCCTTGTTCAAGCGTCCACCAACTCTTAACATGCAATCATTGTCAATGAATGGGTTCAGGTTAGCAATGGAACTATTTTTTGGAATGTTCCTTTTTTCAAGGATACATTTAATTTCTGGGCCAAAGACTTCTTGCTGTACAATGCGCATTATGATACTTTCACCTTCAGCAATGCTGTTTGCAGAAAGAAGCTTTTGACACATGTGCCAACCTTGACATTGGATATCAGTGGGCTTTGTGTGGAAGCAGCGAGCAATGTGAACTAACCTTGCAATGGTGCGTACAAGCCTTGTCCACTTAGAAAAACGTTCAAAGCGATGGCAGCCCAAGCCAAGTCCTTGCTTAGTATGGGTGATGAGGGTTTTAACTTCTGGACGAATCTCTGGATCTTTGTCAGGTTCTAGAAGACTGAAGACATCAGTTGTGGTCTCATCTGGATCATCCAGCAGGAATTCAGGACCTGTTATCTAAGAAGAATTAGCAAAGGCACTTGCAGACATTGGCCTGGTGGCATGATCTGCAGGATTAATTTCAGATGTGACATAATGCCATTGTTCAGGCCTAGGTGATTTCCTGATTCTTTCTACACGGTTACTGACATACACATAGAAACGTTTAGTCTGGTTGTATATGTAGCCCAGGACAACCTTGCTGTCTGTGTAGAATTTGGTGTCATCTATCTGAATGTCTAGCAGTCACGCATTATGAAATCAGCAATTTCTACAGCTAACACAGTCCCACAAAGTTCAAGCCTAGGAATTGTGTGCTCAGGTTTAGGTGCTAACTTAGCTTTCCCAAAGAGGAACCCTATGTGAGTTTGATTGGAGGAGTCTCTTACCTTGAGGTAGGCAACAGCTGCTATAGCCTCAGTAGATGCATCCGAGAAGATATGCAGCTCCCTTCTTTGACTTGTAGCGAGGGAAGTTAAAATGTAGCAGCGCGGTATACAGATTTCATTTAAGGCATGTAGAGATTTTCTCCAGGACTCCCACTTTGAAAGCTTGTCTGTTGGCAGCGGAGCGTCCCAATCTTTAATCGTCTCTGAGAACTGTCTAAGCAAGGATTTCCCTTGTATGGTGATGGGAGCCACAAATCCCAGTGGATCGTATAGACTGTTCACCACTGATAGCACACCACGCTTAGTGAATGGCTTGTCTGTAGAGCTGACTTGAAAACCGAAGGTGTCCTTTAATAAGTCCCACCGTAGGCCTAGACTTCTCTGTACAGGTGGCATGTCCATCCCCAGGTTTAGGTCTTTAAACCCTGGGGCGTGATCGCCAGGTTGAAAGGCTTTCATAACAGCAACACTATTTGAAGCAATCTTGTTAAGCCTGAGGTTAGCCTCAGATAGCATACCTTGTGTTCTTTGAAGCAGATCTATGGCTTCTTCCTCTGTAGGTAAAGATTTAAGCCCATCATCAACATAAAAGTCTCTCTCAACAAATTGTCGAGCATCTGTTCCATACTCTTTCTCTCCACTAAGGGCAGTCCTTCGTAAACCATATGTTGCAACAGCGGGTGAGGGGCTATTTCCAAAAACATGTACCTTCATGCGATATTCCATAGCCTCATCGTCCATGTTGTTGTTACGGTGCCACACAAACCTTAGGAAATTTCTATGGTCTTCACGTACAATGAAGCAATGAAACATTTGCTCAATGTCGGCAGTTATTGCAACTGGCTCTCTTCTGAACCTCATAAGTACACCTACAAGGTTGTTGGTTAGATTTGGACCCGTGAGAAGAACATCGTTCAGGGATATGCCTTGATACTTGGCGCTGGAGTCAAATACTACCCTGATTTGTTTAGGCTTACGTGGGTGGTACACTCCGAAGAAAGGTAGATACCAGCACTCATCTTGTTCTTGAAGTGGTGGCGCTGGCTCGGCATGATCATTGTCAAAGATCCTTTTCATAAAGGCGATGAAATGTTCCTTCATTTCTGGCCTGTTCTTTAGAGTACGTTGCAATGAGTTGAATCTGGATAGAGCCTGTTCATGATTGGTTAGGAGTTTGGCCCTTGCAGCACGAAGAGGCAGTGGCGCAACCCAGCTGTTAGACTCATCCTGGAAGAATTCTTTGTCCATTATTTTGATGAACTCTCTGTCTTCAACTGACAAGGCTATTTTGTCGTCATCACTTGTAGTACTAAACACTGCAGTACCTAGGTTGTCGTCAAGAGTAACCTGTCTTACTTGGAGGATGTCAAGAGGCTTCTCCTTCACTTCATAATGGTGAGGGCATCGCTTGAAGTGGGATGCACGTCCGTTTCCCAACACGTAAGTTTTGAAGGAGTGGATCTCTGATGACACACAAGTCCTGTTCAAACATACATCGCCCACTATTACCCGCCTAGGTCAAGTCTTTGTGCGTAAGGAGCGTTGTCTGGCCCATCACATTGTTCGCGTACTTTATGCACTCTAAGAATGTCTCCTAGTAGGATCAAAATTTCAGCACTCATGTCTATTGCAGGAATCTAATTAACCAGGTGTCTTAAGTGAGGATGGTGATATGCAGCTTCTGGAGTGGGAATTTCCTCCCTTTCATCTGGTATCTGGACTCTTCTGCCAAAGGTCTCTATACGACCAGAACAGGTTCTGAGAGTATACGGTGTGCGGTGACCCTCTATGACGAAGACATCAAAGAATTTGGGCTTCACCAGGGATCTGTTGCTTTGTTCATCTATTATGGCATACATCCTGACGGCCTTCTCGGGATGGCCCTTTGGGTATATATTCACTAGGCAAACCTTGGCACAGCATTTGTGATCCAAACCCTCTCCACATACTTCTGTGCATGAAGAAGAAACATTATCCTTCGCTGGAACAGGGCCTCGTTGCTCCCCGCCATGATTTGAGGTAGGGACGGAGGTAGGTAGCTGCTGTGGGTTGTCAGAAAGTGGAGTAGGATGCATAACTGTAACATGTCTGTCGCTACCACATTCTGTACACTTGATAACAGCTTTACAGTCTTTAGCAAGATGGGTATATGAAGCACAGCATATTCCAAGTTTCTGGAGAATGTCCCTGCGCTCATGAAAAGTCTTTGCCCTAAGCCCCCGACATTTCTTAAGGGGGTGAGGCTTCTTGTGAATTGGACACTGACGATTAGGGTCTTTATCTTTATCATCAGCAACGCCTCTATCGCTATGGTGGGTGAGATGTCTGTTCTCTTGACAGATATTGCTCTATTAAAGTCTCTACGTTTAGTTAGCACATTATCATACCTTGTTGATGATACAGCAGGCAAGGTGGTTTCACTGAAGCTGAAGCTGGGATCGTTTCTCATCCAGGCTTGGTCACTAATGAACCTGCAAAGGAATGAGAATGGAGGAAAGGATACGTTATTGTCTCTTTTGTACCTTGATCCTTGTTGTGCCCACTTCTCTTGCAAGCTGTATGGCAATTTAGATACCACTGGGTTGACACCATGAGCGGTGTCCAGGAAGCTTAGTCCAGGTAGACGTGGGTCTGTCTTTGCCAACTCTAGTTCCATGAGGAGGTCACTTAGATCTTGGAGCTTGCGATAGTCTTTGTTTCCTAATTTTGGGAAGGTTTGCAGTCTCTTGAATAGAGCACTTTCTATGGCTTCAGAACTACCGTAGGTTTGCTCGAGTCTTGCCCATGCAGCAACAAGTCCTGCATCTGGGTGGTCAACGTGTACTGTTCTTAGTCTCTTAACGCGATCTGCGGACTCTGGTCCCAGCCACTTTATGAGCAAATCAAGTTCTTCTTTAGTAGTAAGATTGAGGTCAGCAATAGCAGCCTTGAAGGTTGATTTCCAGGCCCTGTAGCTCTCTGCACAATCATCAAACCTTGAGAGGCTAGTGTTAATAAGCTCACGGCGTATCATATATCTGGCAAAGTCATTCAAGTCTGATCTCTCACTCTGTGGTGCCAAAATAACTTGTGGAACCCCTTGGGTGTGAAAGTTTTCTGGTGCTGTAGGGTGAGGTCTACCAGGGTAGAATGATGTTGCATGAGCGTTTAACTGTGGTTTAGTCTCTAAGACTTGTGCTGGCGGTGGCTTGAATTGCGTCTTGCCGCTGGACGTCACGTTGTTGTTGGCAGGAGCTGATGTGGTTTGCTGCGTCGCTGCGCTTGCGTTAAAGACTTGAAGGGGCTTAGGCATATGGAGTTGAGAGGTCTCTGTGTCGAGAGCCAGAACAGTGTCGTTAGTAGGGGGCACAGGAAATGACTCTGTGTCCTTGCAAACGTTATGCTTTAGTACATAGTCACTGGTGCGTTCAACTGGATCTTCCAGTTCTGCTGGGATAAGACAGTCCAAATTAGTACTTTGTCCTATTGCTTGTTCAAGGACTTTCAGCCTTGCCAGGGAAGCGGCTTCCTCCCCTTCCATTTGTAGAATCTTTATTTGGAAGTCTGCTTCTGCTTGTTGAGCAGCCATTTGCGCTTGGAGAGCTTTGCTCTGGGCTTCCATCTGTGCTTGCTGGGCTACCTTGCGTGCTTCTATCTCTGCTTCCTTTTTGGCGAAGGATCTTTGTGCCTTTTTTGATTCAGCATCAGCGCGGGCCTCTATCAGCTTGTCGCTTAACGTTGAGCCCCTGGAGCGTGAGGATCTAGAAGAGAGTGCAGTGCGCTTGCTTGATGTGGATTTGTGAGATCTGATCTCCTCCAGTTGAGTAATGCGGAGTTCTGCCTTACACTTAGCACTTTGCACTGCAAGGTCCCTTTGTTGGTTCAGTGTCTCGATCCTTGTCCATTCTGCTGAAGAATCCCTTGCATTAGAGTCCTGCAAAATAGCGGAGTACTTCGCAGACAGCAGCTGGTAACGCTCATATGCAGCATGTAAGTGATTTATAGAGTCTCTCAATTCGGCTGGTCGGTTATTAAAATGTGACATAACTGCCATGCAGTGTGAGGTTCTGTCCCAGAGGTCTGATAGATTAATGGAGAAGTCCGTTTTAGTGGCTTCATAGTTTTCCATGACTTTCTGTGTCGGTTTTATTATACGTTTTGGTCTTATGCTCTGCTCAGTAATATCTGCAGAATCTGCTCCCTGCGTGTCTGCTGGTTCGGGGGCATGTTGTTTCTGCATTGGTTCTTTCATAGACAAATGTTCAGAGCCTGGTCTAGACATTTTTATAAGTTTTGCAACAAATTGTACTGTCTCTTTAAGAAGCTGAGCAGCAGCTTATGGCAGCAGAGGTACAGTTCAATGTAGAGAAGCAGTTTCCACATGAAGCGCAGTAAGCTTATGCGACATGTGCTTTCACAAGATGGCGGATGGCACTGAGTTTGATTGCAGATTAGGCACACATATATATACAAAAGGCTGTAGGGATTTTACACATCTTTTGACTATTCTGACTCAGAAGGTTGTGATAGCGATTCTTTCCCTTGTAAGAGCAGTGCCAACCCGTGTAAGTTAGAGAAATGCTGGGGACGATCCTTATCAGATAGCTGAACTCACCAAATACTGTGTTCATCCACAAAGCCGATTTATTCAGTCCATCACAACAGTGGGATACAGCAAAATGAATGGATTTCAGTATCATGCGGCGGTCAAAAGACGATGCTTTCATCAGAGTAGCATGGAGAATACACATGTGTGCCTCATAGGGCAGAAAGACAATGAGCAATAAACCAGGAAATGCTCCCTGGAGAAGATGGGAGTGGTTTAGATGAGTCAAAGCTCTGACCTCTGACATACATACAAGTGCAATACATAAAAACGACCAAGGTGGCAGCATAACTGACTATAGAAATGTCCATAGAACAGCAATACAGGAATTAACTATATAGATACCATACATAATTATGAAATATTAACTGTGTAACAGCACAGCCTCCATTCTGAACATAGGAACTTTTATTCTGTGAGTCAGTTTCCTCAGGTCTATAATAGGCCAAAGAACCCCCGTTTTCATTGGCACCAGGAATAGAATACATCTTGAATACATCTCTTGAATAACTCCTGAGTTGGAACTGGAACAATTGCTCCCTGAGCTTGCAGTTTTTGAATAAGCACCTCGGAAGGGCGAAAGCCTCGAAATGTCCATCTGTGATCATTGGCCACTGTATCCAAAACCCACTTGTCTGAGAGTATGATTAAGGGCTCGTTTGAAGCCTGAAACGCGTCACAGTTTTGGAGGGTGCTGAGGGGGCTGCTGAGAGCACATGTATGGATCTCTTTTTTGAACTTTTAAAACTTACAAGTAAAAGTTACATTTTAACTTTGGCTGGATTCTCAAACATATGTATCCCCACTTGTCTGAGATGTTCTCTTCCCAGACTTGGTAAAAGTCTTTCAATCTTCCTCCCACTTTCCCTTCCTGGGACAAGCTGGAATCAGAAATGCTTATGCTCATGTTGTTTGAAGATGGAACTGGTAGGTTTTCCTGACCTGAAAAATGAATCCAGTTTCTGGAGAATGGTCTGACCAGGTTTATAGGTTTTTGCATTCCTAAACATTTCAGTTTGGGACTTGAAACCAGCTCCCATGAAGAGCTTCCTCTTCCTGTCATGCAGTAACATTTTCGACTTTGCACCAGTTATCTTGGTAATAGCTCCATCTAAATTATTTCCAAATAAGGAGGATCTATCGTAAGGGTTTTCATCCATACCTGCTTGGACAGAGGGTCAGCTGCCCAGGCTCTCAGCCAAAGTGCTCTTTGTGTCATCACCGAGTGAAACATGGTCCTCACATTGCCTCTAAATTAATCGTTTGAGGCTTCTCCTATGAAATCCGCTGTGTAGTCTAGATCTTGAACTGTATGCAAGAGCGTCTTCTCATCCTCTTTCTTTTCAATAGATTCCTGGATTTCGGACGTCCAGGCTTTCAAGGCTCTAGCCACTGTGGACAAAGACAGACCAGGCTTACTAGCAGTTTGAGTATAGTATAAAGTTTCTTTAAGTCCTTGTCGACTTTCTAGTCCAGTGGGTCATGAAAAGACAAACTATCTTCAAGTGGGAGAGTGACATGCTTGCTAGATGCATTACTGCTGCATCTGCCAGCGGTGGTGTATCTAGCATTTTTGTCTCTTCTTGATTTAAAGTATAAAGTGTATTAACCATATTCCTGAGGGAAGGCTTTCTATCAGCAGCATTCCAATATCTTCTTATTCTCAGGTATAAGAGGAAACACTGCCTTTGTCTTAGTAAGCTGGGGATAATATGTGCCCTCAGTTTCATATTTCTCAGTTTATGAGTGGTAAGCTGCTTGCGAAGTAGAGGCAGATTGTGAACACTGGGCCCGTTTATCCATCTCTCGATGGACAACTTTAGCTATGGCCTAGATAGACAAGAATTGGGCCATAGGCTTTAATGGGGATTGTTATAGAAGGTGAAGGTAAGAAGGGTGTTTAGTCATAACAGAATCCTGAGTGGAAACATAGTTAACACTAGAAGGGTAGTGATACGGTAGAGGGTTTAGAGAGCAACCTATCAGATGTCGGACATGAGGCAGAACATGTGATGGAATGTTCTGGAAGATGATGAGAAGTGATATAGGGATGCCCCAGTTCTAAAGCCATGTTGTTCTTAACTATTTTTGAATTGTAATGGAGGAGTAAATACAAACTCTGACAGAGAGGAGAGCGATAGAGCCAGCAAGAGAAGAGTCCTCCTTGGGAAGCAATGGCTTTCTTAATTGTACCTGTGATTATGGACAGAACGCAGAGATGTAACTGGATGTATTGTACCTGTACCATGTTTGCTGTTTGCCCATGGACTAAATAAAGAGGAACTCTGCTTTCATCTCCTGGACTAGTGTTCATCCTTTCAAGCAGCAACAGTAGTATTGACTTCCCTTGCAACTGTACCCTAACCCTTACCTACCCACACACAGGTAGAGCACCCTGGGCACAAAAGAACCTGCTCCCTGCCGTCCTCACCGAACACCTGGTGTGTGAGGGCTACATTCTTCTTCCCTTGCTCTGTCAGGGCAACACAATAGAAAAATTATCTGGTGTAGTGTCTGTGATGGGACCTATGCACATATCGTGAGTGAGATCTACATCTGGATTTGGATCATTCCTTTCTCTTATAGTGCCTGCGGCTCGAAGAACTAGAGTGGTGCCGATGCTTTGACTTTGATGTGGAATGCGAATGGCGCATGCTAGAGTCCTTCCTTCAACCTTCCTCCACTCTCTGCTCAGCACTGAAGGTAAAACATTAAAGAAGACAAAAAGCGTTATAAACTACATAGGCCCTTTTAGACCCAAATGGCTGCAAACCACATGCAAAAGATCTTCGACAAACTTGTGAGGTGGCTGTGGCACTCATATCCTCTTCCATCCTAAGGGATAAATAAGCAGGTGCACATGTGGCCCGGCTGGAAACAGGGGCACATAAAACATTACAAACATCTCTGTACAGTAAACATTAAAGCTGTAGGTAATAAGGAACAACAGCAATTAATAAGCTGTGGAAGTGACATCGCAGTAACAGGCCCAATGCAGCCTGGGTAAACAGAGATTATAAATATCCCTGCTACTTCCTGGTAAAGCCAGATTAGAGAGTAGTGTGCAGTGAGTGCACTAGAATTATAGTACAGTGCTTGTCATCCAGCCCCTGATTTTTCACTTAAAAAAAAGAAGCTTAAAATCCCTCACCATTTGGCCCAATACAGAAAGAGACCATCCGGTCTCGAAACGCGTAGGCTTGTTGCAGGGGGCGCTGCCATTTCTGGAGTATGCACAGTAAGATTGATTAGTGACTTATATGTTGTATGTCTACTTTTACCTCATCCAATTCCTATATTGGGCCAAATCATTTTAATAAATAAATATATTTTAATAAATAAAACTTGCACATGTTGGATTTGAAATGGATGCACTTTGTTTAGCACTTTGCACTTTATGGAATGATTTTGTTAGTTGTATAAAAAGATAGGAATAATTTATTGTTTATGATACTAATATATGCACTTATGAGAGAGACAGCTCCCCTATAGACAATAAATGCGTATGGCATGGATTTTGTTTTTAAATGGGTTTTAATATGATGACAATAAAATATTTTTGTTTTGATACTTAACACAGAATGAGTGCAATTGTTAGACCCTGTGGGCTTTTTTGTTGGGGTGTCAGAGGTAACCCCTATATTGTTTATATCTTGGTTTGGGTAATGCTCCACAGGGCAGTGCACCACAGATAGGATTATTGTTGTTGGTGCCACCTACTTCTCCCTTTTCCCTTTTCCATGACCCAGGAATTGAATATATGCCCTTTGGTGAAAAGAGTTCAAATCGGCCCCCTGCAGTTTGCTATGATACTATATACACGGTGATAAAGTTGCCTGTATGGTGAATACTGCCAAAGAATAGAAAGCAAAACATAATAGAAGTAATGACAAAGTATAGAAGGAATAGACGGAATGACAGAAAGAAAGGGAGAAGTAAAGAACAAAAGTATAGAAGGAATGACATAAAAAAGAAAGCAGGAAAGAAAGAAAAGGAATGATAGAAAAGGAAAGAATAAATAGAAATAAATCTAAAAAATAAAGGGAAAGAAACAAAGAAAGAACAACAGCGTAGATTTAATAACAGAAACGAATAAAGAGAATGAATTAATAAATGACAGAAACAAACATAGAATAAAAGGAATGACAGAAAAAAGCAGGAGAGAGAGACAAAATGAAATGGGAATAAAGAGATGGAAGGAAAGAAAGATAGAATAGAAGGACTGACATAAAAAAGAAAAAAGTAGGAATAACAGACAGAAGAGAAACAAAGGATAGATGGAAAGGGAAGAGAAAGAAGAGAAGGACTGACAGAAATAACAGAAGGGAAAAAGAAAGCAAGCAAGAAAGAAAACAATGGAAGGAGAGAAAGAAAGAACAGAAGAACTTACAGAAAGAAAGAAACTCTCTCCTAATGGCCAATCTGCCCCTGGCTGACAGTCCTTAGTCCTGGTTTCTGCATGGCCCTGTGTCCTGCCTAGGGGCTGCCAAGCGGAGGAATAGAGTTAGCAGCTTTTGTTTTAGCACTGTCTGCGTACATCCCCAACACTCTACAGATGGATACTCCTCAGGTGGAGCACTGTTTCCATTTCATTCCAGATGGGGTATTAATGTGTGCAAAAGTGACTCCCTAGGTTTCCACTGTTAAATTAAATAACCTCCTTAAAGGTTTTCAAAGAACAAAGACCATCCGAGGGCAGAAAGATCTTCTATTGTATGTATGGACTGAGAGGCATGGTGCACATGCTGTGAGGTCTCTGTATGGCCAAAAAGGACACCCATGTGCCTGCTATATAATCTATATATAGAGTGAGAGTATATGTATAATATATATATATATATATAGGATAAGGGGCTGGGAAGGGGCCAGGAATGTTATCACTGGTTGATAACGGGCCTCAAGTATCAGCCTTGCTGACCCATCATGCCTGGAATACCTTCCCCAGTTGCAGAGTGGCACACGCGATGGATCATCGTCTCCCTGTAATTTCATTACAATTGTTCAATATGATTTTTTTTAGTTTAATAAAAAAAAATCTTGTTTTTCCTATTTTAGATTTAGTTCATGGGCATCACTCAGAAAAGAGATCAGAGCAACCTTTTGATTGATCATTCGTTTTTTGTCTGCCTCATTATGCATGTATGATATAGTCTATATTAGCTTTAAAAAAGGGAATAATGAGGGATCGTTGAGTTTTAATGAACGGTTGAATGAAGAATCAATGTGTGGGGCTAGAGTGAAATTTTGCTCAGTGGTGCAGGGATATGATAGTGCCATTAAGTGGGGATGGAGGTCTTCACACCTGTCACTATTTTCCTTCTTACACTGGGACTTTGTACATGATTTTTGCTTTCCCTTCTCAGAGTTCTCTTATCCATGTGAATCATTGCTCTCCAACCTTACAATTGAGGGCCTGAAGTCAAGTCACCACTTTCTAGTTTACTTGTATGGCAGAAAATCACTGGCAATCATTCAGATTTAATGTGCAACCCTATTGGTCACCATCAGTCACATGATTGACAGCCATATAATGAATGAGGAAGTGGTAAGCACTGGATGACCTGACTTTAGTTCCTCTTTAAGACTTATTTTTTATAGGTCGCTTCAACCTGCTATCTGCTGAGGAGAGAAACTGAGAGGCAGCTGCACTGAACAAGGAAAGGGACAGCAATATCAACCAGGCACTGCCCTAGATTAGAGCAACTCTGCAACTAGAAAATACACCTGGTTCAGGTCAGAGGCTCATTAGGTATTGCAGCTGGAGAAGGTTCTGCCCCAGACAAATAAATGGGCTCAGAAAAGTCAGCACTCTCAATCTGTACACCTGTTTCATATGTCAAGTATTGGGTCTAGAGCAGTGGTTCTCAACCTTTCTAATGCCGTGACCCCGCAATACAGTTCCTCATGTTGCGGTGACCCCAAACCAAAAAATAATTTCGGTGGCTACTTCAAAACTGTAATTTTGCTACAGTTATGATTCGGAATGTAAATACCTGATATGCATTATGTATTCTCATTGCTACAAATCAAACATAATTTAAACATAGTGATTAATCACAAAAACAATATTTAATTATATTTTGAGAAATATTTATTACTAATTCCAATAAATAACATTTCACCATGGCATAGCATGTGTCATTTCTCCGCCTGTTATTGAAAATAATAGAAGGCTACGGCGGATTGGGTAACTCGAGATTCTCGGGAGCTCTCTTCCACAAAATCCGCCGCACTCACAATGAAATCAATAGGAGGAGGATTCAATGCCGGAAACCAGTTTCCTCATTCGGAATATGGGAAAATAGTGGGAGAAATGGGAGATAATTATACATTGGGGAACAGTGTGAACTACATCTTATAGTGGTCTCTTATAGTATAAGACACTGTGTAAATGTATGGTGCTTTGTGTAAGTGTAAGCTGCTTTGTGTACTGTGTAATGATTACACACATAGCGCCTTACACTTACACAGTATTGTGTGTATGGTGTGTGCACTGTTTTTACATTAACCTTTATTACACCAGCAGGCTGTCTCGCAGGCTCTCTTGGCTTCTGTCCTCCGGCGCTTGCTGCGTCCGCCCACTGATGACGTCAGCAAGCGCTGGACACACGTAATGCGCTGCTATGGACTGTGGAGCGTTCCCCCCCCCCCGTTTCCCCCGTCCCTTAGGCCCCGGACGGATGCTGCAATCACGTCTGCACACGCATTCAGTTTGGAATGCGCATCCATAACGGTGTGCGTTCCAGCTGAATAGCGCTGCTGCAGACGGTAGCGCGACTTCTCAGCGACTAAAGCCATCGGAAATATGTATTTTTCGATGGCTTTAGGCGACCCCTGTGTTTTGGTCGTTCGACCCCCGCCGGGGTCCCGACCCACAGGTTGAGAACCACTGATCTAGAGGATCAGCATGACGACCTGGCACTGCTGCAGAACAACCCTGCAATCAGAAAAGGAAACAGGTACTGCCCCAATTACTGAAGTCAGAAAAGGTCAGAGTTTCTAATCTATACAGGTTTCAGGTCAGGGAAGCGCAGCCAGTGCCCTACAATAAAGACGAACAATAATAAAAACAATTAGAGCTCCTAAAAACAATCTGTTTCAAGCTAGAGTCTCATGAAATAGCGCAGCTGGAGGGAGAACAGCCAGGCACCACAAACAAGGTGTGCTAGTTGCAGGGTCAGTTGAGATCATAAGTGAAAGCTCCAGGTCAGGGACTCAAAAAGGAATTGAAGATGATAATCAACAGTACAACAGGCACTGCCAAAGACCAAGGTAGTCTTTTCCTAGGTCAGGGACACCAATATGAAGACGTGGATTAGCATGCCAGGCAGACACATCCCTGGAATAAAGCATATTCTCTGTACACAAGGCTCAGGTTAGATGCTCATGAAGCACTGCAACTGGAGGATCCACATGACACTGCCCTACAATGAGTGTGCCATTTGGGCATATCTTCTAACTTTTCAGACGGGAAAAAGGGACAATTGTTTAATTTAGCCACATCTCCTCATTGATGGATAGGAGATATGTTGTTACAACAATATAAACAATTTGAACCAGCGAATGAATTATTTATGGATGCAGATCTGCATGTTATACCTCAAAGAGGGCCAAATGAGAACAACAAAACAGGGGGACAAGGACCCCCCAAATGAGGGACACTTGGGAGGTATGCATTTGGGTCAGAAAAATTCAGAGCTTGTGATTTATCCTCCTGTTTAAGTGAGTGGCTTGCAGCTGGAGGATCAGCCTGACAGGTAGAGCAGCCTGAGATTCCTCCAGCAAAATGTTTCCTTTAGTCACACAGTCAGTGCTCAGTGTTGACCTATTGGGTATAGAGCAGATTTAGAGATTCATCTGCTGCCCGTTATCCTGAAATGTGATCTGGCATTAAAAACTGAAAATAACAAATCTGAGAGATCTGTGGCCTTTGATGAAGATTTTGGGCTGGGGGCCGAGAAACATAACTGGAGCAATCTGGAAGAAGAGAATCACACAAGCATGTGCGCACCCAGGATCTGGAAGAGTCTGTGTTGTTTACTCGCTTTCAGCTTACTCGGCTACACCCTGACATGTGCACGGTTCACCTTCATAGCTGGGACTTCTCGTGAGCCTCGTGAGGTATTAAGAACAAAAGTGTAAGCTGTGTGGCCTACTGGTGGATTTCCGCCTTAAGAAACCTCTACAGCTGAAGTCTCCATGAAAGCCACTGGGAGTCCCCTGAGCCACACAAACACTCACTTAATCTATAACAGACTGCTCAGCCAAATGAATACCCCATAATCGATAAGGAACCCCTTAATCCATAAGAAAACCCTCAACCAAATTAATGCCATGCTCCGACTGTAACATACCTTTCAGCCAAATGGCAAATGAATACCCCTAATCTATAAAAGACCCCTAGGGGTAATGAATACCCCCTAATCCATAAAAGACCACTCTGATAAATAAATATCCTCTAATCCATTAAAGACCCCTCTGAGAAATGAATACCCCTAATCCATAAAAGACCCTTCTGGGAAATGATTACCCTCTAATCCATAAAAGACCCCTCTGAGAAATGAATACCCCTAATCCATAAAAGACCCCTCTGGGAAATGAATACCCTCTAATCCATAAAAGCCACCTCTGGGAAATGAATACCCCCTAATACATAAAAGACCCCTCTGGGAAATGAATACCCTCAAATCCATAAAAGCCCCCTCTGGGAAATGATTACCCCCTAATCCATAAAAGACCCCTCTGAGAAATGAGTACCCCTAATCCATAAAAGACCCCTCTGGGAAATGAATACCCTCTAATCCATAAAAGCCCCCTCTGGGAAATGAATACCCCTAATCCATAAAAGACCCCTCTGAGAAATGAGTACCCCTAATCCATAAAAGACCCCTCTGAGAAATGAATACCCTCTAATCCATAAAAGACCCTCTGGGAAATGAATACCCTCTAATCCATAAAAGCCCCCTCTGGGAAATGATTACCCCCTAATCCATAAAAGACCCCTCTGGGAAATGAATACCCCCTAATACATAAAAGTCCCATCTGGGAAATGATTACCCCCTAATCCATAAAAGACCCTTCTGGGAAATGAATACCCCCTAATCCATAAAAGCCCCCTCTGGGAAATGATTACCCCCTAATCCATAAAAGACCCCTCTGAGAAATGAGTACCCCTAATCCATAAAAGCCCCCTCTGGGAAATGATTACCCCCTAATCCATAAAAGACCCCTCTGAGAAATGAGTACCCCTAATCCATAAAAGACCCCTCTGGGAAATGAATACCCTCTAATCCATAAAAGCCCCCTCTGGGAAATGAATACCCCTAATCCATAAAAGACCCCTCTGAGAAATGAGTACCCCTAATCCATAAAAGACCCCTCTGAGAAATGAATACCCTCTAATCCATAAAAGACCCTTCTGGTAAATGAATACCCCCTAATTCATAAAAGCCCTCTCTGGGAAATGAATACTCCCTAATCCATAAAAGACCCTTCTGGGAAATGAATACCCCCTAATCCATAAAAGCCCCCTCTGGGAAATGAATACCCCTAATCCATAAAAGACCCTTTTGGGAAATGAATACCCCCTAATCCATAAAAGTCCCCTCTGGGAAATGAATACCCTCTAATCCATAAAAGCCCCCTCTGGGAAATGAATACCCCCTAATCCATAAAAGCCCCCTCTGGGAAATGAATACCCCTAATCCATAAAAGACCCTTTTGGGAAATGAATACCCCCTAATCCATAAAAGACCCTTTTGGGAAATGAATACTCCCTAATCCATAAAAGACCCTTCTGGGAAATGAATACTCCCTAATCCATAAAAGACCCTTCTGGGAAATAAATACCCCCCTAATACATAAAAGAACCCTCTGGAAATTCTAATTTCTAAGAGACGGAAGGAGTGAATCCATTTGGAATAATAGGACTGAGGAATTTTATGGATTTAGGGCCATTCATTTAGGTGTTACAACATTTATATGGATGTGGGTTTTCTTGTGGATTTATGTATACCTATTTGGCTGTGGGGCTCTCTTGTTAATAGAGGCACTATCCTTGGTGTTTCTGTCACACAAGGCCCAGGTCTAAGATCTCATTTACACCTGTCCAGTACTGCATGCTTTTCTGCGTATGCGGCAGGTGCTGTGGTACTGAAAAAAGAATCCAGCATTATGGCCCCTTTTCCATCCCTCTGGTGCGACAGAAAGGAGGAAAGTGCTCACTGGGCACCTGATGTGGCCTCTGAGCCTCTCACACCCAAGATTAGATGGCGGCATCCCACCCTTCTGGGAAGGAATTTGGTTCAGAAAGCTGAATAACAAAAACAGAAATATGCAGCCATTGTTTACTTCTCACCTTAGGGGGCAGCCATGTTGTTCAGTGAGGCCTGAGCGGCTGCACATTCTCTCCGTATTATCCCTTTCAGCAACCTGTCATCACTGCAGCAATTCCATAAAAAAGAATCCTAAACTGCTGGCACTTCCTCACAGCGGGAAGGCGGTCCATCTACACAATGGGCAAAGCAACCTTTTAAAGTCTCAATTTGGCCTCTTGGAAAGCGGGCCGAGGAAAGGGGCCAGGGCCTGATTTATGGTGTCGGGCTGGGGATGGAGGAGCCGGAGTGTCAGAGGAAAACTATGAACACATGGAGCAGATTAAGGGAGAGATGGCCGCAGCTAGGCCTGGTTGTCATGGAAACCAGAGCAAAAACTCTTTGGTAGCCCCTCTCTCTGACCTTCTAAGGGGCAATATTTCTTCTCAGCTTCTGAATGATTTAAATCTTTGCTGGAATCATTTCTTACTTCTCCACTGAGACAAGAATGCAGGCCACGAATATATTAAAGCAATAATGACCGGAGGTCCGCTCACTCCCAGGGCACCCTGGTTTGAGTGCAAGACTGACATTGGGCAAAAGTAGGACTGCACCCTCTCATAGCTCACATGACTGCCATCAGCCAATTGTGTTGCACTAGTAATGAGAACACCTGTCTGGCAAACAGGGCAAATGCGACAGGCAGCAGCAGCAGCACAGCACTTGCCAAATAAAGGACATGCTTGTTATGGCACATCTTGAGACAGGATACCCCAGAGGTGTGGGGTCAGTAGAAGTCCTGTCATTTTTTACTCAAGGTCCACTTTAAATTGAGAGCCTACCCCCATGAAGGGATGTCCCACTGCATTCCTGGAAGAGCACTGGATTCATACCGAAGGGCATAAGGGCTAGTATACCGGCAAGGCCAAGGGCCGGCCTCTGAGTCCTGGGTTACCAGACTTTACGTCTGGTGTCTGGGCTAATTGGCTCTCGCCGGAGGGGGGGGCCCATATGACTGCAAAAGCTGCATCTCCAGCTTCCCTCATGACTGCAAAATCTGCACCCCCAGCTTCCCTCGTGACTGCCAACGCTGCACCTCCAGCTTCCTTCAGAACTGCAAAAGCTGTATCCCAGCTTCCCTCAGAACTGCAAAAGCTGAACCCCCAGCTTCCCTCAGAACTGCAAAAGCTGAACCCCCAGCTTCCCTCAGAACTGCAAAAGCTGAACCCCCAGCTTCCCTCATGACTGCCAAAGCTGCACCCCCAGCTTCCCTCATGACTGCCAATAGCTGCACCCCCAGCTTCCCTCATGACTGCCAATAGCTGCACCCCCAGCTTCCCTCGTGACTGCAAAAACTGCACCCCAGCTTCCCTCATGACTGCAAAAGCTGCACCCCCAGCTTCCCTCATGACTGCAAAAGCTGCACCCCCAGCTTCCCTCATGACTGCAAAAGCTGCACCCCCAGCTTCCCTCATGACTGCAAAAGCTGCACCCCCAGCTTCCCTCATGACTGCAAAAGCTGCACCCCCAGCTTCCCTCATGACTGCCAATAGCTGCACCCCAGCTTCCCTCATGACTGCAAAAGCTGCACCCCCAGCTTCCCTCATGACTGCCAATAGCTGCACTCCAGCTTCCCTCATGACTGCCAAAAGCTGCACCCCCAGCTTCCCTCATGACTGCAAAAGCTGCACCTCAGCTTCCCTCATGACTGCAAAAGCTGCACCCCCAGCTTCCCTCATGACTGCCAATAGCTGCACCCCAGCTTCCCTCATGACTGCAAAAACTGCACCCCCAGCTTTCCTCATGACTGCCAAAGCTGCACCCCCAGCTTCCCTCATGACTGCAAAAGCTGCACCCCCAGCTTCCCTCATGACTGCCAATAGCTGCACCCCAGCTTCCCTCATGACTGCAAAAACTGCACCCCCAGCTTCCCTCATGACTGCAAAAGCTGCACCCCCAGCTTCCCTCATGACTGCAAAAGCTGTATCCCCAGCTTCCCTAATGACTGCCAATAGCTGCACCCCCAGCTTCCCTCATGACTGCAAAAGCTGAACCCCCAGCTTCCCTCATGACTGCAAAAGCTGCACCCCCAACTTCCCTCAGAACTGCAAAATCTGCATCCCCAGCTTCCCTCAGAACTGCAAAATCTGCATCCCCAGCTTCCCTCAGAACTGCAAAAGCTGCACCATACATTGATTCAGTAAACTGTCATGTGAGTTGTGAAATGGTGCATGAAGAAGAAATGTACTTTGACGCACTATGTGACATGGAGGACCAGTCATTGGCAGTGTAAGAGTAATGCCTTAAGGGCCATGAGGTGGTAAGCATTGGAGAGCCATCAGTCTTTTCAAGGGCCAAAGCTTGGGTCGATGGGACTAGGAGGCAGCAGCAGGGTCTGGAAAAACAGAAGGCAGTGGAGGACAGCAAGAGGGCAATGAAAGAGGTGACAAGGAACAGAGGGGGTGTGACAGAAATGAAAAATCAGGAGGTAGCAGTAGGAACAGGAGAATAAGAAGGTATCAGAAGAGGACCACAAGGCATCCATGGAGGAGGTGAGGAGGACCAGAGAGTGACCATCATTGGCAGGGGCAAAAGAGGTGGAAAGGAGCATAGGGTAATTATGGCTGGAGAGGAGCAGCCACCAGCCGTGGCACTAAAGGACCATTAAGCCATGGAGGAAGTGGCAAAAATCAGAGGACCACAAAATGGCCATAAAGGACCTGGAGGAGGAGAACCAGGAGGTAGCAAGTTTGGGAGGATAATTGGAGGCAGTGGAGATGAGGAGTTTGCAAAGAGCTTAAAGGGACTGGCAGCAGCGAGAACTATTCAGTGCAGGAGGCGGTAAGGTGTGAGGTGATTGACAGCAGCAGACTAGGCAGCAAGGAACAGAGGACTATCAGTGGAGGACATGTCAGCAGCAAGAAACTGGTAATTAGTGGTAGTGAAGGACCCAAAGAGGAAGATGGAGGGTGATTGCCGACATTAAGGTGCTGGGTGGCCACACCACAATGCAGGTAGAGCGTCATAGACTTCTATGGCCTGCTGTACACAATGCAGCGGAGAGATGTAAACAGGACCATTACTTTCAAAGGGCAGAGGGTTTTCTGCATTCATTGCGTAGTGTATTCCTGCAAGATTTTAGGTCAAAATGGTGTATTAAAAAATACGGTCTGGCTTACAACCAAGAGACGACTCCCCTAAACCTCTGGGCTGCGCACAAATGCTACATTAGAGGTATTATGCTGAAGATGGCCTCCAGAAAGAAGAGGGAAAGGAAAAACTAATCAGAGACCTGGTGCAGAAAATTACTCGGTTAGACTCAGAACACAAAAAGCAGCAAGCGGAAAAGGTCAAGCAGGAATTGGCGGTGGCGCTTGGAAAAACTGCGAGACATCTTGCTAACCAAGGCCAAGGTCACGCTTTTAAAGGCCAGGCGCTCCTTTTACGAATAAGGGAACAAATGCAGCCGCATGTTAGCTAGGGCAATAAGGGAGCAGAGAGCAAGTCATTTTGTCCCACAGGTGCTGGGGATGGGAGGTCGTCTGCTTTCTAGACCGGCGGACATTGCCGAGGCCTTTAGAGAATTCTATCACAAGCTTTATAACCTGAGGGACGGGGAGGGGTGCCGTCTGAAACGGATGCGGGAAACTCAGAGATATATTGCGGCATCAGGCTTGCCCATGCTGAGTTGGGAGGTGGCGGAGGCCATGGAAGAACCCATATCTGCGCAGGAATGGTCACAGGCAATAAAGTCCTCCCAGACGGGAAAATCTCCGGGTCCTGACGGCTTCACCTTATCGTATTACAAATGGATGGCGGACGTCCTGACCCCAAGAGCAGTGGCGGCTTTTAACTCTATATCTCCCGAGCAGGCTATACCTATGGATATGCTGAGGGCACAAATAGCGATACTACCCAAACAGGGAAGATATCCACTTCTCTGCTCCAACTACAGGCCGATATCGCTCCTAAATGTGGTCTGGCGACAAGGCTCCTACCATACTTGGGCAACCTCATAGACATGGATCAGGTGGGATTCACTCCGGGTAAAGAGGCAAGAGACAATTTGACCAGAATCCTTAACCTGATCCACCTGTCACATGACCCTACCATTCGATAGGGTCCATTGGGACCTTATACGGGCCACGGTAGAGCATATAGGCTTACAAGAGAACATGAGATCTTGGATGTTGTCCCTCTACTCCTCTCCCTCGGTGTGTGTCAAAGCCAACGGGATTTTGTCTGACCCTTTTCCGATAACGAACGGCACAAGACAGGGATGCCCATTATCACCGCTCATATTCATCCTGACGCTGGAACCCTTCCTCAGGAGGATCAGGGCGAACCCGGACATTAAGGGCTTGAGGTGCGGAACATAAGGTGGCCGCATTTGCTGATGACTTGCTTTTCTGTATTACCCAACCGGTGACGACCATCCCCAATTTACTAAGAGAAGTGAGAGAATACGCGGAGCTGTCCAACTTCAAAATCAACCTTCAGAAGTCTGAAGCACTGAATATCTCTCTTCCACAGAGACACATGGACAACATACAAGCTAACTTTCCCTTCCGTTGGGGATCCGAAGCGATCAAATACCTGGGAGTACAGATAACGCCTCAGATCAAAGACCTGTTCGCCAAGAACTTTCCACCCCTCCTGAGCACCATCAAAAGGGATCTCCATACATGGAAGGATAGGGCACTGTCCTGGTTGGGTAGATGTAACATACTGAAGATGAACGTCTTACCCCGGCTACTCTACCCAATCCAGGTACTGCCCATCCACCTGCCGTCCGCCTTCCTGAGGGACATTCGTTCTGCATTCATTAAATTCGTATGGGGGGGCAGGAGCCAGAGAATTGCGCAACAAACACTCACATTGCCGAAGATGAGGGGGGGAGTGGGACTCCCGGATATCAGGATGTACCATGCAGCGGCACACCTCAGCAGGATCGTGGACTGGAACAGGCAAGGGGGAAGCAAAAGATGGGTACAATTAGAGCAATCGTGGGCCCCGGTTCCACTGGGGGGCCTCCCTTGGTCCCCAGGTGAAATCCCGTATGTGTTAAAGTCTCACCCCACAATAGGTCCGACCCTCAGGGTATGGGCAAGATATGCGACCAAAAAGAACATAGCCCCTGCGCCCTCTCCACTTCGCCCGATCACGGGTGCTCTGGACTTCATACCAAACCGGCTGGACGCGGGTTTTGCAGGGTGGAGGCCCCCGGCCGAGTGGCTGCTTGGGATTTCCTGAGTGGCACAAGCTGGAGGTCCTTGCCAGACTTGCAAAACTGGGGGGACCATCCCCATTTGTCTCACTGGAGGGCACTACAGGTGACGCACTTCCTGGCAAGCTTGCCCCCGCCTGGGGAGTTCGCTAGAGAGCTGACACCATTTGAACGCATATGTGCGACGGGTGAATCAACCAAGGGCGCACTATCCACAACATACAAACTGTTGGTAGACCCAGGAGAAACCCAAGTACCTAACTTCGTAAAGGCCTGGGAGACGGAACTCAAAATCACGTTGGCCCCAACTCAAGTAAAGAACATCCTGGAGCTGGCGCAGCGGGCCTCAATAAGCAACTGGTACCAGGAGGCGGGATATAAAATACTGAGTCGTTGGTATAGGTCGCCACAGGTATTACATCGTTTCTACCCGTCAGTATCTTCCCTCTGTTGGAGATGCGAGAGGGCCCCGGGATCCCTTGCACATATCTTCTGGGGATGCGAAAAAATAAAAGGCTTCTGGGAGGAGGTTGTAAAGTGGATTCTCAAGATAACAGGGGAGCCCGTCGAGCTTTCCCCGGAAGTCCTTCTTTTACATTCCACCAAAAGTTCGGTTGGAAAGTACAGGAAATCCCTGACAATACACTTGATAAATGCAGCTAGGGCGTGCATACCCGCCAGATGGAAGTCGCCTGAACCGCCCACGATTGGTTCGTGGGTACGGAGGGTGGGGGATGTAAGTCGAATGGAGAGCTGGACGGCTCTCCTCCAGGGCACAGAGGAAAAAAATAGACGCCGGTGGATGCAATGGTCGATGTTCATAGAATCAGATGAAGGCAAAACCCTGCGAGACGGGACCTAGTCGGTCGGCGGACGATCCGGGATAGGTGTTGGTTTGGGGTGCCCGATCTGGACCGGGTGATGTCCTTCCCTCGTGGGGCTCACTCTAGCCGCCCGCTTGGGGGGGGGGCATTTCCTCTGCTCCCCTCCGCCCCCCCCCCCGGCACGGTCCCCTGTCCGTGTCCCGTTAGGGGTCGTGGACGCAAAAGCACCCCGCTGGGTTGTAGACGGGGGTTCCTCTCTGGGCCGGTGTGGTGGGACGGAGGGTCGGCCGGGATCCGAGAGTTGCATGCCCTTCATGCTCTGTACCCTCGGCCCCCGTCCCTCCTTCCTCGCTCTTCCCTCCTCTCTCAACCTTCCCCTTCCTTTCATAAAATCCTTCTTCCTTTTCAGCTATCCCCTTTCTTGTGATCCTCTCTACCTTTCCATACTCCTATTCGCTCTCTATTTCTATCTGTTCAGTTTTGGAAAAACGGGGGGCGGAGGGCGGTGGGACACGATCCCAAGCCTGCCTGCCGGTAGGGGACAAGCATTGGTCTAACATATTGATGTCAATTTTCATGTTGAACGCTTCAAACAGTATGTATGTAATATTCAAGAGAACTGGCTACCATGTTTAATCGATAAATGTGATCTGTCTTACTGCTCCCGCTCCTCTCAATAAAGATTTATTGTTAAAAAAAAAATAAATAAATACGGTCTGGCTTAAATCGGATCTTCAGCATCATTTAATGAAAAGCCCATACCCTTAAAAAACTATTCCCCCGCATCTAAAATTAATATATTTTAGGTTTTTAGTCACTTACTTTTGATACTTTCTCCCACTGGGCTGCAACTCTGTTCAGGACTTTAGGATACGGATGCTACTATCTTGCCTCAAAAGCATCACATACTGAGGAGAGGGGGAAAAAATGCAGGGAGCGGGTTATAGCTGTGTTTGCACAGACAGAGCAGAGCTGGGGTCAGGAGAAGGACAGAAATCCCAGAATGCAGAGCAGCACAGTCAGTTTGCAGGCAGCCGGAGACTCCATGTACCACCATCTTGGATGTTTAAAGGCTCAAAAAATGCAGTAGATGCAGTAAGGATAATGTTTAATGTATCTGTATGTACAGGGTGAGGGAAACATACAAGATATGCTCTTAATCAGGGTGAAGGTCCGGTTTAAAGTGGACCAAAACCCACGGCGATCGATTGCCCCCCCCCTGGGGCATCCAAAATCGGGATGCCCCACTGTGTGAAACCCCCCATATTGCCCTATACATCTACCTTGTTTCCCGGTCCAGCGGCGCATGCGTGAGCCGCATCCCCGCTATCCCTCTAGCAGAACACGTGCCCGTGCCAGTCATTTGTGAATGGCCGGCGCGGTCACGCTCCCTGTTAGAGGGTAGCGGGGGATGCGGCTGTCAGCGTGCACGGAGCTGCTGGCCTTAGACGAAGGCTTAGATGAAGGGACGCCAGGAAGGCGTGTTGGCATCGGCGATCTGGGGGGTTTCAAACAGCAGGGCATCCCCGATCGGGGTGCCCGGGGGAAAGGATCAAAACACAGGATAGTCAAAATCCTGGGTTTTGGTCCACTTTAAGTTCCCATTTTAAAATGGCTTTAGTAAGTTCTGGAAAACTGGCTCGAATTTTCCAGCTGAAAATTGAAAAATCTCTGAAAGCTTCTCTGGTGCTGAGAAGCCTTCTTCCAAAATAGTGGATTAGTCTTCTACATTTCACACAGCTTCAGAATGCTCAGGTGACTCCCCATGCAATATATCATTGTGAATTAGTGACAATTATTATTGTTTTTTTCTTTGCTGAGTCACAAGAATTTTAAAAAGCTAATATTGTAGTATTTTTTTCTCAAAAAACAGACTAATTCCTTGTTACAAACTTTGTTGAATCGAGGCCAATGTCTTCAATGACGAATCAGGAACTTGAGATTTGTCTCCCAGTTAGGGGCATGGCATTGGAAGAAGCTGCTATTTAGACCCCCCTTCACCAATATGTTGTCTTTTCAGAGCGTAACTGCACCCACCCCTGGGCCACACAATGGCTCTCTGGTTTCTGAGATAGGAGGACTCCTCTTCTTCCACCTTCAAGAAGCGATAAGTTTCCTGGAAGAGGTTAGGCGGCTGTCATATGGACATGCCATGCGAGGCAGAGTGTGGCCAGCAAGATAGCGGGAGATTTAGCAGAGGAGCGGCCCACATGCTATCTGATCCATGTACACAAACAAGGCCCAGATGGTGGTGGGATTTTACACTACTCAGTACACTCATGCTTCACTGCATTTAGGATGCCGACAGTCATATACCAACCAGCAGTCATAACAAGGTGCCTTTAGCACTAAGTTAAGTGTGGTGGCACACTGCATTTGATTCAGTCTCATGGAAAAGCCTCCTTATTGAGCTTCTTTGATCCATCTGCCTGTGTCCAGCTTGTCCTCATGGGTTCAAGTCAACCCCCAGGGGCATCAGGAGCCTAAGAAAGCCCTGGCACAGGCAGACACCCTGGGCGTATTTCTGGAAGCCCCACTGAGTGAAAGATGTCAGGTTCCACCCTATAACCAGTTACAGTGGGTGGAGGGGGGTGTCAGTATGCAACATATGAAGTCTGGGCAGGAATCAAGTAGAAAAGGATGGATCAGACGGGCACTGGAGAACAGATCTGTCAAAGCCCCAATGGCTTGAAAGTCTTCGCTTCTCCTGGTCCCAGCTCCCATCCCTGCTCTGTCACAGCCGGACCCAGTGTCTACTGCAATTGGTACACCTCTAGGGCCAGTCAATTTCCTGCTGGGTTGAAGTTAAAGCAGACCTTCAGCGTCATTTAATGAAAAGCCCAAACCCATAAAAAATGATTCCCCAGCATCCACAATGAATATATTTCATGTTTTTAATCACTTACTTTTTATTCTTTTCCCCACTGGCCTGCAACTCTGTTCGACACTAGGGACGAGCGCCGCCATCTTGCCTCAGTAGCATCACATACCGAGGGGTCAAAAGTAGGGGGTGGGGTTATAGCTGTGCTTTGCACAGTCAGAACAGAGCTGGGGTCAGGAAAAGGTCAGCAATCCCAGAATGCAGAGAAGCACAGTCAGAAGACACTTCCAGTTTGCAGGCAGCCTGAAACTAAATGTGCTGCCATTTTGAATGTTTAAAGGCTCGGAAAATGCAGCAGATGCAGGAAGGATAATTTTTTATGTGTGCAGTCTGTATGTACAGCATGGGGGGAACATATAAGATAGGCTCTTATTTAGGGTGAAGTTCCCAATTAATGTGAACAATCTGTATGTACAGCATGTTGGGGGGGACATATAAGATAGGCTCTCATTCAGGGTGAAGGTCCCAATTAATGTGAACAATCTGTATGTACAGCATGGGGGGGGGGGACATATAAGATAGGCTCTTATTCAGGGTGAAGGTCCCCATTAATGTGAACAATTTGTATGTACAGCATGGGGGGGGGGGACATATAAGATAGGCTCTTATTCAGGGTGAAGGTCCCAATCAATGTGAACAACCTGTATGTACAGCATGGGGGGACATATAAGATAGGCTCTTATTCAGGGTGAAGGTCCCAATTAATGTGAACAATCTGTATGTGCAGCATGGGGGGAACATATAAGATAGGCTCTTATTTAGGATGAAGGTCCCAATTAATGTGAACAATCTGTATGTACAGCATGGGGGGACATATAAGATAGGCTCTTATTCAGGGTGAAGGTCCCAATTAATGTGAACAATCTGTATGTGCAGCATGGGGGGGAACATATAAGATAGGCTCTTATTTAGGATGAAGGTCCCAATTAATGTGAACAATCTGTATGTACAGCATGGGGGGACATATAAGATAGGCTCTTATTCAGGGTGAAGGTCCCAATTAATGTGAACAATCTGTATGTGCAGCATGGGGGGGAACATATAAGATAGGCTCTTATTCAGGGTGAAGGTCCCAATTAATGTGAACAATCTGTATGTATAGCATGGGGGGACATATAAGATAGGCTCTTATTCAGAGTGAAGGTCCCAATTAATGTGAACAATCTGTATGTACAGCATGGGGGAACATATAAGATAGGCTCTTATTTAGGGTGAAGGTCCCAATTAATGTGAACAATCTGTATGTACAGCATGGGGGAACATATAAGATAGGCTCTTATTTAGGGTGAAGGTCCCAATTAATGTGAACAATCTGTATGTACAGCATGGGGGGAACATATAAGATAGGCTCTTATTTAGGATGAAGGTCCCAATTAATGTGAACAATCTGTATGTACAGCATGGGGGGACATATAAGATAGGCTCTTATTCAGGGTGAAGGTCCCAATTAATGTGAACAATCTGTATGTATAGCATGGGGGAACATATAAGATAGGCTCTTATTTAGGGTGAAGGTCCCAATTAATGTGAACAATCTGTATGTGCAGCATGGGGGGGAACATATAAGATAGGCTCTTATTCAGGGTGAAGGTCCCAATTAATGTGAACAATCTGTATGTATAGCATGGGGGGACATATAAGATAGGCTCTTATTCAGAGTGAAGGTCCCAATTAATGTGAACAATCTGTATGTACAGCATGGGGGAACATATAAGATAGGCTCTTATTTAGGGTGAAGGTCCCAATTAATGTGAACAATCTGTATGTACAGCATGGGGGAACATATAAGATAGGCTCTTATTTAGGGTGAAGGTCCCAATTAATGTGAACAATCTGTATGTACAGCATGGGGGAACATATAAGATAGGCTCTTATTCAGGGTGAAGGTCCCAATTAATGTGAACAATCTGTATGTACAGCATCGGGGGAACATATAAGATAGGCTCTTATTTAGGGTGAAGGTCCAGTTTAATGACTGGTGAAGTTCATTCAAAAACACTTTATGGGCTCCTCTGCACAGAAGGAAACAGAGATGGCGGAAGTAACATGATTTTACTTCCGGCCACCACATTTAGGCTCTTTTTTTTTTTTTGTTTAAATTCCTCTTCACTGCTGAATTTTCAGTTTAATGACTTGACACAATCACGTCATCATCCTTTTTTTATTAGTGCACACAATAACACAACATAAGTGGTTAAATCCACAGGTTCATTCAGGGTGATCTATAATCAATTGCAGTGTATTTTGAAATAAGGCACCTGTCACCGACACATCATGGGAGATCATTTAGTGGGACAAACCAGCCTAAGAATATAGAGCAGCCACCAGCAGGGACCCAGCTACAGTGAGGTTCAGCTTAGTCTGCCTGCCTAAGGAACAGAACGGCATGTTGTGTGTGTGACCGCATATGTAATATCACATAATGCTTCTACAACACAATAAACATGAGCAATCTGTGATGGCACAATGTGCTCCCTCTAGAGTACAATGTGTAGTATGACAGTGGCTGTAATAACACACACTGAGAACTAAAGGCATGTGCTAAGCAGGAAGAGCCATTGCTGGCAGTGTGCACCCTTTAATGGTCAGTGTGTTGTGTACTCCCTTGTATTTGGTGCACTGTATTACACCTGCTGTCACACTGACCATTAGAGAGAGTACATAGCTATTATGAGCTTTTGCTGCTCCCTCTAAAGATCTAGTTCTTCTATAATAAGGTTTGGCCACAAGATGATCTCAGCATGGTGTGTGATCAGTGGGTGAGGTTTAAGGCACTTGATGCTTTTTAAGTGCGGATTGATACTTTCCATTGGCGGTGGGGGGGGGGGGGGGGGGGGGTAGGGGATAAGGCAGCTCCATCCTATTCAATGGATTCAAGCTATTGACACATTTGCTTTACAGGATACTGCATGACTCCTACAACCACATTCTGCTGGAGGGGAAACTGCTTTCTACTACTAGGTTGGGAGTCAGGAGAGGGGGGGATTCAGCTGTGCAGAAGCTCTAGCTCAAGTCGGACTCTCCTGGTAACAGGAGGATTTTACCCAGATGTAACAACTTCCCCATGTGAGTACTCGCCCACGTACAGATGATTGGTGCTAGTTCGGCGATCTGATCACTGAATCTGAGCTCACGACACAGCCATCATTTCCAGCGTCGCCACAGGCCTGAACTCTGCTTCCATGCCAGCTCACGCCCCACAACATCAGTCACAGTTGTGTGGCCACGCCCACTTCATTTACTACAATGGAGGGGAGTTGGGTCAGGCCTCGGCACACCATCTTCATTGCAATAAATGGAGAGGGTTCTGGCAGCGCACCTGTTGCTGGCAATCCTGACCCTGTTTGGGCCCCCTGACATTGCAGGATCATGATCCAGTGATCAGGTGAGTTGCTGATTGTTGGACTAGCCCTGATCAGCCATGGGGTATAAAAGGTAAGAGCCCTTTTGTTTTTTCTGACCTGCTGAATCACTTTATTCTTTCTCTTTTTCTCAGTAATGTGACAAGACCTGGTCAAAAGACCACTAACAGGAGGAGCCAGAGTGAGGGTGAGTAAGTTCTGTAGCCTTATCCGAAGCCTGGTCATTATCAAAGTAGTAGCGGTTATATTCAGCTGAAAACTCCAAAAGCTTTAGTGAATAAGGCCTTACACTCATTAAAAAGGAACTAGGTGCTACAGTTCTGGTTGACTGCAGGAGAGTGAGCAGCAGGAAGAACCAGAGCGGAGGTGGGTAAGTGCTAGAGCCTGATCTGGGGTTTGCTGTGACTGGTCCAAGGTAGTGCTTGCATTCAGCTGCCTAAACCTGCTGCAGTGCAAATCAGTAAATGCTTAATGCAGTGCAAATCAAGTACTGCCTTAAAGTGGACCAGTCACCAGGATTTCGACTTTCCCAAGCTAGGATGCCCCTCTGAGTGAAACCTCCTAGATTGCCCACTTTCACTCACTTTTCCCCATTCCCCCAGCACATGTGCAATCAGCGCTTTATGTGGCACTTACTAATGCGCACCATAAAGTCGCTTTTTTAAACAACGGGCCGGCGGACATATTCCTGGCACCCCTATGGAGTGTGTGCTCCCGCGCTGGCACTCCAGCCACAGGGGGCGCCTGGTCCACTTTAACTAATAAACTAATCAACTGAAAGGAGATACTGCAGTGCAGGTTGATTGCAGAAGGGGGAGAGTAATAGACAAATGCTGGAGCCTGATCTGTGGTCTGATGCGACTGGTCCCGATTAAGGTAGCAGCGGTCGTATTTAGTTGACTAAATCTGCAGTGGGAAGAAGATGAAGTCCTGCTGCATAAATAAGGCTAAAGTACAGTAAGTGCTACAGTGTGGTTTGAATGCAGAAGGAGCAGCATTCAAAGCACCAGTGTAAACAGGATCGCTTTGGTAGGGCAAACGTCCTCGAATCTATTGTATGACCACCCACAGCAAAAGGCAACTTAAAAGAAGTAGGAGAGGTCTAGAGGGATGGGGCTTCCTGCTTCTTTGGCAACCAATAACAGCGGATGGGAAAAGGAGACAGACTTCATGGTGCAGACGCTGCTGTCTTCAGTACAGAAGTACACACATACACCGATGCGCAGCATGGCTTCAGCAGATTGGAAAGCCTGAGGGATGGTCAGGGGGATCAGGCTCTGTTTAGACAGATTGAAAATTTCCCCGTAAGTCTTCTGCCCGGCGAGCAACCAATCATGGCCTGGAGAGGAAAGAGAGACTTGTTATTGAGCGGTCAGCCAAACCTGATATTTCTGATTTGGTGTCAGCAAGCTGAATCTCAATCTGGAGATCTCTAAAGGATGCCAATGGTGGGAGCTGGTTGTTACTTCAGCAATCATGGATCAATATGCCTAATAAAATGTATCACTGTATAGGCAATGTCACTACATAGTAGTACTACCTATTTCTAGTGTGATGGGGTGGTGTGCCCATCGTTTAGGATTTGAAGTGACTTAAAGTGGAATTTAAAACTCCATTATTCTGGAAGTCCCCAAGCCTGTTGTAATGCGCTGGGTCCCTGACCATCACCCATTAGCTGCTGAATGGGTGTAGGTCTGCTTTATCTTGAAGCGAGCTAAATTTCAGGGAGGGGGGCATCCTATTGCTGTCCACTTCCTCTGTCAATTGTCAAATTGAGTAAATCCTAGCAAAACTGGTGGGTTTTCACACAGTGGGACATCTGAAGTATGGATGACCATGGGGAGAACTTTTACCCAGGCCTAGGGCCTGACTTGATATATATGACAAGATATGTTCCATACCGACCAGCAAGGCACTACAAGACAGGAGACCAGCTGTTTACTTTTAGACACAAGCAACAGCAGGCACTTTACCTTCTGTAAAGAGGAACCAGAAACTCGGGGCACCTTCTGTTAGTTTTGCACCTGAAGGCAGCTTGAGGTTAAGGGAATAGTTTAAGCTTTGGCCGGGTGAGACAGTTGAGGGTTCCAGCGTCACATTGGGTGTCGATTTGGGCAACTTAGGGTTCTTAATATGTAATGGCAAGGCTCTGTCCACCACATCAGCCACTTCGTTGGGCATTATATGAAGCTGCAAGAGAAGAAATATCAGGTAAAAATATATAAAAGTACAGCTGTATAAAAGATACTAATACTACTTAAACCGGACCTTCAGTGTGGTTTAATGAAAAGCCCAAACTCTTAAAAAACGGTTCACCGGCATCTAAAATTAATATATTTTACGTTTTTAGTCACTAACTTATTATTCTTTCCCCCACTGGGCTGCAACTCTGTTCAGGAATTTAGGATACGGGCGCCGCCATCTTGACTCAGAAGCATCACACTTACTGAGGAGAGGAGAGTGGGATAAGGTACGGGGGGGCGGGTTATAGCTGTGCTTTGCTCAGACAGAGCAGAGCTGGGGTCAGGTAACGGTCAGCAGTCCCAGAATGCAGACCAGCACAGTCAGAAGGCACTTCCTGTTTGCCGCCATCTTGGATGTTTAAAGGCTCATAACATGCAGTAGATGCAGGTAGGATGATTTTTAATGTGGATAATCTGTATGTCCAGGGTGTGGGAAAATACCATTTTGTGAATACTCACCTGTAAAATGGGTATTATAAGTATGTCACACACCCCACTTCAGACTTTAATAATTACACTAGGGTTAACGCACCTCTAGGTGGCAGCATTGCAGAGAACTTCTCCAAAAAACTTCAACAGGCCCCTCCCGGTCTATACATACCTGGTACCTCCCAAGAACCTCCCAGTATTAGAACAGCAGTAAGACAAGGTACCAGAACCAAACAATGTAACCCTCAACGAAAAGAACCAAACTTCACCAAATAGAGAGCCAGGATACCAAAAAGGGCGGGTGAAGTGGGGTGTGTGACATACTTATAATACCCATTTTACAGGTGAGTATTCACAAAATGGTATTATTCTAAGTATGTCACACACCCCACTTCAGACTTTAATAATTACACTAGGGACATCCAACAGCAGTGTCCAGAAAAGGGTGGGTATCCGAACAGGCAATAACGCAGAAACAATTCAAACCACTGCAGCCTGCAAAACCTTGCGGCCAAAAACAGCATCCGCTGAGGCCCGCACATCAACCTTATAGAACTTAGAAAAAGTATGAACAGAAGACCAAGTTGCAGCCTTACACACTTGTTCAACCGAAGCCTGGTGCTGAAAAGCCCAGGACGCACCAACCGCACGAGTAGAGTGAGCAGTAACTCGGAAAGGAGGATCCTTCCCCTTAGCCGAATAAGCACCAACAATGGCCTGACGAATCCATTTACTAATGGAAGATTTTGCCGGAGCCAAACCCTTCCTAGGCCCACATGGCACAACGAAAAAGGCATCAGTCTTACGAAAAGAAGACGTAGCACGTAGATAGTACCTGACACAACGTACCACATCCAAGCAGTACAAAGCACTCTCCTTGACATTCTTAGGCTTAGGACACAAAGAAGGAAGAACAATGTCCTGGTTAAGATAAAAAGCAGAGACCACTTTAGGGAGAAAATCTGACTTGTAACGAAAAACCACTTTGTCCTGATGGTCCTCAAAATAAGGAGCCTGAATAGACAAAGCTGCCAGCTCTGAAACACGCCGAACCGAAGTAATGGCCACTAGAAAGGCAACCTTCTGAGTAAGAATGGACAAAGCAACATCCCGCAAAGGCTCAAAAGGAGGAGCCTTAAGAGCAGAAAGAACCAAATTCAAATCCCACACTGGGAGCAAAGGCTTCCTAGGAGGCCGCACATGCGAAACCCCCTGGAAAAAAGTCTTGACCAAGGAATGACTAGCAAGAGATTTCTGGAAAAAAATTGACAAAGCAGAAACCTGCCCCTTCAAGGTACTCAACTGAAGACCAGAGTCCAGCCCCGCCTGAAGGAACTCCAAAATCCTAGACACAGAAAAGACCCGGCAGGGCAAAGACCTAGCCTCACACCAATCAATATAAGATCTCCAATACCTGTAATAGATGGAAGAAGATCTCTTCCTAGCACTAATAAGAGTCTGAATGACCGCATCCGAAAGACCCTCCTCCTTTAAGATGGAGGTTTCAGCAGCCAAGCCGTCAAAGCCAGCGTTTAAATTGGGGTAACAGAGTTGACCCTGAGTGAGAAGATCTGGCCGAAGAGGCAGATCGAACTGATCTACGGCCAGACGAACGATGTCCGCGAACCACACCCGCCTTGGCCACCTTGGAGCCACGAGAATGGCGGGAACTCCTTCCAGAACCAACTTTCTCAGAACCCTGCCTAGCATGGGAATCAGAGGAAACAGATAAAGAAACCCCAGGTCCCTCCAGCTCAGGGTCATGGCATCCACCGCCAGAGCCAGAGGGTCCCGGGACAGGGACACAAAGGACGGAAGCTTGTGATTGTGACGAGAGGCAAACAGATCCACCTCCGGCGTCCCCCACCGGAGACAAAGTGACCGAAACACCTGGGGATGGAGAGACCACTCCCCCCGACGGGACGCACACCGGCTCAGAAAATCCGCCTCCGTGTTTTCCACTCCCGGAATGTAAACCGCCGAGATGCAAGGGACATAAGTCTCCGCCCAGACCAAAATCAGAGACACTTCCCTGTGGGCACCCAGACTGCGAGTCCCTCCTTGGTGATTGATGTAAGCAACCGCCGTCTGATTGTCTGAGCGAACCTGAACCGGCAGACCTTGTAAATGATGCGTCAAGTGAGACAGAACCAACCAGATGGCTCGCAGATCCAGAACATTGATGGGCAAGTGGGCCTCCTGAGGGTCCCACTGCCCCTGAAACCGAAGATCCTTCCAATAACCTCCCCAGCCTGACAAACTGGCATCCGTGGTGACAGTCTCCCAAAGTGGAGTCAGAAACGACCTGCCCTTCAGAAGGTTGTCCGAGACCAACCACCACAGAAGGGACTGCCGAACCCGAGGGGACAACCGGAAGGACCGATCCAACGACCCCGGACACCGGTTCCAAGACGCCAAAAGATGAAGTTGAAGAGTCCTCGTATGAAACTGAGCAAAGGGAACTGCCTCGAACGAGGCCACCATCAACCCCACCAGTCTCATCCCCAGACGAATGGACGGATGAGGATGGGAGAGGAGCAGCTGGACCAATTCCTGAATCATCAGAACCTTGGCCTGAGGAAGAAACACTCTGTGCTGGCAGGAGTCCAACGACATCCCCAGAAAGGTCACCACCCTGGCCGGAACCAGCGAAGACTTGGGGTAATTGATCACCCAGCCGAACCTCTCCAACATAGACACCACCGTGCTGGTGTCCCCCTCTGCTTGACTGAAGGAAGGAGCCATGATGAGAAGATCGTCCAGGTAAGGCACAATGCGAATCCCCTGAGCTCTGAGCAGGGCCATCACCCCCGCCAACACCTTGGTGAACACTCTCGGAGCAGAGGTGAGACCGAATGGAAGAGCCACAAACTGAAAATGCCGATCCCCCACCACGAAACGGAGGAACCGCTGATGAGCAGGAAAGATCGGCACGTGCAGGTACGCATCCTTGATGTCTATGGACGTCATAAAGTCCCCCTGCCGAAGCGAACCGATCGCAGACCGCAGGGTTTCCATGCGAAACTTCCGAGGACGAATAAACCTGTTGAGAAACTTCAAATCCAGAATAGGACGGAAGGACCCGTCCTTTTTGGGGACCGTGAAGAGATTGGAGTAAAACCCGCGCCCCACCTCTGAAGGAGGAACCGGGCAAATGACAGCTAAATCTAGAAGATTCCTTACTGCCGCCAGGAGCCCCTGCGCAGCCAAAGGATCCAAAGACACCCGAGACCTGAAGAACCTTGGAGGAGGACGGGACTCGAACTCCAACTTGTAACCGGCCGAAACCAGCTCCCGGATCCATCTGTCCGGAACCTCCTGGTCCCACACCCGGGAGAAAAGTTGCAACCATCCCCCCACCCGAACGGGTGAGGGCGCCCCCTCATTGCTGGGTGGGCTTGGCAGCCGGCTTGGGCTTGGCACCCCAGACGCGAGTGGGGCGGCCACGGCCTCTGCCCCTATTCCAACTGGCGCCCCTGGGGGCCGAGGAGCCCGCACCTCTACCGGCGCCGACTCCCCGAAAGGACGGATTGAACGAGACCATCCCCCGAAAGGAACGGCGAAATTTCTTGCACTGAGGTAATTTGCCTCCCTTGGCAACAGAGTCCAGCCTCTCACCAAAAAGCCTCAAACCCAAAAAGGGCAGAGCCGTGAGCGATCTTTTAGAATTAAAATCGGCCGTCCACTGTCTCAACCACACACAGCGCCGGATAGCCACCAGCAAGACAGTAGCCCTGCCACACATCAGCATGGCATCCTCCTGAGCGGCCAGGATAAAGGACAAAAACGCCTCGCAGCGCTTAAGCCCAAGGGACTCATCACTGGTGGGCTCGAGATCCACCCCCAAGTCCCTGACAATAGACCTGACAGCAAAAGTCAAAAGAGCCGAAGCACAGACAGGCCTTAACACCGAACCCACACATACAAAGCCATGACGGGCAAGCTGATCAACCCGGCGATCCTCGCCGTCCCTGAGCGAAGTCGTGTCAGGGGAATGCACGACCGCCGTGTTGGACAGTCCCAAGACCGGAGTATCTACCTCAGGGGGGACAGACCAACGCTTCATCAATTCCGCCGGAAAGGGATACTTCCTATCCCAGCTAGACGGCACACCAACAAGACGTGTAGGTTGCTCCCATTGCTTGAAAACAATTTCTTCAAAATGCTGTTGGCTGGGAAACTCCAGACGCTGCTTGGACACCCCAAAAAGCTGACCCTTGGGCCTGGGAGCAACCACCGGAGGCTCCAAATCCAAAACCTCAAACATCTGGCTCAGAACGGTAGAGGAATCGAGAGGGAGGCCATCATCCTGATCCCCCTCAGAACCCAGCAACTGCTGAACATCAGAATCTTCTTCCTCAATGAGCTCACCTTCTTCACGGGGACGATCCGACCAATCCAGATCTCCCACCACTTCCTCATCTGAATCCGGCGGGGGCGGAGACAGATGCTTCCGCTTAGCTGAAACCTTCTGAGCGGCTATAGCAGAAAACCGCTTCTCAAGGTTGGTCAAGCGGGCACATACATCAGACTGCGAATCCCCGCCCAGGACAACGTCACACGGGGTCCGGAATAAGCGAGGGGGAGAGGGAGATGGCGCGGCCGAAGAAGTGCTAGGCACCGGAGTACTGGACTGCCGTGCAATGTTCTGCTGTGCACAAGGAATACACAAAATGACATCATCTCCCTGGAGCGGAGTCCCACAACCCCCGCACACCTTGGATTGTCCCGAAGAACCATTCCCGGTATCTGTGGCAACCTCCATGTGGTGAATTTATGGTATTTGCAGAACCCAGGGATTTATGCGGTACGCGACCCGGGATGGCACTTAATAACCTAACACTTGTCTAAGGACAGTCACAAGATCCTGACCCAGGGGAATAGCATAAGACCCTTATAAAAATACATATAAGTATATATATATATATATATATATATATATATATATATATATATAGCAAAGAAAAAACACCCCCCACGAGCCAGGTATATATGACCGGGAGAGCCCTGCCAGACGGGATCCCAGGATCTGAAAAACACAAAGGGAGAGGGACAGGCATCAATCAGCACCATGGCCAAAAAACCACATAATATACAAAACCCCCCCACACCACCCCCCCCCCCCCCATTAACCAGAGCAACGGAATGGTTAATGCCAACCAGCACCATAAAGAAGCGCCGGAGCGAGGAGGGAGGAAAAGGAGGAGGAAAGGATCCGAGGGGTCACTGCAAGACAAGCCAAAAACGCCTACCTGGAGAGGAGAGGAAAACCGCGCAGCCAGCAGAAGATGGCGGCCTGCACACACGCATAGAAGGAGGCAGAGAGAAGCTCCGGGAGCGCGGGAGCCGAGAAGGCCCCGCCCCTCCGGGCGTCCAATCCGTGCGCGGCCCGCGCGCGCGACCCCGCCCCCAGGCAGCGTCAGCGTCTGCCACCGCAAGCAGACCTCGACGACGGGACCGGCGGAGCCACCCGCCGGCTCCCAGTGTACAGCGCCGGACAGTAAAAAGCACAGACCCACACACTGATAAAAGGTCCCCCCTGAGCAGCCGGACAAGCAGGCTGCAAGCGCCGAGTACGGCGCCCAGCCACCGGCGGGACCGCGGCGCAGCACGCCGCGAGGCCCCGCCCCCCCCCCCGGCTCCTGAGGGGAGATACACACATACATGGGGGAAAAAGAGAAACGGCAGGCATACAGTGAAATCAGACAATGTAAAATCACACAGGGAATCACAAGGTAGAGCGCAGCAGCACACTCACACAGCATGTCACCGATTAAAAGCATGACACTGTCCCCAGCGCGTCCCACACCCCGGAAGAGCCACAATATCCCAGGGCAAGACACAACCTGACCACTAACTCCTATAAAATGGGGCATCCCACATCCGGATCACCACTCCGGGAATCCCGCTATGCCCCGCAATGAAGGGTCGAGCGGAGGAGCTAATCTCCTAGGCACCAATGGTGCCGGCTACCTTATTGCCCGGCCTACAGCCGAAGCTGGGAGGCTGCCATTAAATAGAATACATTCAAACAAAAGCCGGGCAGAAATAGACCACGGGGGGGGGGGGGGGGGGGGGGGGGCGGGGGGATACCCCGGCTACCTGCAAGCAGGAGACTTCTTTCTTCTGTCTTGTCGCCACCTTGCAGAGAACAACACTGGGAGGTTCTTGGGAGGTACCAGGTATGTATAGACCGGGAGGGGCCTGTTGAAGTTTTTTGGAGAAGTTCTCTGCAATGCTGCCACCTAGAGGTGCGTTAACCCTAGTGTAATTATTAAAGTCTGAAGTGGGGTGTGTGACATACTTAGAATACATATAAGATAGACTCTTATTCAGAGTGAAGGTCCGCTTTAATACTAATTAGACCTAATGGTTACTCAAAAGTAAACCTTCAGGAGCATCCTTATTAAGTGACTTTCTTCAAGCTTCCTCTAGAAAGAGAACTGCAGTGAAAAACTGGGAGGCTTGGGTGAGCTGGAGAGCCATATATTTACCTTCGGCTGTCCTGTGTAGTCTACTTTATATCACTTTAGCAGGCCGGGGCACCATTTCCAAAGGGTCTTCAGCTGTCTGCCACTATTCCTTTCTTCTGTAGTTAAAAATTAAAAAACCTGTGTATGACCTGATCTGTTCATCTTTCAGATGATTCATCTCGTTTCATTGGCTGCTTATATACTTGCTACATAAAGCCTTCTCTGTCTGGACCTACCGGTTTGAGCTCTGATTCCCTATTGTGGCTACCTGTTTCTTGCTGAATCTGCTATTGTTGACCAAATTTTTGCTTGCCCCAACTGCGTTTGATGTTTTTTGATCTTGCTGGAAGTCATCTAACCACTGGATCCTGAACTTGACTTGTATTTTGTATGTATTCTTTGCTTCCACTGTAGACCCTGGCTGGATTATAGGGTCGACCAGTGCTTTCTAAACTTGAGCTTACTTGTTTTCACTTCCCAGGCTGTCTAGCTTGGATATTTGACACCCCCCACCGTTTGGGAATCTGAAGCCTAGTTTTGACACCTGATGGTTCTTGCTGGGACAACAGACATCCTCCCTTTTGGGACATACAAAACCCCATTAAAGCAGATAGGAAGCCAGCTATGGCTGATGACCAGTATGCAGTGATCAGAGCTGTTTGAGCCGGTAACAGGATGAAGCACAAAGATCTTTTCCTGAACAGAAGAATGCCCGCTGACAGCCCAATGGATCCTAGTATAAATACGTAGCAGTTACTTCATTGCTGTATGTCAGGCAGCCAATGTATAGAACATATACGTCACAATGGGTTGTGTAGGCGTGTGGTCTAATTACATTGAGGAGGGGGGTCTTTTATCTTGAAATTGATGGATCCGTCTAAGCTGGCAGGTCCTGCAATGCAAACTGCCCCAGATTGGCTGTCAGAATGATGTAAAGACGCCTACTGTACCTGTGAGTCAAAGGAATGCGAGCTTTGTGACGCGCATCGTGGTACAGAAAAACAACTCACCCTCTAGCAGTGACCTGTTCCGGGGAAACCAGGTGCTGCATGGCCATCAGAACAGACCATAAACCAAAAGGCTAAATCTCAATATAACCCATATACTAGGTGTGGCAATGATGCAACCTGCCCTAGTCGTGTTCCTATATCAAGCTGTGCAAATGGATGGCTGCCTAGTGTTGTTTGATGCCCCTAAACAGCTGAAGCGTCATACAATTTAAGAAGGTATTTATTGTGGCTAATCTCATGTAGATTAAGAGGCTATTCATTTGGCAGAGCGATCTTGAGAGGGTCACTTATGGATTTGAGGAGTATTTTTAAAGTACATTTTCAGCTAAAAAAAAAGCTTTTCTCCCAAACAGACCGTTGCTTCTGGTCCGGGGCTGCAGCGCTTACCTGAAAGGCTTCAATCAAGGTCCCTTGCTGCACCGGCGCTCTATCCCTAGGCTTCTTATCCTGTCTTGCTCCGATGTGGCGATGCCCCCACCATCAGTCACGGTGAGCTGCCATGCCCCCACCATCAGTCACGGTGAGCTGCCATGCCCCCACCATCAGTCACGGTGAGCTGCCATGCCCCCACCATCAGTTACGGTGAGCTGCCATGCCCCCACCATCAGTCACGGTGAGCTGCCATGCCCCCACCATCAGTCACGGTGAGCTGCCATGCCCTCTCCATTGACTGCAATAGAAGGGGGCGTGACAGCTCACCGTGACTGAATGTGGGGGTGGGTCACCACGTCGGAGTGAAACAGGAAGAGAAGACCAACGACAGCACTGCTGCCATGGTGCTGGTGCAGCGAGGGACCTGGATGAAGACTTTCAGGTAAGTGCTGCAGCCCTGGTCTAGAAGTGGCGGCCTCTGTGGGAGAAAAAGTGGGTATATCCTTTAACTTTTGTCTTCGCATCTGTAATGGGTTAAGGAGATATTCATTTGGCTGAGGGGGTCTATTATGGAGTATGCATGTGGCTTAGGGGTTTATTTAATGAAATGAGGGTGTTGCTTATGGATTGAGATTTATACATTTGACTGAGGGGATGTCTTATGGAATCAGGGGGTATTCAATTGGGTGAGCAAGGTCTTATAGATTGAGGGGTATTCATTTACACTGAAGGCTCATATGAATGAGGACTCTACTCTACATCATGATTATTAGTTCTTTGTTCTTTTGGCAGAGAGGTGAACTGTATACTGCATGGACTAAATGTGTATATTTTATATTGTTTATATGGTTTTATATTACTTAAGAGGTGTATTTGACTGAGGGGGTATTTATTATTGATGGGATATTCCTTAGGCTGAGGAGGATCTCATGTTTTAAAATAGGATGCAAATTGGTTGAAAGGAAATCCTTTGTATGGATTAGGAGAGTATTCAGTTGGACTGTGAACTTTGTTATGAAAAGCATTACAGGGCTGAAGGAATTGAATATGGATTGAAGGGATTATCAATTGAATTGAGGGGTCTCTTGTGGTTTCGGGGGGATTCAGTTGGACATAGGTTTTCGCTAACAGATTTATAAAGTGTTTATAGTGCTTATGGATTGGGGGGTATTCAGTTGGCTGGAGGGTACTTTATGTACTGAGAAGTATTTATTTGAACTGGGGGGGTCCTAATGAATGAAGGGGTATATCATTGTTCATTTGAATGGGGTGGTGGGGATTGTCAAGGTAGTTAACCTTGGGGGACAGAAAGTAAAATGTGGCCTTGGCAGCTATTTTACCAGATCTAGTTCTAGTCCTTTTACCAGATCTAGTTCTTTTACCAGATCTAGATCTAGTCCTTGGCAGCTATTTTACCAGAGCAGTGGAGACCAATATAATGGCAAAAGGGCAGCTTGATATGAATACCTCTTACCCTTCAGAACGGATAACATGAAGCCACTTACCACAGAGACCTCTTTGCTGTCTAGATCCAGAACCTTTATTTGGTGATTGTTGGTGTCTGCAACATACAAAAGACGTCCACCCCCTCCAATGGCGAGACCACCAGGTTCATTGAAGGTCGTCTCTATGAATCCAGGACCAACCACATTACCAGGTGTTCCAGTGCCAGCCAGTGTGATGCAGTTCTTGCTTTTTGGGTCCACAGCTTTTATCTGGTAAAAAGGTGAAAAGATGCATTTAGAAAGGGAAAGAAATAAACATTGAGGAGAATCAAGTGTCATTATTTACCCAATAACCTGTGACACCACAGTCTGGCTCAGAGTTAACCTGTATGCGACCCTAATACACAGTGTACCTTTACCAACCACTAGGTCTACATCAACAGTTCACCATGACCAGAGCCCACCTGAACCGCACCCTGCTCCAGAGCCCACCTGTAGCGCACCCTGCTCCAGAGCCCACCTGTAGCGCACCCTGCTCCAGAGCCACCTGAACCGCACCCTGCTCCAGAGCCCACCTGAACCGCACCCTGCTCCAGAGCCCACCTGTAGCGCACCCTGCTCCAGAGCCCACCTGTAGCGCACCCTGCTCCAGAGCCCACCTGTAGTGCACCCTGCTCCAGAGCCCACCTGTAGCGCACCCTGCTCCAGAGCCCACCTGTAGCGCACCCTGCTCCAGAGCCACCTGAACCGCACCCTGCTCCAGAGCCCACCTGAACCACACCCTGCTCCAGAGCCCACCTGCACCGCACCCTGCTCCAGAGCCCACCTGCACCGCACCCTGCTCCAGAGCCCACCTGCACCGCACCCTGCTCCAGAGCCCACCTGTAGCGCACCCTGCTCCAGAGCCCACCTGTAGCGCACCCTGCTCCAGAGCCCACCTGTAGCGCACCCTGCTCCAGAGCCACCTGAACCGCACCCTGCTCCAGAGCCCACCTGAACCACACCCTGCTCCAGAGCCCACCTGTAGCGCACCCTGCTCCAGAGCCCACCTGTAGCGCACCCTGCTCCAGAGCCACCTGAACCGCACCCTGCTCCAGAGCCCACCTGAACCGCACCCTGCTCCAGAGCCCACCTGCACCGCACCCTGCTCCAGAGCCCACCTGTAGCGCACCCTGCTCCAGAGCCCACCTGTAGCGCACCCTGCTCCAGAGCCCACCTGTAGTGCACCCTGCTCCAGAGCCCACCTGTAGTGCACCCTGCTCCAGAGCCCACCTGCAGCGCACCCTGCTCCAGAGCCACCTGAACCGCACCCTGCTCCAGAGCCCACCTGAACCGCACCCTGCTCCAGAGCCCACCTGAACCGCACCCTGCTCCAGAGCCCACCTGTAGCGCACCCTGCTCCAGAGCCCACCTGTAGCGCACCCTGCTCCAGAGCCCACCTGTAGCGCACCCTGCTCCAGAGCCCACCTGTAGCGCACCCTGCTCCAGAGCCCACCTGTACTGCACCCTGCTCCAGAGCCCACCTGTAGCGCACCCTGCTCCAGAGCCCACCTGTACTGCACCCTGCTCCAGAGCCCACCTGTAGCGCACCCTGCTCCAGAGCCCACCTGTAGCGCACCCTGCTCCAGAGCCCACCTGCACCGCACCCTGCTCCAGAGCCCACCTGAACCGCACCCTGCTCCAGAGCCCACCTGAACCGCACCCTGCTCCAGAGCCCACCTGAACAGCACCCTGCTCCAGAGCCCACCTGTAGGGCACCCTGCTCCAGAGCCCACCTGTAGCGCACCCTGCTCCAGAGCCCACCTGTAGCGCACCCTGCTCCAGAGCCCACCTGTAGCGCACCCTGCTCCAGAGCCCACCTGTACTGCACCCTGCTCCAGAGCCCACCTGTAGCGCACCCTGCTCCAGAGCCCACCTGTACTGCACCCTGCTCCAGAGCACACCTGCACCGCACCCTGCTCCAGAGCCCACCTGCACCGCACCCTGCTCCAGAGCCCACCTGTACTGCACCCTGCTCCAGAGCCCACCTGTACTGCACCCTGCTCCAGAGCCCACCTGTAGCGCACCCTGCTCCAGAGCCCACCTGTAGCGCACCCTGCTCCAGAGCCCACCTGTAGCGCACCCTGCTCCAGAGCCCACCTGTAGCGCACCCTGCTCCAGAGCCCACCTGCACCGCACCCTGCTCCAGAGCCCACCTGTAGCGCACCCTGCTCCAGAGCCCACCTGTAGCGCACCCTGCTCCAGAGCCCACCTGTAGCGCACCCTGCTCCAGAGCCCACCTGCACCGCACCCTGCTCCAGAGCCCACCTGTAGCGCACCCTGCTCCAGAGCCCACCTGAACCGCACCCTGCTCCAGAGCCCACCTGCACCGCACCCTGCTCCAGAGCCCACCTGTAGCGCACCCTGCTCCAGAGCCCACCTGCACCGCACCCTGCTCCAGAGCCCACCTGCACCGCACCCTGCTCCAGAGCCCACCTGTACTGCACCCTGCTCCAGAGCCCCCCTGCACCGCACCCTGCTCCAGAGCCCACCTGTAGCGCACCCTGCTCCAGAGCCCACCTGTAGCGCACCCTGCTCCAGAGCCCACCTGCACCGCACCCTGCTCCAGAGCCCACCTGTACTGCACCCTGCTTCAGAGCCCACCTGCAGTGCACCCTGCTCCAGAGCCCACCTGCACCGCACCCTGCTCCAGAGCCCACCTGCACCGCACCCTGCTCCAGAGCCCACCTGCACCGCACCCTGCTCCAGAGCCCACCTGCACCGCACCCTGCTCCAGAGCCCACCTGTAGCGCACCCTGCTCCAGAGCCCACCTGCACCGCACCCTGCTCCAGAGCCCACCTGTAGTGCACCCTGCTCCAGAGCCCACCTGTAGCGCACCCTGCTCCAGAGCCCACCTGCACCGCACCCTGCTCCAGAGCCCACCTGTAGTGCACCCTGCTCCAGAGCCCACCTGAACCGCACCCTGCTCCAGAGCCCACCTGCAGTGCACCCTGCTCCAGAGCCCACCTGTAGCGCACCCTGCTCCAGAGCCCACCTGTAGCGCACCCTGCTCCAGAGCCCACCTGTACTGCACCCTGCTCCAGAGCCCACCTGTAGCGCACCCTGCTCCAGAGCCCACCTGTAGCGCACCCTGCTCCAGAGCCCACCTGCACCGCACCCTGCTCCAGAGCCCACCTGTAGCGCACCCTGCTCCAGAGCCCACCTGTAGCGCACCCTGCTCCAGAGCCCACCTGCACCGCACCCTGCTCCAGAGCCCACCTGTAGCGCACCCTGCTCCAGAGCCCACCTGTAGCGCACCCTGCTCCAGAGCCCACCTGTAGCGCACCCTGCTCCAGAGCCCACCTGTAGCGCACCCTGCTCCAGAGCCCACCTGAACCGCACCCTGCTCCAGAGCCCACCTGTAGCGCACCCTGCTCCAGAGCCCACCTGCACCGCACCCTGCTCCAGAGCCCACCTGTAGCGCACCCTGCTCCAGAGCCCACCTGTAGCGCACCCTGCTCCAGAGCCCACCTGTAGCGCACCCTGCTCCAGAGCCCACCTGTAGCGCACCCTGCTCCAGAGCCCACCTGTAGCGCACCCTGCTCCAGAGCCCACCTGAACCGCACCCTGCTCCAGAGCCCACCTGTAGCGCACCCTGCTCCAGAGCCCACCTGCACCGCACCCTGCTCCAGAGCCCACCTGTAGTGCACCCTGCTCCAGAGCCCACCTGTAGCGCACCCTGCTCCAGAGCCCACCTGAACCGCACCCTGCTCCAGAGCCCACCTGCAGTGCACCCTGCTCCAGAGCCCACCTGTAGCGCACCCTGCTCCAGAGCCCACCTGTAGCGCACCCTGCTCCAGAGCCCACCTGTAGCGCACCCTGCTCCAGAGCCCACCTGTAGCGCACCCTGCTCCAGAGCCCACCTGCACCGCACCCTGCTCCAGAGCCCACCTGAACCGCACCCTGCTCCAGAGCCCACCTGAACAGCACCCTGCTCCAGAGCCCACCTGCAGTGCACCCTGCTCCAGAGCCCACCTGAACCGCACCCTGCTCCAGAGCCCACCTGTAGCGCACCCTGCTCCAGAGCCCACCTGTAGCGCACCCTGCTCCAGAGCCCACCTGTACTGCACCCTGCTCCAGAGCCCACCTGTACTGCACCCTGCTCCAGAGCCCACCTGTAGCGCACCCTGCTCCAGAGCCCACCTGTAGCGCACCCTGCTCCAGAGCCCACCTGTAGCGCACCCTGCTCCAGAGCCCACCTGTAGCGCACCCTGCTCCAGAGCCCACCTGTAGCGCACCCTGCTCCAGAGCCCACCTGAACCGCACCCTGCTCCAGAGCCCACCTGCACCGCACCCTGCTCCAGAGCCCACCTGCAGTGCACCCTGCTCCAGAGCCCACCTGTACTGCACCCTGCTCCAGAGCCCACCTGTAGCGCACCCTGCTCCAGAGCCCACCTGAACCGCACCCTGCTCCAGAGCCCACCTGTACTGCACCCTGCTCCAGAGCCCACCTGTAGCGCACCCTGCTCCAGAGCCCACCTGTAGCGCACCCTGCTCCAGAGCCCACCTGTAGCGCACCCTGCTCCAGAGCCCACCTGTACCGCACCCTGCTCCAGAGCCCACCTGTACCGCACCCTGCTCCAGAGCCCACCTGTACCGCACCCTGCTCCAGAGCCCACCTGTAGCGCACCCTGCTCCAGAGCCCACCTGCACCGCACCCTGCTCCAGAGCCCACCTGCACCGCACCCTGCTCCAGAGCCCACCTGCACCGCACCCTGCTCCAGAGCCCACCTGCACCGCACCCTGCTCCAGAGCCCACCTGCACCGCACCCTGCTCCAGAGCCCACCTGCACCGCACCCTGCTCCAGAGCCCACCTGCACCGCACCCTGCTCCAGAGCCCACCTGCACCGCACCCTGCTCCAGAGCCCACCTGCACCGCACCCTGCTCCAGAGCCCACCTGAACCGCACCCTGCTCCAGAGCCCACCTGAACAGCACCCTGCTCCAGAGCACACCTGTAGCGCACCCTGCTCCAGAGCCCACCTGCACCGCACCCTGCTCCAGAGCCCACCTGCACCGCACCCTGCTCCAGAGCCCACCTGCACCGCACCCTGCTCCAGAGCCCACCTGCACCGCACCCTGCTCCAGAGCCCACCTGCACCGCACCCTGCTCCAGAGCCCACCTGTACTGCACCCTGCTCCAGAGCACACCTGCACCGCACCCTGCTCCAGAGCCCACCTGCACCGCACCCTGCTCCAGAGCCCACCTGAACCGCACCCTGCTCCAGAGCCCACCTGAACAGCACCCTGCTCCAGAGCACACCTGTAGCGCACCCTGCTCCAGAGCCCACCTGTAGCGCACCCTGCTCCAGAGCCCACCTGTACTGCACCCTGCTCCAGAGCCCACCTGTACTGCACCCTGCTCCAGAGCCCACCTGTAGCGCACCCTGCTCCAGAGCCCACCTGTAGCGCACCCTGCTCCAGAGCCCACCTGTACTGCACCCTGCTCCAGAGCACACCTGCACCGCACCCTGCTCCAGAGCCCACCTGTAGCGCACCCTGCTCCAGAGCCCACCTGCACCGCACCCTGCTCCAGAGCCCACCTGTACTGCACCCTGCTCCAGAGCCCACCTGCACCGCACCCTGCTCCAGAGCCCACCTGTAGCGCACCCTGCTCCAGAGCCCACCTGAACCGCACCCTGCTCCAGAGCCCACCTGAACCGCACCCTGCTCCAGAGCCCACCTGTAGCGCACCCTGCTCCAGAGCCCACCTGTACCGCACCCTGCTCCAGAGCCCACCTGTAGCGCACCCTGCTCCAGAGCCCACCTGTAGCGCACCCTGCTCCAGAGCCCACCTGAACCGCACCCTGCTCCAGAGCCCACCTGTAGCGCACCCTGCTCCAGAGCCCACCTGTAGCGCACCCTGCTCCAGAGCCCACCTGCACCGCACCCTGCTCCAGAGCCCACCTGTACTGCACCCTGCTCCAGAGCCCACCTGCACCGCACCCTGCTCCAGAGCCCACCTGTAGCGCACCCTGCTCCAGAGCCCACCTGCACCGCACCCTGCTCCAGAGCCCACCTGCACCGCACCCTGCTCCAGAGCCCACCTGTACTGCACCCTGCTCCAGAGCCCACCTGCACCGCACCCTGCTCCAGAGCCCACCTGCAGTGCACCCTGCTCCAGAGCCCACCTGCACCGCACCCTGCTCCAGAGCCCACCTGTAGCGCACCCTGCTCCAGAGCCCACCTGTACTGCACCCTGCTCCAGAGCCCACCTGCACCGCACCCTGCTCCAGAGCCCACCTGTAGCGCACCCTGCTCCAGAGCCCACCTGCACCGCACCCTGCTCCAGAGCCCACCTGCAGTGCACCCTGCTCCAGAGCCCACCTGCACCGCACCCTGCTCCAGAGCCCACCTGTAGCGCACCCTGCTCCAGAGCCCACCTGTAGCGCACCCTGCTCCAGAGCCCACCTGTAGCGCACCCTGCTCCAGAGCCCACCTGTAGCGCACCCTGCTCCAGAGCCCACCTGTAGCGCACCCTGCTCCAGAGCCCACCTGTAGCGCACCCTGCTCCAGAGCCCACCTGAACCGCACCCTGCTCCAGAGCCCACCTGCAGTGCACCCTGCTCCAGAGCCCACCTGTACCGCACCCTGCTCCAGAGCCCACCTGTAGCGCACCCTGCTCCAGAGCCCACCTGCACCGCACCCTGCTCCAGAGCCCACCTGCAGTGCACCCTGCTCCAGAGCCCACCTGCAGTGCACCCTGCTCCAGAGCCCACCTGTACCGCACCCTGCTCCAGAGCCCACCTGTAGCGCACCCTGCTCCAGAGCCCACCTGCACCGCACCCTGCTCCAGAGCCCACCTGTAGCGCACCCTGCTCCAGAGCCCACCTGCACCGCACCCTGCTCCAGAGCCCACCTGTAGCGCACCCTGCTCCAGAGCCCACCTGTAGCGCACCCTGCTCCAGAGCCCACCTGTAGCGCACCCTGCTCCAGAGCCCACCTGTAGCGCACCCTGCTCCAGAGCCCACCTGTAGCGCACCCTGCTCCAGAGCCCACCTGCACCGCACCCTGCTCCAGAGCCCACCTGTAGCGCACCCTGCTCCAGAGCCCACCTGCACCGCACCCTGCTCCAGAGCCCACCTGTAGCGCACCCTGCTCCAGAGCCCACCTGTAGCGCACCCTGCTCCAGAGCCCACCTGTAGCGCACCCTGCTCCAGAGCCCACCTGTAGCGCACCCTGCTCCAGAGCCCACCTGTAGCGCACCCTGCTCCAGAGCCCACCTGTAGCGCACCCTGCTCCAGAGCCCACCTGCACCGCACCCTGCTCCAGAGCCCACCTGCAGTGCACCCTGCTCCAGAGCCCACCTGAACCACACCCTGCTCCAGAGCCCACCTGTACCGCACCCTGCTCCAGAGCCCACCTGCACCGCACCCTGCTCCAGAGCCCACCTGTACTGCACCCTGCTCCAGAGCCCACCTGCACCGCACCCTGCTCCAGAGCCCACCTGTAGCGCACCCTGCTCCAGAGCCCACCTGAACCACACCCTGCTCCAGAGCCCACCTGTACCGCACCCTGCTCCAGAGCCCACCTGTACTGCACCCTGCTCCAGAGCCCACCTGCACCGCACCCTGCTCCAGAGCCCACCTACACCGCACCCTGCTGCAGAGCCCACCTGCAGTGCACCCTGCTCCAGAGCCCACCTGCACCGCACCCTGCTCCAGAGCCCACCTGTAGCGCACCCTGCTCCAGAGCCCACCTGCACCGCACCCTGCTCCAGAGCCCACCTGTAGCGCACCCTGCTCCAGAGCCCACCTGCACCGCACCCTGCTCCAGAGCCCACCTGTACTGCACCCTGCTCCAGAGCCCACCTGTAGCGCACCCTGCTCCAGAGCCCACCTGTAGCGCACCCTGCTCCAGAGCCCACCTGTAGCGCACCCTGCTCCAGAGCCCACCTGAACCGCACCCTGCTCCAGAGCCCACCTGTAGCGCACCCTGCTCCAGAGCCCACCTGAACCGCACCCTGCTCCAGAGCCCACCTGTAGTGCACCCTGCTCCAGAGCCCACCTGAACCGCACCCTGCTCCAGAGCCCACCTGCAGTGCACCCTGCTCCAGAGCCCACCTGTAGCGCACCCTGCTCCAGAGCCCACCTGAACCGCACCCTGCTCCAGAGCCCACCTGTAGCGCACCCTGCTCCAGAGCCCACCTGTAGCGCACCCTGCTCCAGAGCCCACCTGAACCGCACCCTGCTCCAGAGCCCACCTGTACTGCACCCTGCTCCAGAGCCCACCTGCACCGCACCCTGCTCCAGAGCCCACCTGTAGCGCACCCTGCTCCAGAGCCCACCTGTAGCGCACCCTGCTCCAGAGCCCACCTGCAGTGCACCCTGCTCCAGAGCCCACCTGTAGCGCACCCTGCTCCAGAGCCCACCTGTAACGCACCCTGCTCCAGAGCCCACCTGTAGCGCACCCTGCTCCAGAGCCCACCTGTAGCGCACCCTGCTCCAGAGCCCACCTGTAGCGCACCCTGCTCCAGAGCCCACCTGTAGCGCACCCTGCTCCAGAGCCCACCTGAACCGCACCCTGCTCCAGAGCCCACCTGTACTGCACCCTGCTCCAGAGCCCACCTGCACCGCACCCTGCTCCAGAGCCCACCTGTAGCGCACCCTGCTCCAGAGCCCACCTGTAGCGCACCCTGCTCCAGAGCCCACCTGCAGTGCACCCTGCTCCAGAGCCCACCTGTAGCGCACCCTGCTCCAGAGCCCACCTGAACCGCACCCTGCTCCAGAGCCCACCTGTACCGCACCCTGCTCCAGAGCCCACCTGAACCGCACCCTGCTCCAGAGCCCACCTGAACCGCACCCTGCTCCAGAGCCCACCTGCAGTGCACCCTGCTCCAGAGCCCACCTGAACCGCACCCTGCTCCAGAGCCCACCTGCAGTGCACCCTGCTTCAGAGCCCACCTGCAGTGCACCCTGCTTCAGAGCCCACCTGCAGTGCACCCTGCTTCAGAGCCCACCTGTAGCGCACCCTGCTCCAGAGCCCACCTGCAGTGCACCCTGCTTCAGAGCCCACCTGAACCGCACCCTGCTCCAGAGCATTTAGTACACTTTGACTACGAACAGCAGCAGGTGCACGCTCAGCAGAGGAAGTAACATGAGGTCCTTCTACAGACTACAGTAACATGAATGAAATTATGTATTATTTTTGCTACTGCAGCTTGTCCTCAGTGATTGCTGAGTTACTGTGCATGTTTTTTAAGAAAGGGGAAAATACCATTTTGTGATTACTCACCTGTAAAATGGATATTATAAGTATGTCACACATCCCGCTTCAAGACATTAATTCTTACACTTGGGTTACTCCACCAGCAGGTGGCGACGTTGCAGAGAAGTCTAGAAAAAACGAGCCCCTCCTGGTCTATACATACCTGGGACCTCCCACTTATTCCCCAGTATTCAAACAGCAGTAAAGACAAGGTACCAGGAAAAAAAACATTGGCAACCCTCAAAACTGTAAACAAAGCTTCACCCTATAAAGAATCCAGGATACCAAAAAGGGCGGGTGAAGCGGGGTGTGTGACATACTTATAATATCCATTTTACAGGTGAGTAATCACAAAATGGTATTATTCTAAGTATGTCACACACCCCGCTTCAAGACATTAATTCTTACACTTGGGACATCCAAAAGCAGTGTCCACAAAGGGCGGGTATCCAACAAGGCCATAATGCAAAACTCAAACCACTGCATCTTGCCGAACCTTGCGGCCAAACACAGCATCCGCTGAAGCCCGCACATCAACCTTGTAAAAACTTGGCAAAGGTGTGAACAGAAGACCAAGTAGCAGCCTTACAAACTTGTTCAACAGAAACCTGGTGCTGAAAGGCCCAACAGCACAAGTAGAATGAGCAGTGATACGAAAAAGGGGAAACCTTCCCCTTGGCAGAGTAGGCCCCAACAACCGCCTGACGAATCCATTTGCTAATGGAAGACTTAGCGGGAGCCAAACCCTTCCTAGGCCCAACAGGGCACCACGAAAAAGACAGCAGTCTTACGAAAAGGAGAAGTAGTAAACAGTACGTCACCTAGCGTACCACATCCAAACAGTGCAAACCCTCTCCTTGACATTCCTAGGCTTAGGACACAACGAAGGAAGAACAATGTCCTAATTAAGATGAAAAGCAGAGACCACCTTGGAAAGAAAGTCCGGTTTGAAGCGGAAAACCACTTTGACCTGATGTCTCTCAAAGTAAGGAGCCTGAACCGACCAGGCTGCCAACTCCGAGACACGCCGAACTGAAGTGATGGCCACCAACAAGGCAACCTTCTGAGTCAGAGTAGAAAGAGCAATAACCTGCAAAGGCTCAAAGGAGAAGCCTGAAGAGCAGAGATAACCAAATTCAAACCCCAAACAGGGAGCAAAGGCTTCCTAGGAGGCCGCAAATGCGAGACCCCTGGAAGAAAGTCTTGACCAAAGGATGAAACGCAAAGGACTTATGAAAAAAGACAGACAAGGCAGCAACCTGCCCCTTTAAGATACTCAGCTGAAGACCAGAGTCCAGCCCCGATTGAGGAAATTCCAAAACCTGAAAACAGAAAAGACCCGACAGGGCAAAGATCTAGCCTCACTCCAAACAATATAAGATCTCCAAGTCCTATAATAGATGGAAGAAGAGGACCTCTTTCCGGCACTAATAAAAGTCTGAATAACAGATCCGAAAAACCTTCCTCCCCTAAGATGGAGCTTTCAGCAGCCAGGCCGTCACAGCCAGCGTTGATAAATTGGGGCAACCCAGTTGACCCTGTGTGATAAGATCCAGCCGAAGAAGCAGATCGAACTGATCCACCGCCAGACAAACGATGTCTGCGAACCACACCCTCCTTGGCCACCTTGGAGCCATGAGAATGGCGGGAACCCCGTCCAGGGCCAGCTTTCGCAACACCTTGCCTAGCATGGGGATCGGAGGAAACAGAGAAAGGAAACCCAGGTCCCCCCAGCTCAGGGACATGGCATCCACCACCAGAACCCGAGGATCCTGAGCGAGAGACACGAATGTCGGAAGCTTGAAATTGTGACGAGAAGCAAAACTCCAGCGACCCCCACCGGAGACAAAGCGACCGAAAAACCTGAGGGTGGAGAGACCATACCCCCCGGCGGAAAGAGCATCTGCTCAAGAAGGCCGCGCCCGAGTATTCCAATCCTGGAATCTACACTGCCGAGATGCAAGGGACATGAGTCTCCGCCCAGGCTAGAATCAGAGACACCTCTCTGAGGGCACCCAAACTGCGAGTCCCTCCCAGGCAATTGATGTAAGCAACCGTCAACCGATCGTGCAACCAAACCTGAACCGGCAAGCCCTGTAAATGCTGTGCCAAGTGAGACAGAACCAACCTGATGGCTCTCAACTCCAGAATGTTGATGGGCAAGTGGGCCTCCAGAGGACCCCACCTCCCCCGGAACCGAAAGTCCTTCCAGAAAACTCCCCATCCCGACAAACTGGCGTCCGTGGTGACAGTTTCCCAAAGAGGCAACAGAAAGGACCTGCCCCTCAAGAGAATGTCCGAGGCCCTCCACCACAGGAGAGACTGCCGAACCAGGGAGGACATCCGGAAAGACCGATCCAACGACCGCGATCGCCGGTCCCAAGACGCCGACAGATGAAACTGAAGCGTCCTCGTGTGAAACTGAACGAAGGGAACTGCCTCAAAGGAAGCTACCATCAACCCCACCAGTCTCATCCCTAGCCGGATGGACGGGCAAGGATTGGAAAGAAGAAGCTGCGCCAATTCCTGAACCAAGAGAACTTTGGCCAGAGGCCGAACAACTCTGTGTTGGCAATAATCCAAGGTCATCCCCAAAAAGGGCACCACCCTGGCCAGAACGAGAGAGGACTTGGGGTAGTTGATCACCCAGCCGAACCTCTCCAGAGTGGATACCACAGTCCTGGTGTCCACCTCCACTTGACTGAAAGAAGAAGCCATGATGAGAAGATCGTCCAGACAGGGCACAATGCGCCAACACCTTGGTGAACACTCTTGGATCCGAGGTAAGGCCGAACGGAAGAGCCACAAATTGAAAATGCCGATCTTCCACCACAAAGCGAAGAAACCTTTGGTGAGCCGGAATATATGAATATGAAAATAGGCATCCTTGATGTCTATGAACGTCATGAAATCCCCCTGCCGCAGAGAATAGATGGCAGAATGCAGAGATTACATGCGAAAACCTCCGGGGAAGAATAAACACATTGAGGAACTTCAGATCCATGATGGGACGAACCAACCCTTCCAACTTGGGCACTGTGAAGAGATTGGAATAATACCCACGGCCCACCTCCGAAGGAGGGACCGGGCAGATGACTGCCATCTCCAGAAGATTCCTTACCGCCGCCAGGAGCCCCTGCGCGGCCAAGGGATCTGAGGGCACACGAGACCTGAAAAATCTTAGAGGAGGTCGGAACTCGAACTCCAGCTCGTAAACCGCCCGACACCACCTCCCGGATCCACCTGTCCGAGACCGCCTGGTCCCATACCCGGGAGAAGAGTCGCAATCGTCCCCCCACCCGCAAGGGTGAGGGCGCCCCCTCATTGCTGAGCGGGCTTTGCAGCTGGTTTGGCTTTGGCGCCCCAGGCGTGAACGGGACGGCCACGGCCTCTACCCCTGCTCCAGCTAGCACCCCTGGGGGCCGAGAAGCCCGCGCTTCTGCCAGCACGGGCTCCCTGAAAGGAAGGATTGAAAGAGGTCGCCCCCTGAAAGGAACGACGAATTATTCTTGCGCCGAGGTAACTTACCTCCCTTGCAACCGAATCTAATTTTTCACCAAACAGGCGCAAACTCAAAAAGGGAAGAGCTGTAAGCGACCTTTTGGAATTAAAAACCAACAGTCCATTGCTGCAACCACACCGACCGCCGGATAGCTACCAACAGAGCCGTAGCCCTGCCACACATCAACATGGCATCATCCTGAGCGGCCAGGACAAACAAAACGAAGGACTCGCAACGCTTGAGGGCAAGAAATTCATCACAAGTAGGATCAAGATCCACACAAAAATCCCTGACAATGGACCTGACCGCCAACCATAAGAGTGCCGAAGCACAACAGGTCTCAAAACCGAACCCGCACAGGTAAAACCATGGCGAGCCAGCTGGTCAATCCGGCAATCCTCGCCGTCCTTAAGATTAGTCGTGTCAGGCGAATGCACAACCGCCAAAACCGGAGCATCAAACTCGGGAGGAACGGACCAACGCTTCAGCAAGTCCGCCGGAAAAGGATACTTCCTATCCCAAACTAGGCGGCACACCAACGAGACGCGTAGGTTGCTCCGATTCCTTAAGGACAATATTCTCAAAATGTTGCTGGCTAGGAAACTCCAAACGCGGCTTGGTCACCTCAAACAACTCACCCTTTGGCGGAGGAATCGCCTCGTGAGGATCCAAATCGCCTCCGGGGGACAGGCAGCGGCCGCCGAGAGACGATCCTCGGCGCCCGCACAGACAGGCGGACGGAGCGGCGCCTCACGCAAGCCACCCGTCCCTGCCACGAACGTAAAAACACTTAAAAGTACACAAGCATAACCCAGGCACACATACAGACCCCCCCCCCCAACTAGAGCAGGGAGAAGGGACCAAGCGGGAAGGGGCAAGCCTAATCGGGACATCAGGGCGGGGCATCCCAAATCCGGATCACCAGGCCGGATAACCGCATTGCCCATAATATGGGGTCTAGTGGAGGAGCTAATCTCCTAGGCACCTTAAGTGCCATCTACACTTTGCCCGGCCGACAGCCTAAGCTGGGAGGCTACATATCTAATCCAGGGGCTAATTAAACAAAAGGCCGGGCAGAAATAGACCACGGGGGGGGGGGCCGGGGTGTTACCCCGGCTACCTGCAAGCAGGAGACTTCTTTCTTCTGTCTTGTCGCCATCTTGCAGAGAAGAACACTGGGGAATAAGTGGGAGGTCCCAGGTATGTATAGACCAGGAGGGGCTCGTTTTTTCTAGACTTCTCTGCAACGTCGCCACCTGCCGGTGGAGTAACCCAAGTGTAAGAAGCGGGGTGTGTGACATACTTAGAATATCAACAGAGACACCCACCCCCAACATACACACATCAAACACTCCTTGCCTTTCCTACCTTCTTCGCTCTTCCAATGGTCATCTGGCTTCCTAAATGTGTCTGCCCTCCACTATCACATGCCATCTTACTGCTGCCTACTTTCCTGTAAATACTACAAATTAACTGCCCTCCAATACTGGTCTGTCTTCATGTAAATGCAATAACTGCCTTCCTGTAATGTTCACCTTCCACCGGAGGCCTGTCTTCCTGCCTTCCAACAATCACCTGCCTTACTGTAGGTCTTTACTATTCACTGATTGCTTTGCCTCGTGGGATTGCCTGCCTATACCATCTTGACTCCTATTGATTCACTGTCTAAGATCTCCTGCCTTCCAGTGTCTACATTTCTTTGCTTTCTAGTGATTCCCTGTCTATAACTGCCTGTTTTTCAGCAATTGCCTGCCTATGAACTTCTGCCTCCTAGGAATTGCCTGCTTTTGATCTTCTGCCTAATACTCTGAATACCAGTGACTGCCTACCTATAATATCCTGTCTACCAACAATAGCCTGTTTAATATTTTCTGTATACCAGTGATAGCCCATTTATGATTTCCTGCCTCCCAGTATTGGCCTGCCTATGATCTCCTGCCTCCCTGTGATTGCCTGCCTATGATATTGTGCCTACCAGTGATTGCCTGCCTATGATATTGTGCCTACCAGTGATTGCATGCCTATGATATTGTGCCTACCAGTGATTGCCTGCCTATGATCTCCTGCCTCCCAGTGATTGGCTGCCTATGATCTCCTGCCTCCCAGTGATTGGCTGCCTATGATCTCCTGCCTCCCAGTGATTGGCTGCCTATGATCTCCTGCCTCCCAGTGATTGGCTGCCTATGATCTCCTGCCTCCCAGTGATTGGCTGCCTATGATCTCCTGCCTCCCAGTGATTGGCTGTCTATGATCTCCTGCCTCCCAGTGATTGGCTGCCTATGATCTCCTGCCTCCAAGTGATTGCCTGCCTATGATCTCCTGCCTCCCAGTGATTGCCTGCCTATGATATTGTGCCTCCCAGTGATTGCCTGCCTATGAATGATATTGTGCCTACCAGTGATTGCCTGCCTATGAATGATATTGTGCCTACCAGTGACTGCCTGCCTATGATATTGTGCCTACATGTGATTGCCTGCCTATGATCTCCTGCCTCCCAGTGATTGCCTGCCTATGGTCTCCTGCCTCCCAGTGATTGCCTGCCTATGATATTGTGCCTACCAGTGATTGCCTGCCTATGATATTGTGCCTACCAGTGATTGGCTGCCTATGATTTCCTGCCTGTCTATGATCTCGTGCCTCCCAGTGATTGCCTGCCTATGATATCGTGCCTCCCAGTATTTCCCTGCCTATGATCTCCTGACTACCAGTAATTGCCTGTCGTTGATCTCCTGTCTGTCTATGATCTCCTGCTTCCCAGTGATTGCCTGTCTATGATGTCCTGCCTGCCAGTATTTGCCTTCCTAGGACCTCTTGCCTCCCAGTGATTCCCTGCCTATGATATTGTGCCTACCAGTGATTGCCTGCCTATGATCTCCTGCCTCCCTGTGATTGCCTGCCTATGATATTGTGCCTACCAGTGATTGCCTGCCTATGATATTGTGCCTACCAGTGATTGCCTGCCTATGATATTGTGCCTACCAGTGATTGCCTGCCTATGATATTGTGCCTACCAGTGATTGCCTGCCTATGATATTGTGCCTACCAGTGATTGCCTGCCTATGATATTGTGCCTACCAGTGATTGCCTGCCTATGATATTGTGCCTACCAGTGATTGCCTGCCTATGATATTGTGCCTACCAGTGATTGCCTGCCTATGATATTGTGCCTACCAGTGATTGCCTGCCTATGATATTGTGCCTACCAGTGATTGCCTGCCTATGATATTGTGCCTACCAGTGATTGCCTGCCTATGATATTGTGCCTACCAGTGATTGCCTGCCTATGATATTGTGCCTACCAGTGATTGCCTGCCTATGATATTGTGCCTACCAGTGATTGCCTGCCTATGATATTCTGCCTACCAGTGATTGCCTGCCTATGATATTGTGCCTACCAGTGATTGCCTGCCTATGATATTGTGCCTCCCAGTGATTGCCTGCCTATGAACTCCTGTCTCCCAGTGATTGCCTGCCTATGATCTCCTGCCTCCCAGTGATTGCTTGCCTCCCAGTGATTGCTTGCCTATGATCTCCTGCCTCCCAGTGATTGTGTGCCTATGGTCTCCTGCCTCCCAGTGATTGCCTGCCTATGATCTCCTGCCTCCCACTGATTGCCTGCCTATGATATTGTGCCTACCAGTGATTGCCTGCCTATGAATGATATTGTGCCTACCAGTGATTGCCTGCCTATGATATTGTGCCTACCTGTCATTGCCTGCCTATGATCTCCTGCCTCCCGGGGATTGCCTGCCTATAATCTCCTGCCTCCCAGTGATTGCCTGCCTATGGTCTGCCTCTCAGTGATTGCCTGCCTATGGTCTCCTGCCTCTCAGTGATTGCCTGCCTATGATATCGTGCCTCTCAGTATTTCCCTGCCTACGATCTCCTGACTACCAGTAATTGCCTGCCTATGATCTCCTGCCTCCCAGTGATTGCCTGCCTATGAATGATATTGTGCCTACCAGTGATTGCATGCCTATGATCTCCTGCCTCCCAGTGATTGCCTGCCTATGAATGATATTGTGCCTACCAGTGATTGCATGCCTATGATATCGTGCCTACCAGTGATTGCCTGCCTACGACCTCCTGCCTCCCGGGGATTGCCTGCCTATAATCTCCTGCCTCCCAGTGATTGCTTGCCTATAATCTCCTGCCTCCCAGTGATTGCTTGCTTATAATCTCCTGCCTCCCAGTGATTGCTTGCCTATAATCTCCTGCCTCCCAGTGATTGCTTGCCTATGATCTCCTGCCTCCCAGTGATTGCTTGCCTATGATCTCCTGCCTCCCAGTGATTGCTTGCCTATGATCTCCTGCATTCCAGTGATTGCCTGCCTATGGTCTCCTGCCTCCCAGTGATTGCCTGCCTATGATTTCCAGCCTCCCAGTGATTGCCTGCCTATGATCTCCTGCCTCCCAGTGATTGCCTGCCTATAATCTCCTGCCTCCCAGTGATTGCTTGCCTATGATCTCCTGCCTCCCAGTGATTGCTTGCCTATGATCTCCTGCCTCCCAGTGATTGCTTGCCTATGATCTCCTGCCTCCCAGTGATTGCTTGCCTATGATCTCCTGCCTCCCAGTGATTGCTTGCCTATGATCTCCTGCCTCCCAGTGATTGCCTATGATCTCCTGCCTCCCAGTGATTGCTTGCCTATGATCTCCTGCCTCCCAGTGATTGCTTGCCTATAATCTCCTGCCTCCCAGTGATTGCTTGCCTATGATCTCCTGCCTCCCAGTGATTGCTTGCCTATGATCTCCTGCCTCCCAGTGATTGCTTGCCTATGATCTCCTGCATTCCAGTGATTGCTTGCCTATGATCTCCTGCCTCCCAGTGATTGCCTATGATCTCCTGCCTCCCAGTGATTGCCTATGATCTCCTGCCTCCCAGTGATTGCTTGCCTATGATCTCCTGCCTCCCAGTGATTGCTTGCCTATAATCTCCTGCCTCCCAGTGATTGCTTGCCTATAATCTCCTGCCTCCCAGTGATTGCTTGCCTATGATCTCCTGCCTCCCAGTGATTGCTTGCCTATGATCTCCTGCCTCCCAGTGATTGCTTGCCTATGATCTCCTGCATTCCAGTGATTGCCTGCCTATGGTCTCCTGCCTCCCAGTGATTGCCTGCCTATGATTTCCAGCCTCCCAGTGATTGCCTGCCTATGATCTCCTGCCTCCCAGTGATTGCCTGCCTATAATCTCCTGCCTCCCAGTGATTGCTTGCCTATGATCTCCTGCCTCCCAGTGATTGCTTGCCTATGATCTCCTGCCTCCCAGTGATTGCTTGCCTATGATCTCCTGCCTCCCAGTGATTGCTTGCCTATGATCTCCTGCCTCCCAGTGATTGCTTGCCTATGATCTCCTGCCTCCCAGTGATTGCTTGCCTATGATCTCCTGCCTCCCAGTGATTGCCTATGATCTCCTGCCTCCCAGTGATTGCTTGCCTATGATCTCCTGCCTCCCAGTGATTGCTTGCCTATGATCTCCTGCCTCCCAGTGATTGCTTGCCTATGATCTCCTGCCTCCCAGTGATTGCTTGCCTATGATCTCCTGCCTCCCAGTGATTGCTTGCCTATGATCTCCTGCCTCCCAGTGATTGCCTGTCTATGATCTCCTGCATTCCAGTGATTGCCTGCCTATGGTCTCCTGCCTCCCAGTGATTGCCTGCCTATGATTTCCAGCCTCCCAGTGATTGCCTGCCTATGATCTCCTGCCTCCCACTGATTGCCTGCCTATGAGTATTTGCCCGTCTATAATCTCCCTACTACCAGTGAGTGCCTGTCTATGATCTCTACCAATGGTTACACATGAAGCAAAAATTACAATCCTTAAGCGGGGTGCCCTGCTGTGTGAAACCCCCCCTCAGGTCACCCAATCTCACTCACCCTACCTCCGCCCTAGGGTGCATGTGCAGCCTCTCGTCCAGTCAGCGCGCTCGGATCCGCTCCCGCCCCTGTGTCCCTTTAATAGGGAACGTGCCCATGCCAGTCATTCACAACTGGCTGACGCGAACACGCGCCCTGCTAAAGGGATAGCGGGGATGCAATTTCAGGTGACCTGGGGGGTTTGACACAGCGGGGCATCCCGATTCTTTATCCCCCAGGGGAGAGAGTATGCCTGCCCTGGAGGGTGGATTTTGGTCAACTTTAATGAGCCTAGTTGTAGTTTGTACTATATGAACTTTTCGGACCCTGTCAAGAGGTTTGTTTTTCACACACAATTTAATATAGAACTCCAGCCAAAAGGGCATCTGTTACCCCATTCCCAGTCATCTCACCCCAGTATCAACCTGCACTCATAAAGGGAACCTGATAAGACCTAATTCAGGACACAGTGAGTAAAATGTGTTTGTAGGGTTATTTTTCCCTGTGTAAAAGGGAAAGCCCTATCTGTGGGAAAGGCTGTATGTCTTTTTAGAAATGTTAATCCAACAAGGTATTTTTGTGAGTTAAATCTGACTGGGGAGAAATACAGATAAAGCTGGCAGACACATCTATCTTCCTGTACAGATAAATCACAGCTTAGACACTATTCATTATCTTGTGCTAGAGTGCAAGATGGTTTTGTTCTGCAAAATAGTAATAACTTTTACACAATAACCTGATAATCACAAGATTTCTCATATGCAAATTCTGCCATCACAGCCTTATGCGTTTAACCCTTGCGAGGTAGTAGATTTGCAACTACCCTAATACATAATCACAATTCACAAGTGCCACCTAGTGGGCAGCTGTGCCTATTGCAGGAAGGCATTTCACAGGGCACTTCCCTGAAAATTTTGTCCTGCTGTGATACTAACCCATTGCTTCTCTCCAATGCAAAGACACTAAGGGGTTTATTCATCAATGGATAGCGGCAGGTAGTGCCTTGTAAGCGGCAGGCAGCGTCTGGTGAACGCCGGGCGCTGTACTCAATACCACATTTATCAAAGCAATTCCGGTGAGTGACTCTAACAGCGCCATGTAGCGACCGATTCATAATAACAGACGGCTCAGGGTCTACCGCCGGCGCTCCAGCTTCCAGAGCACCTGGTATTACCTGTCGCTCTCCCATACATGTCAAAGGACGTTACTTATCTTCACTTTAAACAGGGTTTTCTTTTTATTATTATTATTTTTTTTTTATCAAATCATTGTTTGAGCTCTCCTGGCTTATTAAATGTCATTTTTGAAAACGTTTAATTTTTTTTTTTTTTTTTTTATGCAGAATTGTCATTACAGGTCTGGTATTAAAGTGTTAATGTCACAATGTAATAACAATGTATTTCCATATGTTTTCACTTTGTTATTAGTGGATATGTGTTAAAAATACCATTTTGTGAATACTCACCTGTAAAATGGGTATTATAAGTATGTCACACACCCCACTTCAATCATTAATTATTACAATAGGGGTGTACTCACAGCTAGGTGGCAGCATTGCAGAGAATCTCCAAAAAAGCAACAGGCCCCTCCCGGTCTATACATACCTGGTACCTCCCAATAATCTCCCAGTATTAGAACAGCAGTAAGACAAGGTACCAGGAACAAACAAATGTAACCCTCAAACGTAAAGAACTAAACTTCACCATATAAAGAGCCAGGATACCAAAAAGGGCGGGTGAAGTGGGGTGTGTGACATACTTATAATACCCATTTTACAGGTGAGTATTCACAAAATGGTATTATTCTAAGTATGTCACACACCCCACTTCAATCATTAATTATTACAATAGGGACATCCAACAGCAGTGTCCAGAAAAGGGTGGGTATCCAACCAGGCAATAATGCAGAAAAAACTCAAATCACTGCAGCCTGCAGAACCTTGCGGCCAAAAACAGCATCTGCTGAGGCCCGCACATCAACCTTATAGAACTTAGAAAAGGTATGAACCGAAGACCAAGTTGCAGCCTTACAAACTTGTTCAACAGAAGCCTGGTGCTGAAAAGCCCAGGACGCTCCAACCGCGCGAGTAGAATGAGCAGTAACACGAAAAGGGGGATCCTTCCCCTTGGCCGAATAGGCTCCAACAATCGCCTGACGAATCCATTTGCTAATGGAGGACTTGGCCGGAGCCAAACCCTTCCTAGGCCCACAGGGCACAACGAAAAAGGCATCAGTCTTACGAAAAGAAGACGTAGCACGTAGATAGTACCTGACACAACGTACAACATCCAAGCAGTGCAAAGCACTCTCCTTGACATTCTTAGGCTTAGGACACAAAGAAGGAAGAACAATGTCCTGGTTAAGATGAAAAGCAGAGACCACTTTAGGGAGAAAGTCTGACTTGAAGCGAAAAACCACTTTGTCCTGATGTTCCTCAAAATAAGGAGCCTGAATAGACAAAGCTGCCAACTCCGAAACACGCCGAACCGAAGTGATGTCCACCAGGAAGGCAACCTTCTGAGTAAGAGTGGACAGAGCAATATCCCGCAAAGGCTCAAAAGGAGGAGCCTGAAGGGCAGAGAGAACCAAATTCAAATCCCAAACAGGGAGCAACGGCTTCCTAGGAGGCCGCAGGTGCGAAACCCCCTGGAAAAAAGTCTTGACCAAAGAATGGCTAGCAAAAGACCTCTGAAAAAAGATAGACAAAGCAGAAACCTGCCCCTTCAAAGTACTCAGCTGAAGACCAGAGTCCAGCCCTGATAGAAGAAATTCCAAAATCCTAGAAATAGAAAAGACCCGGCAGGGCAAAGATCTAGCCTCACACCAATCAATATAAGATCTCCAAGACCTATAATAGATAGAAGAAGAAGATCTCTTCCTGGCACTAATAAGAGTCCGAATGACCGAATCCGAAAGACCCTCCTCCTTTAAGATGGAGGTTTCAGCAGCCAAGCCTTCATAACCAGCGTTTGTAAACTGGGGTAACACAGTTGGCCTTGAGTGAGAAGATCCGGCCGAAGAGGCAGATCGAACTGATCTACTGCCAGACGAACGATGTCTGCGAACCACACCCGCCTTGGCCACCTTGGAGCCACGAGAATGGCGGGCACTCCTTCCAGAACCAACTTTCGCAGCACCCTGCCTAGCATGGGAATCGGAGGAAACAGATAAAGAAACCCCAGGTCCCTCCAGCTCAGGACCATGGCATCCACCGCCAGAGCCAGAGGATCCCGGGACAGAGACACGAATGTCGGAAGCTTGTGATTGTGACGAGAGGCAAACAGATCCACCTCCGGCGTCCCCCATCGGAGACAAAGCGACCGAAACACCTGGGGATGGAGAGACCATTCCCCCCGGCGGGACGCACACCGGCTCAGAAAGTCCGCCTCTGTGTTTTCCACTCCCGGAATGTAAACTGCCGAGATGCAAGGGACATGAGTCTCTGCCCAAACCAGAATCAGAGACACCTCCCTGTGGGCACCCAGACTGCGAGTCCCTCCTTGGTGATGTAAGCAACCGCCGTCTGATTGTCCGATCGAACCTGAACCGGCAGGCCCTGTAAATGATGCGTCAAGCGAGACAGAACCAACCTGATGGCTCGCAATTCCAGAACATTGATGGGCAAGTGGGCCTCCTGAGGGTCCCACTGCCCCTGAAACTGAAGATCCTTCCAGAAACCTCCCCATCCTGACAAACTGGCATCCGTGGTGACAGTTTCCCAAAGCGGGGTCAGAAACGACCTGCCCTTCAAAAGGTTGTCCGAGACCAACCACCACAGAAGGGACTGCCGAACCCGAGGGGACATCCGGAAGGACCGATCCAACGACCCCGGACGCCGGTCCCAAGACGCCAAAAGATGAAGTTGAAGCGTCCTCGTATGAAACTGCGCAAAGGGAACTGCCTCGAACGAGGCCACCATCAACCCCACCAGTCTCATCCCTAGTCGAATGGACGGACGAGGATGGGAGAGAAGAAGCTGAGCCAATTCCTGAATCAACAGAACCTTGGCCTGAGGGAAAACACTCTGTGCTGGCAGGAGTCCAACGACATCCCCAGAAAAGTCACCACCCTGGCCGGAACCAGAGAGGACTTGGGGTAATTGATCACCCAGCCAAACTTCTCCAGCATAGACACCACCATGCTGGTGTCCCCCTCTGCTTGACTGAAGGAGGGCGCCATGATGAGAAGATCGTCCAGGTAAGGCACAATGCGAATCCCCTGAGCTCTGAGCAGGGCCATCACCCCCGCCAACACCTTGGTGAACACTCTCGGAGCAGAGGTGAGGCCGAATGGAAGAGCCACAAACTGAAAATGCCGATCCTCCACCACAAAATGAAGGAACCTCTGATGAGCTGGGAAAATCGGAATGTGTAGATACGCATCCTTGATGTCTATGGACGTCATAAAGTCCCCCTGCCGAAGCGAACCGATCGCAGACCGCAGGGTTTCCATGCGGAACTTCCGGGGACGAATAAATCTGTTGAGAAACTTCAAATCCAGAATAGGACGGAAGGACCCGTCCTTTTTGGGGACAGTGAAGAGATTGGAATAAAACCCGCGCCCTACCTCTGAAGGAGGAACCGGGCAAACGACAGCTAATTCTAGAAGATTCCTTACCGCCGCCAGGAGCCCCTGCGCGGCCAAAGGATCCAAAGATACCCGAGACCTGAAGAACCTTGGAGGAGGACGGGACTCGAACTCCAACTTGTAACCGGCTGACACCACCTCCCGGATCCACCTGTCCGAGACCTCCTGGTCCCATACCCGGGAGAAGAGTCGCAACCGTCCCCCCACCCGTACGGGTGAGGGCGCCCCCTCATTGCTGAGCGGGCTTGGCAACTGGCTTGGGCTTGGCGCCCCAGACATGAACGGGGCGGCCACGGCCTTTACCCCTATTCCAACTGGCGCCCCTGGAGGCCGAGAAGCCCGCACCCCTGCCGGCTCTGGCTCCCCGAAAGGACGGATTGAAGGAGACCGTCCCCCGAAAGGAACGGCAAAATTTCTTGCGCTGAGGTAACTTACCTCCCTTGGCAACAGAGTCCAGCCTCTCACCAAAAAGCCTCAAACCCAAAAAGGGAAGAGCCGTGAGCGATCTTTTAGAATTAAAATCAGCCGTCCACTGTCTCAACCACACACAGCGACGGATAGCTACCAGCAAGGCAGTAGCCCTACCACACATCAACATGGCATCCTCCTGAGCGGCCAGGATAAAAGACAAGAAGGAATCACAGCGCTTAAGCGCAAGAGACTCATCACAGGTAGGCTCGAGATCCACACCCAAGTCCCTGACAATAGACCTGACCGCCAAAGTCAAAAGAGCCGAAGCACAGACAGGCCTTAACACCGAACCCGCACATACAAAATCATGGCGGGCCAGCTGATCAATCCGGCGATCCTCGCCGTCCCTGAGCGAAGTCGTGTCAGGAGAATGCACGACCGCCGTGTTGGACAGTCCCAAGACCGGAGTATCTACCTCAGGGGGGACAGACCAACGCTTCATCAACTCCGCCGGAAAAGGATACTTCCTATCCCAGCTAGACGGCACACCAACGAGACGCGTAGGTTGCTCCCATTGCTTGAGTACAACCTCTTCAAAATGCTGTTGACTGGGAAACTCCAAGCGCTGCTTGGACACTCCAAAAAGCTGACCCTTAGGCCTAGGAGCAACCGCCGGAGGGTCCAAATCCAAAACCTCAAACATTTGAGCCAGAATAGTAGCCGAATCGAGAGGAAGGCCCTCAGCCTGGTCCCCCTCAGCACCCAGCAACTGCTGACCCTCGGAATCCTCTTCCTCAACGAGCTCACCATCTTCAAGGGGACGATCTGACCAGTCCAGGTCTCCAATAACTTCCTCATCTGAATTCGGCGGAGGCGGAGACAGATGCTTCCGCTTAGCTGGAGCCTTCTGAGCGACCACTGCGGAAAACATTTTCTCAAGGCTGGCCAAATGGGCGCATACCTCAGATTGCGAATCCCCACCCAGGACAACGTCACACGGGGTCCGGAACAATCGAGGGGGAGAAGGAGATGGCGCGGCCGATGAAGTGCTAGGCACCGGAGTGCTGGACTGCCGCTCAATGTTCCGCTGTGCACATGGAATACACAAAATGACATCATCTCCCAGGAGCGGAGCCCCACAACCCCCACACACCTTGGATTGTCCCGAAGAACCGTTTCCGGTATCTTTGGCAGCCTCCATGTGGTGAAATTTATGGTATTCGCAGAACCCAGGGATTTACGCAGTACGCGACCCGGGATGCCCCTTTAATATCTAAAATTCTTTAAAAATCCTGACCAAGGGAATTTAGCATAAAATATGTCCAAATGATGGAACAATGGCCTAGAAAACAACCCCCACTAGCCAGGTATATAAGACCGGGAGAGCCCTGCAAGACGGGATCCCAGGATCTGAAAAACACAAAAAAACAGGGAACAAACATTCCAGGCACAAGAATACATATGCAAATCATACACGGATATCATAAATAATACTTCTCCCCCCCCCCCCTTTAACCATAGATCAAGCAGATGGTTAAAGTATATATATATATCCAGCCAGCACCTCAAAAAGTGGGCGGGAGCGAGGAGGAGGGGGGAAGAGAGGATGTAAAGCGGGGGACAAGGCAAACATTCCTGTATGACACAAACACCCCCCGCAGGGTAATCTGCCACAGCACACATACCCCTACCCGGAGGAGAACACAACCGCAGCGTGACACCCGCAGCAAGATGGCGGCCCGATCACCGCTCCGTGCCTGAGAGGGAGGAGGAGACGAGCCCTGGAAGCGCGGGAGCCGAGTCAGCCCCGCCCTTCCAAACGGACCAATCAGCGCGCGGACCGCGCATGACGCGGTCCCGTCCCACTCCGACGTCACTGAGCGGCCGTTCAACGAACCGCGCTACCTCCCATAACGGGACCGGCGGAGCTACCTGCCGGTCCCAAAGTGAAATGGCCACACGCACTCTCCCCCTGAGCAGCCCAGCCACGCCAGGCACACAAGCGCCGGGCGCAGCGCGCCGCGTGACCCCGCCCCCCGGCTCCTGAGGGGAAACCGCCAAAAAACGCATATGCCGCAAACAGTAAAACACACACCAGCATGCCGGTCTAACACACCTAACCAAGCGTCCGCGGAACAACGCCACAGAGAAACAAGCGCAGGAGCCCTCACATATACCAGCCAGATCAGCCGCAGACACACACACACACAAACATCCATGACACCCTGTGCAAGGAATAGACCACTGACCAGGGCCAGACAAAATCCTGGAAGGCTAACTAACTGCTAGGTAAATGGGGGCATCCCACATCCGGATCACCACTCCGGGAATCCCGCTATGCCCCGCAATGAAGGGTCGAGCGGAGGAGCTAATCTCCTAGGCACCAAAGGTGCCGGCTACCTTTTGCTCGGCCTACAGCCAAAGCTGAGAGGCTGCCAGTCAACATGTATGTTACAAAAAAGAACCAGGCAGAAATAGACCATGGGGGGGGGGCGGGGTGATACCCCGGCTACCTGCAAGCAGGAGACTTCTTTCTTCTGTCTTGTCGCCACCTTGCAGAGAATAACACTGGGAGATTATTGGGAGGTACCAGGTATGTATAGACCGGGAGGGGCCTGTTGCTTTTTTGGAGATTCTCTGCAATGCTGCCACCTAGCGGTGAGTAAACCCCTATTGTAATAATTAATGATTGAAGTGGGGTGTGTGACATACTTAGAATAAACGGACTTTAATCACACAGCTTCTAGTGCTCTAGGCTACAGCGACACAATTCTGAGCGGCAACGCTGTGTGAGGCTGTTTTTTGATGAATATAGTTTGAGTCGCTCACACTAACCAGTCGCTACTGTTCGCTCCAATATAGCTCTGTACTGGTGTTATAGCGACTCACACATCAAATTCATCAGTGCCGGCCATGTTACTACAGCAACTGAGGCGCTCTGTAATAGCGACTCATGGCCGATCAGAGTGACCACTAGCGGACGCTCTTAGCGCCGCTGTACAGATGCTCATCTGCTGTTACCTGGCACTAGAAATGAATCAGCCTGTAAACTTTTCTAAATGAGGCTTTTCCAAACTAGAGTCCAAAAACTGCTGCCTGTTGTGACAAAAATCCCCTCATCCCCTAGCCCCCAGGGGCTTCCAATGATCCCATGGCACATGTATGGCCTACTCAAATAAACAATCATTGAGATGTACTTTACACCGCTGGCCATCCCTAAATGGGATACACTTAGACAGGGCCCTAGAGTCTTTTAGACTACAGCACATATGGCTAAAGTGTTTTTGTATCTACATGCTTTAATGCGGACCTCCTGCTAATTTAAAAAGCCATTAGTAACCCCCACCAAAAGCCCCCTGTCCCTCCACTCCAATTAAGCCCGATTTGAGCAGTAAAAGAAAAAAATCTCCTCACGGCGGTGGCTATTGAGTTACTCATAGCCCTCAGTGCTGCAGAGAAGTTGGGAGCAGGGCATACATTTCTCTGCTCCCAGCATGATCGGTGGTGGTTTGCTGTGAGCAGGAGAGTATTTCTTCATTTTCACTCCCATAAACAGCGCTTGGTGTGGGGGGGGGGGGGGGGTATTGGCGGGGGGTTGAGAGTGGGCTGGAGGGTAGATAAAAAGCAATATAGTAGTGAAGCTCAAAGCAGTGCTGCTGGCTCTTGTGACTATGAGGCTGTAACTTACCTTGTGATTATAGGAATCTGCTACATAGAGAAGATTCCTCTTCTCGTCCCAGGCCACTCCCAGTGGATGCTGCAGTTTGGCATTAATTCCGACTCCGTCAACATCACCAAAAGCAAATAGGTTCTGTGAACACAGAAAAAATGGGGGTTAGAAAAAAATGGCTCCTCTTGTCCCCTTTTCTTGAGCTTTCCTTTTTTTTACTGAACATTCAGAAATGTACTGGAGGCTGTTTGCCTACTGTGAAATCACACTTCTTGCAAGAGCTACTATATAAGCACCTCCTACTCTCGAAAGTGGCAGGACGTAGCGCTCATGAGGGAAGTTACATGTGGAGATATATATATAGCGTGTGATGGGCAGCCTTGATCGATTCCCTCCCCCCAGGGCATCCAAAATCGGGATGTCCCACTGTGGGAAATCCCCCAGGTCGCCCCGTTCACTTACCTTCGTTCCTGGTTCAACTGCGCATACGCTATCCCTCTAGCAGGGCGCGTGCCCGCGCCAGGCATTTGTGAATGGCCGTCGCGGGCATGCTCCCTGTTAGAGGGAAGCAGGGAATGCGGCTGTCAGCGCGCTCGGAGATGCTAGCGTTAGACGACGTGGGATGAGCCTCCGATTGGGCAAGAGGCTGCACATGTGGCGTAGACCTGGGAAGAGGTGAGTGGGTTTTGGCGACCTGGGACAGCGGGGCACCCCGGGGGCAATGACCAAAACCCAGGATAGTCAAAATCCTGGGTTTCGGTTCACATTAAAGGCGCCTTTGCCAGTCTTGTTTTTGGAATTGCCCTTGTTTGGTCGCACATATTACTAGCCCTGCTAAAGTCCAGTGCCCAAATGGCTATAGTTTATACAATCGGGTTGCACAAGACACTCCATTTATATATAACCAGTCTTTCTTGCCATACCTAAAGGAGTACAAAAAAAAATATATATATATATATAGAGGTCGATTCAGAGCCTGGTGAGTAAACATATTTCCTATGTGTGCAGATTATTTTACCCATCATTCGATGCTTTGTGCAAAAAAATGAAAGTGGTTAATGCTGCTGCTTGCCACAAACTGGCTCGGAGACAGGCAATGGAGTTGAGCTGATCTCCCTTTAAAAATGAAATTGAACACTCAACAACCAGTCACCCTGGATTTTATCCATACCAGTAAAATAAAAACACAAGCATAGTGGGATTTTTCCCTGTTTGGGGTGTAGAAGTTACCCCTCCTCAGACCAACCAGCATGTTTATATGGATGTTCAGTGTTAAATATTAGACTTTCGTGATAAAGCTCCTTTAAATGGACAGATCATCCAGGCAAAGGGTCACTCATTGCTGTAAGTCAGGGGGCATGTCCTTTATTTGGCCTTGCTTTAAAAGCAGAACAAAACCCACTATGCCCGGCCACTGGCTTTCCCCAGCTGTGTAAAACGTGGCGCCGCAGGACTCACCTGCTTCCTGGCACCCTCGGTGAAGTAAACATCTGGCAGCCACAATTCGGGGCTGTGATTGCACTCCCGCCCCTAGCCATTCAGATAGGTGGGAGCACATGCACTGCTAAGGATGCGGCCGCTGCACTCCCAATTACCAAAGCCCTGAATGTGAACAACCTCTGATTGGACGAGAACATGATGCACCACTGGACCGGGAAGAGGTGACTTTCTCTGGGTGTTCCGGGGGATTTTTACACAGCAAAGCATCTCAATTCAGCATGCAGAACAAAACCTGGGGTAGTCAAAATCCCCGGGTTTTGTTCAGCTTTAAATGTTCTTATGCACACTACTGAACTCTTTTTTTCTTGCTGACTGCTCTCAATCATGCATGAGTCCTTTTAAGCTTGCCTCATAATGTGAAGGTTCCTAAGAATGTGTAATTCATTAAAGCGGACCAAAACCCACATTTTTATCTAGCATCCCCTTAATTGCTCCCCCCATTAAGAGCACCTTGCTCATTTTTACTGCTCCTGCTTTACTCTTATCCCAGGTAATGGCGCCTGTTTTAGCTGTAAAGCTCCGCCTCCTCCATTCATTGCCACTGCTGTGTGTATAATGTCATTGCCACACTTTTGCAATGACAGATCCCCTTCCATCTCATATCGAGGGACAGCAAAAAAATCTGTGTTCCAGGACCATTCAGAAAGCAAATGTATCTAATTCTAGTTCTACCCCCTAAGAAAGGAGTATCAAGCAGGGGTTTTGGCAAAATGTATTTCACAAGTTCAGTGGGTTTTGGTCTGCTTTAAGGACTGTGTGGGATGAATCAGCAATAAAGGAACAAGTTCAATTGGGCGTATCAAGAAATGCAAAATACTGTCACTGCCAGACATGGCCCCTTTCATTCAGCATGATGTGATGAGAAAGCAGGCGAATGTAACCCTTTGCCTGTACTGTCCAATTAAACCAGTGGCCGATGGTTGTACTAAAATTCCTGGCCCCACATCCCCTTGTGCTGAGGCAGGAGCCCCAACCGAACACAATGATATGGGGACCAGGAAGGATTTTTGAAACCCCTTGTTCTGCAACACCAGGGGAGGGGCTCCCTCCTTATGGGGCATCCCAAATTGTACATGAAACATAGTAAAAAGTAGTAAGAGTTAAACTTCAGTTTAAATTCGATTGTTTTTAGGAACAGCAGCCTTCTTCAACACAGATTTGCTTTAAAGTGTATCAAAACCAAGCAGATCGGCCTGGGAATCTATAAAATTCTCGAACCGATCACTATGTGAAACCCCCCAGGTTGCCCCGTTCACTTACCTTGCTTCCCGGTCCAACGGCGCATGTGCAAGCCGCATCCCACTATCCCTCTAGCAGGACGTGTGCCCGTGCCAGCCATTTGTGAATGGCCGACGCGGGCACGCTCCAGGTTAGAGGAAAGTGGGGGATGCAGCTGCCAGCGCGCTCGGAGCTGCTGGCCTTAGACGCCATCTTAGATGGCCAGACGGCGCCGTCTGGAGCTGCAGGGAGTTGGCTGGGCTATGACTTACTGAATTGGTGATGTATTGATTTTTTTTATATAGTCGCCATTGGTTGTGAGTGGCCGCACATGCCCTGCTTACTGCACCTCTGCCCTGGCTTCATGCCTGTTATTGGGTTAACACTTACTGCCTACAGGCACAGGCACTTTTTTCTTGTTCTGATCTTTGTCACCTTCTGTTAATTGGCGCTGCTGCCATTTTTGTCTTCTTGGTTTCTGGCACTTTGTTGCCATTTGCACTTTTTATCATCACTTGCACTAGTGTTTCTCAGCGTGTTGCGGGCCACCACCACGCATTGGCATATTGTAGATTTCTTATATATTTGCTGAGTGGTTGCCAGCACAGCCAATCGCGGGTATTGGCACCCTAGTGCATTAATTGCACACGGATTACAGCAACTGTTTATCTATTATATTAGTCCTTGCTGCCCCTCCCCTCTTCTCGTACCATCTCTCCAGGTTTCAGTTTTTAGATTATATGTTTGTCTTAAATTATGTTGTATGGTATTGTCATTTTAGTGTGCATGTCACTTGTCATTTATGGTATTTGATTTTTAGGCATGTGCAGCGTTTTGCATGAATAAATACAATACTTTTTTAATTGATTGCCAGTGTGTGACCACGTTTCTGGTCTTTGGAGAGGCAGCTTCAGAGCTTTTCCAGTTTAGTGTTCCCAAGTTTTAGTTTTCCAGGGCCTGCACCCAGTGCCTTTTTGCAATTACAGGCTGTGCATACCCGCGCTCTTATCTTTAGATGGCATGACGTCAGCGGCTCCGAACACGCTGATTAGATGAGCGGTGGTGCATGCGCCGTAGGACCAGGAAGAGGTGATTTAGATTAGGCGATCTGGGGTTTTCACACACCGGGGAAAGGACCAAAACCCAGGATAGTCAAAATCCTGGGTTTTGGTCCACTTTTAAGCAGAAAAATTACCATTGGATCTCGCTCTCCTCCCACCACATGCTTGACGGCTCCGTCCTTTAAGGAAAGGCTTCGGATAGAGCTGCTCTCGCTGTCCGCTATAAAGAAGCAGCTCCAGGGCTCGGTAGGGCACAGGGTCAGGCCCGATGGCTGAGCAAAGGCTGCTTTGTGTGGATAAGAGTTATTCCTGTTCTCTTCATTCCCACTTCCAGCAAAGCGAATGCAGGTTCCTTTAGAGAGGGCTCTGGAGGGGGATAAACACAATCACAGTAAAATATATTAAAAGCCAGCAGACAATGACGAGGAGAGGTGGTCAATATGAAGCAGAAGTAGTCAATATTTCTAGTCACCATAATAATGCGAAAAATCAATATGGAGGAGAGAGGAGGTCAATATAAAAGGTGAAAAAGGTCATTATGGAGGTAGAAGAAGGTCAGTGTCACTGCATCTAGCAGAGCCCTTGATTTTTTTATAAACATTTTATAGACATGGCAGCTCACTCTGGTCTTCCCCTGGGGCCTTCCTAAATCGGTGTGCTCTGCTGTGTGAAGCCCCTCCCCCCTCCCCGGATCGCCAAAAATCTCACCTTTGCTCTGCATCCCAAAATACTGTGAAAAATGCTAACGGCATCCCCGGCATCTTTGAGCTGAGGCGTTTTCCCGCGCCCAGTCATTTGGATTGTCCACTTTTTAAGAAGTCTCATTGATCTACATCCTCCATAACTTTATGACAAGGGTCACCCGATGATTGGAATTTTACTGTCCTCAGAAAAGGGCTTTTGATATTGGTGAACCATCCCCAGTGTTGAATGGGGAAATGACCTGTTGTGCTCCAGGGTCAGTTCTGTAAAGTAGGTTCAGACACTCTATACAGGTTTTATGCAAAAAAGGTGAGCACTTACATCCCCTTAGGCAGCACGCTGTCATCTAATAAGAGCGCCCAGATCTGATGAGTCCCGGCCATCGCTATCCACAGCACACCTGGGACAAAATATATAGAAACAACCATATGAAACCACAATGACAAAATTATCCCTGACAGCTTGATGGTGGCCAGAGATAGACATTATATCTAGCTTCAAGCGGACATAAAATGCTCATCTGCACAAGCCAAATGCATAACAATGCACACATGCCATATTTAAATGTGCTAAAACACCCTCCCCCCAAACCAATAATAGGCAAGGTGCAGAATCCCCCATTAAAGGCAGAGTAGCATCTTCTCTCCCATTCCCCATTATAGGCACTGTGGCATTCCTCCTCCCATTCCCCATTATATGCAGTGCAGCATTCCCTCTCACATTCCCCATTATAGGCAGTGTGGTCTTATCCCCTCCCATTCTCCATTATAGACAGGGTGGCACCCCCTCCCATTCCCATTATAGACAGTGTGGCATTCTCCCCTACCATTCCCCATTATAGGCAGTGTGGCATCCCTCCCATTCCCCATTATATAGACAGTGTGGCATTACCATCTCCCATTGTAGATATTGTGGCACCCCCCCATTACCAATTATAGGCAGTGTGGCAACACCCCCTCCCATTTCCTATTATAGACAGTGTGGCATTCCTCTCTCCCATTACAGGTAGTGTGGCATTCCCCTTTCCCATGCCTCATAATAAGCAGTGTGGCACCCCCTCCTATTCCCCAATATAGGTAGTGTGGGATCCCCCCCTCTCATTCCCTATTATAGAGAGTGTGGCATTTCCCTCTCTCATTACCCATTATAGGCAGGGTGACTTCTCCCACCATTACACATTATAGGCAGTGTGGCATTCCCCTCTCCCTTTCCCCATTATAGGCAGTGTGACATTCCCCTCTCCCATTCCCCATTATAGGCAGTCTGGCATTCCAACTCCCGTTATAGGCAGTATCAACCCTACCCCCCACCCCACCCCGGACACAGGAGAAAAAAACCCCAGAAAATTTACATAAGTGTCACTCTGGCACTGCTGCCAAATGATGTAGGAGCGGCGGACAGGCAAAGAGAGGGCAGAGTAACTGATCCCTGCGTGGTTTCTATGTCTCAGCTGGAGCAGAAGACCAGAGATGCAAACAAAGGACCTTGGTGCTGGAGTACAGGATCTCAGATCAGAAGTGTGAAACAGATGCATGACACAGGATATCAGAAACAGGAGAGCACATAGAAGCAGGACATTAGCTGGACCTTAAGACATGGAAGCAAGGAATATGACTGCATTACTGCAGCTGGAACACAAGATCCTAAAAGCATACTGTACTGGCTACAATTGTGTAGGAGACAAATACATCTATTTGAAGTAAATTTGTGCTGAAGAGCAGCATCTCAAAAGCAGGAAACAATAGATAGACATAGAAGACATAAGAGCTCTATCCTGGCTTCAGGACAAAGCAGCGGCAGCCAACATTACCAAGACATAAGCCCTCAGATTTAAAAAGCTCAACACCTGTGCGGCACGGGTGTTGGTCCGCTTTAAGTACATAATCAGAGGCATGGCAAAAGAGCTAGACATCTGCCCTGGAACACAGACGCAAGGAACAAGAGCAAGACATCTTTGTGTTAAAGCACAGGATCTCAGAAACATGCAGAAGAGCTCGACTTAAGAATTCTGCCTTGGAACACAGCATCCCAGAAGAAGCAGCTAAACATACGACCTTGGTACTGAAGCAGGGCACAAGATCTAAACATAAGACCTTGGAGTTGAAGCAGTGGGCCACAAAAGCAGGGCACAAGAGCTAAAAGCAGAAGCACAGAAGCATGGAAACAGTAGCTATACAAAAGGACCTTGGCATTGCATCAGGGTTCAGAAACAGCAGCAGTGGGGAACATAGGCTGCGCAAGAGACATGGGGCACAGGATCTCAGAAGCAGGGCATGGAAGCTAGACATAAGGTCTTGGAACCAGAGTGCAGTAGAGAACCTTGAACAGGAACACAGGATGTCAGGAGCAGGGCATGTGATCAAAACATAACACCTGAGAGCTGGAGCACATGATCACAAAAACAGGGCTAAGGAGCTGAATTACAGGATCTCATAAGCAGGGCACATGAGCTAGAAATAAGACCTCTGCCCTGGAGCTTTAGAAACAGGGCATAGGAGTTAGACTTGGGGCCTCTGACCGGAACAAAGGATCGCAGAAGCTAGACAAAGGACCTTTGCATTGTAGCAAGGCATAAGAGCTAGCCATAGGACCTCTACTCTGAAACATATGATCACAGAAGCTAGGCATAAGACCTTGGTACTGAAGCAGGTCACTAAAACTAGACATACTGTAAGCCGTTTGCCCTGGAACACAAGATCTCAGAAGCAAGACAGAAGACCTTTGCCCTGAAGCAGGACACTGAGGCTAGACATATTGTAACACCTATGCCACATGATCTCAGAAGCTAGACATAAGACCTAAAAGCTGAAGCACAGGATCACAGAGTCGGGCACAAAAGCTAGACACATAAGTCCTATGCCCTGGAACACAGGGTCTCAGAAGCTAATCATAAGACCTCTGACCTGAAGTACAGAATAAAAGAAGCAGGGCACAAGAACTTGACCTCTGGATCACAGTAGTAACTACAGAGAACCTCAGCACTGCAACACAGGATCTCAGAAGCAACAGTTGGTAACAAAAGCTATACAAGGAATATGGTTTTTGTGCACTGGACCTCAAAAGCAGGGGAAAGAAACTGGATTGCAGAAGCAAAACATGGAAGCAGCACACAGGATCTCAGAAGCAGAGCACAGTGGTAAACAGAGAACGGGAACACATGATCTTGGAGGCAGAAGCAGGGCACAAAAGCGAACCAAAGAACCTTGGTGCAGGGGCACATGATTACAAAAGCAGTTTGGCAAGGAAACAGGACACAGAATGTCTGATGCAAGGACAGAGCAGGGCACCCAACGGACCTCCAGCTAAGTATAATAAATTGCAGACACAGTAATTCTAATAATAAATGCTGGAGGATAAAAGTGTTAGTTACTGAAGTTTATAATTTAATTTCCAGCCAATTACATTGCAGGAAAGCCCCCCTCTGTGCAGATCTACAGAGGAGGAATCGTGACTGCGCTTTTCACGTCTGAGGTGTAATTGCCGAGTAGCGACAGATCTCTTTGCAGCCTAATCATAGGGGGACATGCCTGCAGCTGCCATATATGAAGAAACAAATAAAAGGTAGTCAACCCTTAGGTTGGCTCATGGCTGGCAGTTTTAAAGGCAGTGGCTCCCTTTTCACATAGGACAAGGAGCACCTCCAACAGTAGGGCAGCTCTGGAAGAGTAAGTGCATGCTGCCGGCTCATCAGAAAGGCTAGCTGTGGAGAGAGCAAGATTGCTGCAGAGGATAAACCACAGGTAAAGCCATTAAAGCAGCACAACATCCTTGTAGCTCGGCCATGGAATCGGCCAGCCGTTAGAAGCACAGTAAGGGTTTTGTGTTGCTTTAAAGCGGACAAAAAGCCTGGCACAGTTGAAAAAATAAGGTAAAGGCCATTTTGGAGCTTCCTCTCCCAGCATCTCCTGCCTGAATTCAACTGACATAACCGATAATGCACAGTAACAGGAAACCCAGCAGCACTTCCTGTTTGCAGGTGACCATTTTGCTTATAACATTTACTAAAGCAGGAGTAAGAAAAAGGTAAATGTATTTTTTATGTGCAGCAATCTAAATTGCCCTGGGGAGGGATGCACATGAGCACTGTTTGTTGTGCTGGTCTGGTTTAAGTCATTTTTGACTGTTAGTGTGCTTTAAGAGAGAGATTCCCCTCCATTGATTAATCTAGCAGCTAAATCTCAATATACCTACATCATATTTTTAGTGTGAGGGATTCCTTCACAAGCCCTGTAGTTCTTTAAACAAAGCCAATATCACCTTGCCCAAATTTGAGCTTTCATGTTTTTTGCCACACAGAATAGAAACAGAATATGTAACAAAAAAACACAAACACACCTGAAGAAACTGCAACATCCCAAGGAGAGCTGATTGGCTGATGCTCTCCTAGCTCTCCTCCCACTTTGTCGTTGCCTTGGCTCCCAGTGCCAGCCAGAGTGCTTACAGTAAATGCTTCCAGATCAATCTGCATAATGTATAACAATGTATATGTAAGGAAGAGACATTACAGGGTGAGCGCTAAAATACCATTTTGTGAATACTCACCTTGTAAAATGGGTATTATAAGTATGTCACACACCCCGCTTCAAGATATTCATAACCTGTGGGTAATACTGACCTGTAGAGGGCGAACTGCAGAGATGATAGGAAAAAAGAAGCCCCTCCCGGTCCACAAACACCTGGGACCTCCCACTCACCACCCAGTATCAAGAAAGCAGTAAGGAAAGGGACCAGGAAGAGCCAAATATAAGTCATAACAACGCAAAGTTCACAATATGAAGGATCCAGAATACAAAAAGGGCGGGGTGAAGAGGGGTGTGTGACACACTTATAATACCCATTTTACAAGGTGAGTATTCACAAAATGGTATTATTCTAAGTATGTCACACACCCCGCTTCAAGATATTCATAACCTGTGGGACATCAAATAGCAGTGTCCATAAAGGGCGGGGATCCAAAACAAGGCATAACTCACAACTTAAACCACTGTAGCCTGCAGAACTTTGCGGCCAAAAACAGCATCCGCTGAGGCCCTAACATCAACCTTGTAAAACTTTGAAAAAGTGTGAACAGAAGACCAAGTAGCAGTCTTACAAACTTGCTCAACAGAGGCCTGGTGCTGGAAAGCCCAGGAAGCCCCAACCGCACGAGTAGAATGAGCAGGAACACGAAAAGGGGGATTCCTCCCCTTAGCAGAATAGGCCCCAACAATGGCCTGACGAATCCATTTACTGATGGAAGACTTGGCGGGCGCCAAACCTTTCTTGGGCCCGGAGGGAACCACAAAGAAGGCATCAGTCTTGCGAAAAGAAGAAGTTACTACCAAATAGTACTTCACAGCACGAACCACATCCGAGGAATGCAGGGCCCTCTCCTAGTTGTTGGGATTAGGACACAGAGAGGGCAGAACAATATCCTGATTTAGGTGAAAAGCAGAAACCACCCTAGGAAGGAAATCCGGCTTGAAACGGAAAATCACCTTGTCCTGATGTCTTTCAAAATACGGAGCTTGAATAGACAGGGCCGCCAACTCAGAGACGCGCCGAACTGAAGTGATGGCTACCAAAAAAGGCCACCTTCTGTGTAAGGGAAGACAAAGCAATATCATGCAAGGGCTCAAAGGGAGCCCTGAAGAGCGGAAAGAACCAAATTCAAATCCCAAACCGGAATTATAGGCTTCCTAGGAGGCCGCACATGCGTAAACCCTTGGAAAAAAAGTCTTAACCAATGGATGAAGAGCAGAAAATCTTTGGTAAAACACCGCCAGGGCAGAAACCTGCCCCCTCAACATACTGAGATGGAGCCCCAGATCCAAGCCGTGTTGGAGGAACTTCAGAACTCTAGAAATAGAGAATTCTCTACAAGGGAAGGCCCTAGTTTCACACCAATCAATATACGATCTCCAAGTCCTATAGTAGACGGAAGAAGAAGACCTCTTCCTTGCGCTAATAAGAGTCTGAATAACAGCATCCGAAAGGCCTTCCTCCTTCAAGATGGAGGTTTCAGCAGCCACGCCTTCAAAACCAGCGTTGGTAAACTGGGGTAACGTAGTTGACCCTGTGTGAGCAGATCCGGCAGCAGGGGTAGAACGAATTGATCTTCTACTAACCTTACCACGTCTGCGAACCAAACCCGTCTTGGCCACCTTGGAGCCACCAGAATTGCTGAAGCTCCCTCCAGGACCAGCTTGCGCACCACACTGGCTACCATTGGAAATGGAGGGAACAGGTACAGAAACCCCAGATCCCTCCAGTTCAGGGACATGGCATCCACTGCTAGAGCCAGTGGATCCTTCGAAAGAGACACAAATACCGGAAGATTGTGATTGTGACGGGAGGCAAAGAGGTCCACCCCCGGTGACCCCCACCTGAGACAAATCGAGTGAAAAACCCCTGGGACAGAGAGACCAGTCCCCCTTGCGGACAGACAACCTGCTCAGAGAGTCCGCCTCCGTGTTCTCCACTCCCGGAATGTAAACTGCCGAGATGCACGGGACATGGCTCTCCGCCCAGTCCAGAATCAGAGATACTTCCTTGAGGGCACTCCTGCTGCGGGTCCCTCCCTGGTGATTGATGTAGGCAACCACCGTCCGATTGTCCGACCGGACCTGAACCGGCAGTCCCTGTAGGTGATGAGTCAAACGTACAAGAACCATCCTGATGGCTCTCAATTCCAGAACATTGATGGGCTCGTGGGCTTCCAGAGGTCCCCACAAGCCCTGAAACTGAAGATCCTTCCAGAAGCCTCCCCATCCTGATAGGCTGGCATCCGTGGTGACCATCTCCCACAGAGGCATCAGAAAGGATCTGCCCTTCAACAGATTCACAGAATTCAGCCACCACCGTAGTGACTGGCGAATCCGAGGAGTCATCAGAAAGGATTGATCCAACGACAGAGACCTGTCCCAGGCCGTCAATAGATGGAGCTGTAACGTGTGAAACTGAGCAAAGGGGACTGCTTCGAAGGAGGCTACCATCAGCCCCACCAGTCTCATCCCTAGCCGGATGGTCGGACGAGGAGTGGATATGAACAACTGAATCAACTCCTAAAGAACCTTGAACTGAGGAAGGAACACCCTGGCCTGAGTCGTATCCAAAGACATTCCCAGAAAAGACACGATCCTGGACGGGGAAAGGGAGGACTTGGGGTAGTTGATCACCCAACCGAACCTCTCCAGAGTGGATATCACCGTCCTTGTGTCCAATTCCGCTTGGCTGAAAGACGATGCCATGATGAGAGGATCGTCCAGATATGCACAAACTGAAAATGCCGATCCTCCACCACGAACCTGAGAAATCTCTGGTGCGCGGGAAAAATCGGAACATGGAGGTACGCGTCCTTGATGTCTCTGGACGTCATAAAGTCGCCCTGATGAAGAGAGCAGATAGCTGAACGCAGTGTTTCCATGCGGAATTTTCGCAATCTGACAAATCTGTTGAGAAGCTTCAGATCCAGTATGGGCCGAATAGAACCATCCTTTTTGAGAACCGTGAACAGATTTGAATAAAAGCCTCGACCCCGGTCTGAAGGAGGCACTGGACAAATGACCGCTATATCCAGAAGACTTGATACCGCCGCCCGCCACCGCGGCCAGTGCATCCAGGGGCACCAGAGACCTGAAGAAACGCGCGCGGGGGGGGGGGGGGGGGGCAGGACTCGAACTCCAGCTTGTGGCCGGAAGACACCACTTCCTGGATCCATTTGTCCGAAACCTCTCGAATCCAGATCTGAGAGAACTGTCGCAGCCGTCCCCCCACCCGCACGGGTGAGGGCGTCCCTTCATTGCTGAGCAGGTTTGGCCGCGGGTTTAGGCTTAGAGCCCCAAATGTATCCTGCACGGGCACGTCCTCTGCCCCTGTTCCAGGAATCTCCTCTTGTGGATGGGAAGGCAAATCCTCTTCCCGCTCTGGAACCCCGAAAGGAAGGAGTGAAGGAAGCCGCTCCCCGAAAAGGACGTCGTCGCCTCTTTCGTTGCCCACTGGCGCAACCAAATAGAACGTCTAATAGTCACCAGCAGAACAGAAGTTCTGCTACACATCATCAAAGAATCATCCAAAGCGGCTAGTACGAAAGATAAAAACATCTAACATCGTTTAAGTCCAAGAAATTCTCCACTGACCGGATCCAAACCGGAGGAGGTTAACAGATCCCTGACCACCGACCTGGTAGCCACCACCAGCAGCGCTGAGGCACAAACAGACCACATGGCTGACCCAACGCTAGCAAAACTGTGGCAAGCCATCTGGTCAATACGCTTATCCTCACCATCTTGAAGTGTGGAACAATCAGGGTTATTCAAAACAGCTGAGTTGGACAGTCCAAGAATTGGTGCGTCCACTACGGGAGGGGACGCCCAACGCTTAACTGTATCCAAAGGGAAGGATACCTTTTATCCCAACTCTGAGGAATGCCTGGGAGCCTAGCAGGCCTCTCCCATTCCTTAGAAATAATTTTATCAAAATGCTTTTGATTAGGAAATTCCAAGCGCGGCTTGGATTCCTCAACAAACTCCCCTTGTTGTTGAGGAGCCTCCTCAGGAGGGGAGATAGCCAGAACCTCAAACATCTGAGCCAGGACGTTAGGAGTATCCATGGAAATCCCTGAACCCTTCTCAGAATCAGCACCAACAAATTGCTGATCATCTGAAGTATCAGATTCCTCAAACAACTCTCCTTCCTCTTGAGGAGAGTAATCTGACCAATCCAGATAATCTACTTCATCATATTCAAATGCCGGACCGGTGACAAATTTTTCAATCTGGTACACACATCAGACTGTGGCTCCCCACTCATGACAACGTCACACACGGGGCACGGGTCAAGACGGGAGGGGGGAGGGGATGACCCAGATGCCTGGGGTCCGGACTGCCGTATAATAGTCTGCTGCGCACAAGGAATACATAGAAATACATCATTCCCTGTTAGGGATACCCCACAACCCATACACTTCCGGGATTGCCCCGAGGGGAGCCCGATATCCGGGGATGCCTCCATAAGGTGAACTTTTGGGTAGTCGCAATGACCGAGGGAATTACGCTTATAAGCAACCCGGGATGCCCTTTTAAAGTCCCAAGTGGGAGGATTTGTATAAGTATATTGAAAACCCAGGGACCCTAGGACCGGGAGAGACCCCCTAAACCCCTATGTAGGTCTACCTGGAAGACATAATAAAGACACTAAATAAGCATATGAAAAATCAATAGAATAGTAGAGTTATGAAGGGGGCCCAGAGGGCCACTCACTGTGCCTTCCAGTCAGGAGGAGGTTAATGGCGTCCTCACGCCACGAGCGAGGCAGCAGCAGGAGGAAAGAGAGGAGAAGAGGGGGGCGTGGCCAGAGCGGAGCGCGATGTCCCTGCTCCGCCCCCCCTTCACAGCCCAGCCAAATGATTGAAAAGAAGCCCAGGCTCCGCAGCAGACCCTGCCGAACGGGGGCGGGCCGTGGCGTCCTCGCCGAAAGCCTGGCCCCGCCCCCCGCTACAGCGCGTGAGGGGAGAAGCTCCCCTCCGCCATACACAGCTGACAACAAAAGGCCAGCGCCAGCGTCCAGTAAATATAAAATAAAGCCAGCGCCAGGCCCCGCCCCCCGCTGCCAGTGACTGAGGAGAGAAGCTCCCCTCAGCCTGTCATGAGGTAAAAAAGGCAGATAAACTGCTGAATGATCTCTAGCGGCTGCACAATTTAACGTGACAAACACAAGTTATACACACGGTTATAATAAAGAAGAAAGAAAAGCCTGTACACAGAGGAAAGGACCCCAGCCCCCCCCCCCCCCCTAAGAAGAAGGGTATCCGGAGAGGGGTTTTTAACACCAGCTAGGGTGAAATGGCCAAGGGACAGGGCATCCCAAACCGGGGTCACCAACCCGGATAGCCGCCTACCCTCTTGTATAGGATCTTGCGGTGGAGCTTTGCTCCTAAGCACCTAAGGTGCTTTTCTACCTTCACCCGGAACGCAGCCTAAGGCTGGGAGGCATGTGTATGTGGGAAATATAAAGGAATCCGGGCGGAAATAGATAAAAAACGGGCCGGGAGTTATCCCGGCTACCTGAAATCCCCCTGTGCAAGGAGGAGACATCATCTTCTGACTTGCTCGCCGACTGCAGAGATGAAGACTGGGTAATGAGTGGGAGGTCCCAGGTATTTATAGGACCGGGAGGGGCTTCTTTTTTCCTATCATCTCTGCAGTTCGCCCTCTACAGGTCAGTATTACCCACAGGTTATGAATATCTTGAAGCGGGGTGTGTGACATACTTAGAATATAACAGTCGTGTGTTTCTATGCACTCTGTACAGTGCTATGGAATATGTCAGCGCTATATAAATGTACAACATTGTGTGAGTGTGGAGGGGACATTAGAGTGTGAGCTGTGAGGGACAGGGAGTCATGTGACTGCTTCTATGTGTTCTGTACAGTGCTGTGGAATATGTCAGCGCTATATAAATGTATAATAACAGTGTATGAGTGTGGAGGGGACATTAGAGTGTGAGCTCTGAGGGATAGGGAGTCATGTGACTGCTTCTATGTGCTCTGTACAGTGCTGTGGAATATGTCAGCGCTATATAAATGTATAATAACAGTGTATGAGTGTGGAGGGGACATTAGAGTGTGAGCTCTGAGGGACAGGGAGTCATGTGACTGCTTCTATGTGCTCTGTACAGTGCTGTGGAATATGTCAGCACTATATAAATGTATAATAACAGTGTGTGAGTGTGGAGGGGACATTAGAGTGTGAGCTCTGAGGGACAGGGAGTCATGTGACTGCTTCTATGTGCTCTGTACAGTGCTGTGGAATATGTCAGCGCTATATAAATGTATAATAACAGTGTGTGAGTGTGGAGGGGACATTAGAGTGTGAGCTCTGAGGGACAGGGAGTCATGTGACGGCTTCTATGTGCTCTGTACAGTGCTGTGGAATATGTCAGCACTATATAAATGTATAATAACAGTGTGTGAGTGTGGAGGGGACATTAGAGTGTGAGCTCTGAGGGACAGGGAGTCATGTGACTGCTTCTATGTGCTCTGTACAGTGCTGTGGAATATGTCAGTGCTATATAAATGTATAATAACAGTGTGTGAGTGTGGAGGGGACATTAGAGTGTGAGCTCTGAGGGACAGGGAGTCATGTGACTGCTTCTATGTGCTCTGTACAGCGCTGTGGAATATGTCAGTGCTATATAAATGTATAACAGTGTGTGAGTGTGGAGGAGACATTAGAGTGTGAGCTCTGAGGGACAGGGAGTCATGTGACTGCTTCTATGTGCTCTGTACAGTGCTGTGGAATATGTCAGTGCTATATAAATGTATAATAACAGTGTGTGAGTGTGGAGGGGACATTAGAGTGTGAGCTCTGAGGGACATGGAGTCATGTGACTGCTTCTATGTGCTCTGTACAGTGCTGTGGAATATGTCAGCACTATATAAATGTATAATAACAGTGTGTGAGTGTGGAGGAGACATTAGAGTGTGAGCTCTGAGGGACAGGGAGTCATGTGACTGCTTCTATGTGCTCTGTACAGTGCTGTGGAATATGTCAGTGCTATATAAATGTATAATAACAGTGTGTGAGTGTGGAGGGGACATTAGAGTGTGAGCTCTGAGGGACAGGGAGTCATGTGACTGCTTCTATGTGCTCTGTACAGCGCTGTGGAATATGTCAGCACTATATAAATGTATAATAACAGTGTGTGAGTGTGGAGGGGACATTAGAGTGTGAGCTCTGAGGGACAGGGAGTCATGTGACTGCTTCTATGTGCTCTGTACAGCGCTGTGGAATATGTCAGTGCTATATAAATGTATAACAGTGTGTGAGTGTGGAGGAGACATTAGAGTGTGAGCTCTGAGGGACAGGGAGTCATGTGACTGCTTCTATGTGCTCTGTACAGTGCTGTGGAATATGTCAGTGCTATATAAATGTATAATAACAGTGTGTGAGTGTGGAGGGGACATTAGAGTGTGAGCTCTGAGGGACATGGAGTCATGTGACTGCTTCTATGTGCTCTGTACAGTGCTGTGGAATATGTCAGTGCTATATAAATGTATAATAACAGTGTGTGAGTGTGGAGGAGACATTAGAGTGCGAGCTCTGAGGGACAGGGAGTCATGTGACTGCTTCTATGTGCTCTGTACAGTGCTGTGGAATATGTCAGTGCTATATAAATGTATAATAACAGTGTGTGAGTGTGGAGGGGACATTAGAGTGTGAGCTCTGAGGGACAGGGAGTCATGTGACTGCTTCTATGTGCTCTGTACAGCGCTGTGGAATATGTCAGCACTATATAAATGTATAATAACAGTGTGTGAGTGTGGAGGGGACATTAGAGTGTGAGCTCTGAGGGACAGGGAGTCATGTGACTGCTTCTATGTGCTCTGTACAGCGCTGTGGAATATGTCAGTGCTATATAAATGTATAACAGTGTGTGAGTGTGGAGGAGACATTAGAGTGTGAGCTCTGAGGGACAGGGAGTCATGTGACTGCTTCTCAGTTCAGCTCATACGGGCGGAGGAGCAGGGTGTGTGTAGCTGAGCTCCCAGCTGGGAGTCAGCATGGAATCTGACCCAGGAGGAGGTGATGGGAGCTGGGATCAAGGATTCAGGAAAGTCCAGGGATTGGAGTCAGGCTTACAGCAGGACGCTGGAGAAAGATGTTCCTTGGAAATGGAGGTTGGTGAATCTAAGGAAAGTTTTGTTACTGTTCGGAAACAAATGCTTATGGGTCAGAAAGGAAAGTTTATGCTGCAAATGCGAATCTCCAAGTTGCGGGAGGAATTAAAGCAGGAAAATGATGTTAATAAGAAGGAGCAGATCTATGAAGCTATTGATCAGTGTGAGCAGGAATTAAATGCAATGAAAGATAAATGTGCTGCAGACAGCGGGGAGCCCCCTAAGATGGAGCACTGGTCCCCCCAGAGAGTCAGAGACGCCCGGCTACAGAGTATAAAGAGGAGAGACATTATTGCTAAGGAATGCATTGATGAGGACACTGTGCTCACTGTAGTGACCCAAGGCTGCCCAGTGCGGGTGAGGCCGGGGACATTCAGGGGCAATCCAGCAAGTGAGGAGTTAACTTCCCCAGCTCCCTATACCTCTCATACTGACCAGTCTGATCTGCCAGACCCAGCAAGTAAGGAGTTATCTCCCCCGGCTCCCTATACCTCTCATACTGACCAGTCTGATCTGCCAGACCCAGCAAGTAAGGAGTTAAGGGTTGCAGCTTCTGTTACTAATGAACTGTGCAACACACCGGATAATGCAGCCCCTGCAAGTGACACCCTGGGAGTATCTGTGAACAATACTGCTTCAGAAGTAATAATCCCTGGTATAGAAACTATGGAGCAAAATTTGCTTAACTCAGGGAATCCAGGTCTTGATCAGACTCCACAAATACCAGTGACTCCAGAGCCAGACATGCAAGTGATTCCTAATAGACCCATTATGGACTCTCAGATACTAACAATAGAAATGTCTGATCCAGAAACCCAGCGAGCGCAGCCAGCCAATGAGAACCCTGGCAGCCTATTAATTACAGAATCTGCATTACAGGACATTGTTACCAGTATCATTGGCACAAGTGAGGGCCCTGGAATCAGGATACCTCATAAGGATGAAAACCCTGGAACTAGCATGCCAAAAAATAATCCAGTGGCCAGTAACTCTAAGGCACAAGACCAAGACCCGACTCCCCAGCAGAGGCGGCTCTTCTCCAGCGTCACAGGACTGGCAAACCCACCGGCACAGAGGAGGAACGCGGTGAGAATAAAATATGTGGGGCCAGAGGAGGATCTCCCCACCAGGCAGTACATTGGGAGAACTCTGATAAAGGACTTCATGAAGTTTGAAGCTGCTGAAATCTTTGCTTTAATTCATGTTCCCTCCAGCAGGTTATATGACATCAGTTTTAAGCTGCCGCACAGCCTGGATCTTTTCTGGGATATCTATAATAAGACTCGTGATAATGAAATCTGGAAAAATCTTCATGTAATCCAGTTGTCTAAACCCCAGGCAGTTACAGTCACCATTTTGTTCCAGTCTGAGGTGGTGGCCCTGGCAGACGTGCTGCATTGGATAGGCCGGCAATGCAAGGTGCTCAGCCAACCTGCTAAGATCTATGATGAGGAAGGATTCTGGAATGGTGGATACACTATTAAAGTGCAGCTGCTCCAGGAAAATGGGGTAACCAGGCACCTGCCACATGCCTTTTACCTGGGCCCTGATAGGGGCATATGTTACTACCCCGGGCAGCCCAGGCGCTGCCATAAATGTGGAGGCAGACATTTGGCTTTTAGCTGCCCTCATATAAAGTGCTCATTGTGTGGGGAGCTTGGGCACACAAAGGACTCATGTACAGGTATTATTGTGTGTAACCTGTGCTCAGGAGTGGGGCATACATTCCGCGAGTGCCCTCATGCCCAGCACAATAAAACTACTGAACTGCTGGTAGAGAATGAGGTGGTCAATGCCGGCCATGAGCATGAAGTGACTGATCCTGAGGCTGGTAAATTTCACCCACCACCAATCAGTGCAACGTCCAATAGTATTGGCTCAGTGGTGCCAGCAGAAGTCCCAGTTCTATATTCTGCCCCAGTGATGCCAACAGAAGCCCCAGTTCTATATTCTGCCCCAGTGATGCCAACAGAAGCCCCAGTTCTATATTCTGCCCCAGTGATGCCAACAGAAGCCCCAGTTCTATATTCTGCCCCAGTGATGCTAACAGAAGCCCCAGTTCAATATTCTGCCCTAGTGATGCTAACAGAAGCCCCAGTTCAATATTCTGCCCCAGTGATGCTAACAGAAGCCCCAGTTCTATATTCTGCCCCAGTGACGCCAGAAGTTGCGGCAGAATCTGGCACAACAGCTAAGGATTATAATGTCGGATTTCAGACTGTAAAAAGGAAAAATAAAGCAGCAGCAGGAAAAGACAAGTTAAAAAAATTATCAAGTGAAAGCAAACCCCAAGAGCCGGCCTCTTTGGACATTTCCCGGGGGCGCTATTATGTGCTAAGAGACCGTAAGGAAAATTTGGACGAGCAACCAATGGGCAGCATGGCAGAGGACAAAGATATGGATGATGGGGCCTCCCAGGTGTCCATCAATACCACTGAGGACATCAATGAGGAAGAGGAGGTAGAGGCTTCTGTGGCTGCTAAGAGATGGGGCTCCAAAGGACATGGCAGTGGGAAGAAGAAAAAGGGGAGAAAAACCAGGTGACCTGGATGAGGCTCAGGGTATATTCACTGAGTGTGAGTGGAGACCCGTCGCCAGGTGATATTTCAGCAGTGTTGCTGCTGCACGAGACCAGGATAAGATCCAATGCTGATGTTTCCTTTGTATTCTGCAGAGTCTGAGGGGTGCGCAGAACAGAGACCAGTCTGCCCCCCCCCCCCCCCGATACTTACTGGGGTCATATTATTTCACTGTTTTCCTTCTGATTTCAACATGTATATAGTGTTATGTATCTGTATATACAATCTGCAAACCAGCAATGTGTAAGTAATTGTCAGTGAGTTTACAATAAAAGATATGTGACTGCTTCTATGTGCTCTGTACAGTGCTGTGGAATATTTCAGCACTATATCAATGTATAATAACAGTGTGTGAGTGTGGAGGGGACATTAGAGTGTGAGCTCTGAGGGACAGGGAGTCATGTGACTGCTTCTATGTGCTCTGTACAGTGCTGTGGAATATGTCAGTGCTATATAAATGTATAATAACAGTGTGTGAGTGTGGAGGGGACATTAGAGTGTGAGCTCTGAGGGACAGGGAGTCATGTGACTGCTTCTATGTGCTCTGTACAGTGCTGTGGAATATGTCAGTGCTATATAAATGTATAACAGTGTGTGAGTGTGGAGGAGACATTAGAGTGTGAGCTCTGAGGGACATGGAGTCATGTGACTGCTTCTATGTGCTCTGTACAGTGCTGTGGAATATGTCAGCACTATATAAATGTATAATAACAGTGTGTGAGTGTGGAGGGGACATTAGAGTGTGAGCTCTGAGGTTAGGTAACGGATGTGAGTTCTGAGAGTTACACATTGCTTGGGTGGAAAAGAAATGAGTAATAAACAGATTACCCTTCTGATCAGATGATTCTCCGTATCAGCCACATAGATGTTCATTCCCTCAATAGCGACTCCTTGTGGGCAATTGAAGGAGCAGTCAGTGAAGCCTCCATCCTTCCAGCCGCTCCCAATTCCTACAGCACAGCGATCGGGTGATTGAGTGAAGATCAAACACAGAAATACAGACATTCAATGTCAGCCAATCAGGTGAGGCCAACAAATGAAGGCATCTCAAGCAGCTCAGCCTTATTACCTCAATTCTGCAAATCCAGAGACAGATCAAAGCTTACAGTGGAGCTCCACCCTGGGTCAACCCACAAAGGCCTCAGGGAAGCTAACAGACAAGTACAGGCATAACTCCAATATTAGGCACGACCATTTTCCATACGGGGGTGGGGGGGGCCCATATGCCACCACTGTTATCCACACCTGCTAAAGTCCCTTCTTCTTAAAAGACAAAAAATACCCCATAGCTATGACAGGGCAAACTTGGAACAAAGTACAGCTGGGAAAAAGGGGGCATTGAATGCCATAGCTGTGGGCAACGGACTGTGAAAAAGGGGATTGTAATATATTAAGGCAGACCTCCAGCCAGAATTGATGCCCCCCCCTCACTTTTTCCTGGAGGCAGCTGTGTCTAGTCCTTCCTCCTATGCTTCTCTCAGCCGCAGTAACTAATAAAGTTTAGCGGGAATGGTGTTGTGCATGTCTAAATAGCAAATTTCATAGGCTATTGGTAGTTGTGTGACACGCACGAGAAATGGTATGGGGTCACAGATATTTTGCACAAACTGTCCAAACAAAATATAAAGATAACCTTTCTCCCCTACAGCTTTTATGTCCCAGTCCAGTTAAATAAAACGTATCTAATGGGCATGGCAGTAACTAAGATGCAATTTGAGACTGCACCGGACCTGATGATGAAATTATTAAAATGCTAAATGCGGGCGGTGTGCTCAAAAGGGTGACCCAATACTCTAACTCTCTAACTCTAACTCTACTCTACTTCCTGGTGACGGCGGTCTTGTTCACATCACCTTCAGGTGTGCGGTTCCCGCCAGTTTATCTGGGTGTGAAGTCATTACAGGTCAGTTTGCTTAAATAGAGGGTTTGTTCAGACTTCTGTTGTCCTGAGGAAGTGACGCGTTCTGACGTCACGCAACGCGTAGATGGGCGGGGCGGTGGGCAGGTGGTCGTCTGTATGTAAGTCCATTGTTACTTTGGGGATTGTTTCTTTTGTTTTCCCTGGCTGTGTCTGCCTTATCGAGTCTTGGAGGCAGCGTTATTAGGGATTCCCACAGCATCACATGTTGGTATCACTAGATAATTGTATATAATATGTCTTATTCATTTTTTATAATAATTTATCGTGTGTAATTTAGTGGTTTTATATAATTAGGTGATTTAGATTAGTTGGCACTTATGCACTTTACACAGACAGCCAGGGTTCATTTATATAGATAGGGTATGATTTAATTATGATTAATACCACTCCCCACTGCCCCCACCAGATGTCTCCCTTCCTTTGTATGTATTGTCTTTAGTGTTTTTTAATCTTGTCCATTATATGTTATACTTTTCTACTCAATAAAATAGTTTAATTTTTATTAAATTCAGCGGTTGTGCCATTGTCTTACAGGTGTTTGGGCAGGTTGTGGGACTTGCCCCAATCAATTTCTTCAGAGTAATGGGCATGGCAGCTCGAAGGATTAGCAGCGACCGTTGTGTCATACTGCCACCCCCCTCCGCAGTGCAGACTACACCAATGGGGGCCTGCCATGGCCATTGCAATGACCTGAATAGCTGTGGCCATACACTGTGTCTAACGGAGCAAGGGCAGGAGCTCATCTTGGTGCTCACCGGTAAGTGGGCAATCTTGGGACCACTGAAGTTTTATATAACCTGACTAGGATGAAAACGCTGTAGGGGAGAAAAGGTGGGTATTCATGCTTTTTAGGTTTTGCCTCAACAGGGACTTTGAGTGCTAACAGGTGGGTGGGTCATCCCAAGTCCCCCTAGCAGTTGCGGGATTGGACCCTCCAATCATTTTTGACTTGGGGGGGTTAGGGTTGTTAGAGACCTTGAATGTTACATAGAAGCCTTTTATGTTATAGCGGAGACAAGGTGGTATAGGAAGTTGTGTAGAATAGTGCAGCAAACTCTTTGAAGGGCCCAGAAATCAATGGTGGCATTCCTGAGTGCTTCCCCTACCACCTGGGCATCAACACAATACTGCCACTGAGGTCTGGAGGTGCACACCTTGTATTGGTGGAGGTGCAGGTCCCAGCATTATGTGCTGTGGCTGCAGGTCCCCTGCTGGATTGGAGACCCATCCTGAAAGAGGTGAGGATCACTGAATGGGTGGGGAAAAGACTGGCTTTGGTTTGACTGATTTCTAACAAGAAACTATTAGGTTCCCACCTCCAACAGTGTGGAGAATCCTTCCTTCGGTTGATAAAACCAGAACCCTGTGATGCCCAGTGTCAGCGACAACCAGCCTGTCACCCGATGGGTCTACTGCCACTTTTCCAGGGAAGAGCAATGGGGATGGAGGCAGGGAGTCTCTATAAAGTCTCATCTGGATCCGATCAGACTTCATCTCTTGTCTCTTCTTGTAATATTGTAATGCTGTGGAAGTAAACAGGAACAGGTCCTCCTTGTGCCCCTCTCCAACCAGTAAGAACAGCAGGTTCCCTCGGGGGCCCAGCAGGACCAGTGTGGGCCAGCAGGACACTTCCAGCTCCTGCCACAAGGTGGCATCAGCATCATTCACTACAGGATGGGTGATGTTGTATCGCAGAACGGCACTCTTGATGTTGTCCAGAACACGCTCGTTGGGGAACTTAGCTGAGTGCACCCCGACAATCACCAGCCCATCTGACGAAAAAGCAGAGAGGAGGACGACATTTTGTTTATTACTTAAATTAATAGTTATATAAATTAATTTTAAAAAGTTTATATGAATATATACACACACACAGTAAGCAGCCATATTTCTCATCTCTGCTCTAAAGCCAGTTTCCTTCTCCTAGACTAGAAGCCACACTCCTCGTGCACAACCAGCGCGCTTTTCGGGGGGGGGGGGGGGGGGGGGTTGGGGGACTTGTGCGCTGGTTGTTTGGCATCACAGTAAGATAAGTAGCACTATTTTTTCTTGAATGCTTTGTTCTGCTCTGCTTGTATACCTGTTTGAAATTACTTGGCCATGATTTGTACTGTGTCCTGTCTATTTGATTGATGCACTTTAGCTGCTGCACATTGCACTTTTAGTATACTTGTCTTTTTTTTAGCACATATATATTGATAATAGGGATTTTATTGATTTGTCTAAAAAGATAGGATTAAAGTTATGCCTTCTTCCAGCTTGGAACAACAGCCCCCTCTTGTGGCAGATTAGGAATTAGTTTGTCTTTTCATGTTTTTTAAATAATGTCTTAGCTGTGATTTTTTTATGTCAAATTGATTTAATAAATATATATTTTTGCACATTTTGGCTGTGTGCAATAAGTCTCTGAACAACTCTTGGGGATTTGGGGGGCAATTTCCCCTTTTTTTGTATATATATATATATATATATATATATATATATATATATATATATGACAAAAGGTGAGTTACCTTTGGTTTTTATTTTTGGGTGGTCAATACTATATTAGGACACTTATGTATGTACTGTTGTTTTAGATTTATTGACAGGAGCCCATACAGCTGTACAGATCAGTAGCGTTAGCTGTTCTCTGTATCTCACGGAGTATTTACCTGTGTCAGAGTAACGGTGCTCCAGCTCGTGCAGGTCAGGGAGGATGTGCATACAGTTGATGCAGCAGTAGGTGAAGAAATCCAGGAGCACAACTTTCCCACGCAGGTCCCGGTGTAGGGAAATGGAGCCTTCTGTGTTCAGCCATTCTAGTCCTGAGGAGAGAAAAATATTTGATTGTTTCAACATTCTACTCAAATTTCTGGCCACATCACTTCTGGGCGGGACCAGCAATAGAATGTGAATGAATGAGGCCTGTATTCCAGTCCTGTATAACTGACATGCAGCAACTCTCAGGACCCTTCAGATGTTGCTCCTTCCTGCACATTTATGGTGCCGATTCTCTTTGGAGGAAAAACCTTTAGCAACTGGATTAAGGATTTCGATATAGTCTCACTCTCAGTCTCGGAAGGAGCTATTCAGATCATTAGGTATAAGAAAAAGGAAGCAACCCTACCAACAGAGGGAGCCCCATCCCAAAAATGTATACAATAAATACTGGTAAATATGCTGGATAGCAAGATAATTGGTCACTCATACGCCCTTGTGTCAATATAACTCTAATCAAGCTGTTTTTTTACGTTTACTGGAAGGAAGAAGAACCAGGGGTGACTGATCTTTTATTTTTTTTATAAAACAGGCTGGACCATTCTCTCAAAGTGAGCCAAAACCTGGGATCTTGACCATCTTGGATTTTGGTCCATGTACCCTGTGCATCCCGATACCATGCTGTGCCGGTATACTCACCTTACAGTGATCCCACAGCTTGTATAATCACGGCATAAAACTTTGTCCAAAGAGCTCAGCATAGAGAGCAGACTGGCATCTGAATAGCTGGGCCCATGAGCCAAGAGTAGCAGTGGATGAGCCAGCATCCCATACATTCACCATTGGATCGACAGCAAGGTCAGTATCCCAGGAGGTTTCACACTGCTTGGAATCAGCCAGCCCTTCAGTCGTTTGGAATACAGGACTGACCAGAACCGGTGTTGGTACTCTTCAATGCTACTGTTTCACACAGTCTAGCTTGTGGAATAGGTAAGAGAAAAGAAAAAAGCAAAGACGGTGGGATTATTGTTTGCATGGAGTCTTGCCATCTAGCATGTTTATGTGGATTTTTAATATCAGATTTTTTTTTTTGGGGGGGGGGGACTTCTTTAAAAGGGGGCCAGCCTACAGGAAAGCCATAAAGGGAGCCACCCTGCCCATGTGGACAGTCTGAGAGGAGGCTTGTATTGTATGGAGCCAGCCTGAGGGATGCCATATAGTGCGCAGGGGTTGGCATAAGCGCATCCCCATAGAGTGCAGGGATCATTCTAATTTTATCGGAGGGAACTGCCCAACTCTGTGTGTCCCCTGAACCAGCATGTGCCAGGGCAGGCACCTATTGGGCAGGATCCGGGCACCTCGTCGGCCAGTCGCCAGCTTCGGGACAGCCTTGCTGTATCTGCAGGTTTCCCGCCACATATTAAACATAAATAAAATAACCTTAATCATTTTACCACAATTATCAGTAAGTTGTTGTACCGTGTTAGCCACCGATGTAAGCAGGACCTTAACCTTGGATTTCCTACCACAATTATCAGATACACATATCAAGTTGGAGTGCTGAGTGAGTTTTTTTATGAAGATATCTTTGGCCTCAGCGCCCGCAGTCGCCGGCCTCAGGGCAGCCTCACATGGTCTGATGTATATGTAGTATATGATAGGCCAGTTCCAGGAACCCCTAGTACTACTCAGGAGGGGTAGAAGACGCAGAAGACGTCAGGAGGGGTAGAAGACGCAGAAGACGCCCTCTACCTGGAGAGAAGTCATTGATTGTCAGCTCTTCAGCCCGGCTGTTCACCTTCTCCAGGTACTCGAGCAGAAGCTTCTCCTTCTCCTCCTCACTCCCCGCCTCCAGCAAGGCGCCCTCCAGTGGATTCTGTAGCACCAGCAGCTTCTGCAGGCTGCACGGCGCCATCTTGCTCCACCCTGAATGCCCCATTCGCCACAGCCCTTTCGTCCAGCAGAAACCGCTTTCTTTCCAAAATAAAAAAAAGTATTATAAAATTTACAAAATGAAAAAGCATACATTTCATTGCAGAGCGCTTATTTTTATTTTGAAGGATTTTACATTTTACCCAGCTGTGGAAAGTGCGGCTCGCTAGATGTAGCTAGAGCTACGTTGTAAGTCAGGCATATCATTTGTATTTGCAGATTCGCCACAGCATGTATTGAAATCTAAATAAAACACGTTAATCATTTTATCAAAATTATCAGATACAGCTATCTAATTAGGTTTACTTTGGAGTATTAAATATTTTTTATGAAGATATCTTTGGTGGGAGGAGGAATGTGCACCTGGGAATTAGAGGATTTAGTTATGACAAGATTCCTCGCAGCATTGGCGGGTAAATATGGGTCTGAATGGTTCGGGGGATTATGTGGTGGGAATGCTGCCCCACCGAGGGGCATTACGACTGGCTGAATGGGGCGAAATGTATTTTATACCTGTTGTTTTGTTGTAGACGTTTCTCCTGAACTGGAACAGGAAGTGAGTTGATGTCTCTATGGTTGGCCGCGTTCTAAGCTCAAATCTCAGTGACTGACATGTCACAGCCTGGCCATGGGTGTCACCAGTCATGTCAGCTCACATGTCATTTCAGACCTGTCTCCCTATTTTTCCCTGTCCCTAGTTTTCTTCTTTGGCAGAATTAAAGTGAAACTCCAGACACAATTGAGTGGAAGTCCCTTTTAACGTTTTTCTTCAGGGTATCCTGATTTGTGTGAAGTTGCCTCATATACTCACCTTTCTGGTAATCCAATGAAGCATGGCCAATGCCTGTACCGGCAGCTGCCTCTCCGCTTCTATCCAGCTGGCGCGGTACTGCGGTTCCGCTTTGCCATGGCACCCCGAGGTCATAGGATAGTAAAGCTGAATGGGAGTGTGAGCTGCTGATTGGTGGAGAGACTGCGCTTATGCTGAGGGATCATCAGCGATGTAAGTATTACCGGCTTTCCAGAGGTTTCACATCGGGGAGGAGGAAGGACACCTGGCATAGTGACAATCCCAGGTTTTGTTCCTCCTTAAAGATAGGAAGCCTCAATTGGGCATGGACTGACAATGACAGGGACCGGACATGGCTGTGCACTGCAATGAAGCATGTCCCTTATTGAATGAGGTGCAGCTGCCACGTGATGGATCCCTGCTAGGAAAAAGTGAGTATCTCTCTGGGACTCACTAATGATGTGAGGGTGAGGTGAGGTTAGCTTCTGGTCTCTGTCAGATGTAGTTCTGCTGGAAAATGCAGCACTCTCTGATGCCGTTAGGTGAGGTTAGCTTCTGTCCCCTGTTGGATGGAGCTCTGCTCCAAATAGGTGAGTATCTCAATGGGACTCACTGGCAGCTTTAGAGGATAGGTGAGATTAATGTGATGTCCCCATTGGATGGAGATCAGCTAGGAAAAGTTGAGTATCTTTTATGCTGGGCTCACTGATGGCATTAGATAAGGTCAGCTTCCTGTCCGCAGTTAGATGGAATGCCACTAGTTAAAAGTGAGTATCTTTCTAATGCAGGGGTCTCGGATGGTATGAGTATCTAGGGCTCACTGATGATATGAGCAGGTCGGTGAGGTTAGTTTTGTGTCCCTGTGGACCAGAACACAGAGAAGTATAAAGATGTTTTGACCTCACTGTTATAGGGACACACAATTAGATCCCCCCTCCGCTTGAAAGCCAGCAAAGCAGACATACACCTTAGATGAGAAGACTTCATGTCAAACAAGGTTCCCTTCACATCCCTAAACACTCTTTCAGCTCTGTAGTGAGCTATATTTTTCTACCCCCCATTGTGCAGCATTTCTCCAATAGGGGGAACCAGCTGTTTAGTGTGTGCTGTTCTTGTCCCTTGTCACATGAAGACATATTTGCCTCCCTGAGGTCAGGTGCGAGGTATGTGTTTAGCTTCTTCATGGGTTCTCTACACGGCATTAAGAGGAGCACATTAGGGAAGAGGGCCCTGCCCTTGCAAGCTTATAAACAAATAGATAAGGTTGGGTTGTAGGTAGCATGCATGACCCTTCAGCTCAGCCAATAAGAAGGCTTTTCATTGGTCGACCATCCTTTGCTTGTAGTAAACACTGCTGTCACTGGCCAAAAAAGAGCTTTGGACACACCAGTGTGAGGGCAAACAGCAGGTGAAATGTAAAGGATCTTGGGTTTAGATTTACATTAAATTAGACCTTAATCATTCCTGCCAACTCTGTGTCCTGGCCCTGTCCCTCATGCCATAGTTGAGCTCTGCACTAGAGAGATACTTACTGTTTCCTCGCATATCTCCATCTAACAGGGGGCAGGAAACTATCTATACCTACCCCCTAACACCATCAACAAGCCCTACATTAAAGAGATAATTCTTCCTAGTATCACTCCATACAACAGGGGACAGAAAACAGCTGCACATGGCAGCCAAAGCTCTAGGTGCACTTCATTTCAATGTGCTTCCTCTTCCCCTCCCTGTCATAGAGAACTGGACTTTACCTGACATAGATTTCATGTCTTTAACATTCACCCCTGAGGCATGAACCTCAATCCCCTGTGATTGGCCATTGGCCCATGTGACTGCTGTCAGCTGGTTTGTATGTGCAAGGGGGCTCCAGCAATATGTATGCCCCACCAAGAGGCAGAACAAAACCTGGGATTTTGACTATCCCGGGTCTTGTTCTGTGGCCCAGTTGCATCCCAAATTGGGATGCCCTGCTGTGAGAAACCCCCAGGCCTACGGCACATGCACAGGCTCTCGTCCAATCAGAGTCATTTGCCGTGCATTTGCTCGGCTAATGGCTCTGTTTACATGCAGGGTTCTGCAATCTGGAGCGTGAGTGGCCGCATCCCCAGCAGCACGCACACTCCTGCCTCCAGTCTATCTGAATGGTTGGGGGCAGGAGTGCACTCACAGACTGAAGATACAGGGGATGCAGTGCCCGGTGGGGGGGGGGGGGGGGGGTGTTCACACAGAAGGGCATCCCTTTTAGATTCCAGGGCCAGCCATTCCGGGTTTTGTCATGATTTAAATAGAACTGGGGCACAATCCTTGAATAACCTCAGGATGCCACCCCAGCTACAAACTGACAGGCCAGGTGGATGGGTAGGGGGTGCATGTATAAGAGATTGGTTGTCTTGTATATAGCTCCCCCTTAGATAAAATACCGCCTTGTGGATTTACTGTAATATCTTGCTCCTTACATTTCCACTTCTGTAACTAACAGTGAGAAATTCCTGGTGTAATCTCTGTATCTGTACTTGGAAAATGAAGTGATTTGATTATTCCTCCTCCATTTCATTGGTCAATCTTTTTAGATTGGTCTGCAATCAGAAGCCTAATTCTGTCCTTTTCTCTTTTTGGCTTCTAGCTATAAAACATGTCTGACAGCGAGGATGATATCTGGGGCTACAGATCCATCAGGAAGAGTAGAACAGCAGACAGTAAAGCAGAGAAGCCGGCTTCCTGTGAGAAAACGCCAAAGGCGAAGGAAAAGGAGAGATCCGCCAAGAAGAAGAGGGCTGCGAAGGGCACGTCATGTACGAGGAACAACAAATCACCCATCAGCAATGGTATAAGCCCGAGTCCCGCTAAAGAACCAAACTCAGTGGTGTCAGGTGGTGACATTTCATCTACACCAAAAAGAACGGCAAGAGCCAACAGCAAGAAAGTAAGCCCAGCAACTCCAAAAACCAAACACAGCGGCTATTGCCCAAGCTGCCAGATGCCCTTCTCCATATTGCTGGTGCAGACCCCTCGCTGGCACGTCAGTGAATGTCTGGATATCCCCTCTGACCAAACAGGTATGGCTGTGCATGTAGATACTATGCTGACAGCCAATGTAAAAACAGTGTACAACGTTATTAGGAGTAAAAGGTACCATTGACTTTCATTGTCTTCCTAGCAACAGTGACATTATTATGCATTTTTCAACTCTTACTGAATCGACCCAGAACGAGACAGAATTACTTACAGACCTCAAGTCAAAAAAGTCTGTTTGATGGGGGACAAGTAGTTGTGCACTGGAGTGCAGCAAGGTCCATAGGAGTGCGCACTGTAGTGACGCAAGGTGCACCCATGGCATGTATGTTGCCTGGGAGGTTGTAGGTCTGCTTTAGGGGACCCCTGTGAAATATAAAAATATGGTCGGCTGATTTAACAGAATGCTGGTCTGGGCTTTGGCGACTTTAGGCCTCACTGGATGTGTGCAGAGAAGTACTGACAAAAAAGAATAACAGATGCCGCACATGTACAGCAAGGCCTAAATCCAGAAGTTCCAAAAAGAGGGTTGTCCAGTTGATTTTGAGAGCCTTTTTGGAGAGCTTCTCCCATTAAAAGGGAAATCAAAATCCTCTCCACCTGCGATGATGTCACTGGTAAACCACAGAGTTGTCAGGGGTGATATAGATTCTCTATAATGTGGAACAAAACCCAGGTTTTCCACTCACCTGTTTTTTGGTCTGCTTCACTGTGCATGCCCTGGTTCTCCTCCTGGCAAGTTTAGTCTAAATTAATGTGCGGGGGCATCGGCTACTCTCCTCCGGCGACCGTTCAGATAGGCCTGGCACAGGAGCACATCAGCCAGAGGGCTGTTTTCTGCTCATGCATTGTGGGGCTGCCAGAAAGGCGATCTCTGGTGATTTCACACAGCGGGCAATGCCTAATCGAGATGCTTTAATAACCCTTTTTATAGAGAGGTCAGCAATAGTAACATGTTATTTTTGTCACTTTATGATGTTGTTAATTGTCGTTAAATATAGAATATTTTCTTTGTGCAGAATGTCCCGATGGCCTCGCCTGCTTGTCCACTATTCCCTCTCACTACAAGCGTTACTCTCACTTTCTCCTGGCACAGAGTAGAGACGCACAGAGCTCCCCATTCTCTCCATTCTGTATGTCAGAGTCGCTGTCTCCTCCCAGGTCCAACACCTCTATTAGTCCTATGCGGGCGAATGTCACTCGGTGCTCACAAGTCTCCTTGACAAACACTAGTAAGAATGCCAACCTGAAATCCTCCCAGGGAAAGTCTCCTGCCAGCTCCCAGGGGTCAGGAAAGCAAACCTCGCTCAATGCCTGGCTCTACTCACCACTCAAAGCATCTCAGAACTTCATAGAACTATCCCAAGAATTGCCCAGCTCTGTTAAAGCTGCTGGGACTGCGGATGAAGACAACTGTTTTATTTCCTACTCCCCACTGGTCAGCGATCAGGAATTATTTAGTGAGGATGATGAAACTGATACGGCAGGCCCAGTCAGGAAACTGTTTTCAAAAAAATATACTACGGACGCTTTCAAAGCCATGGACGGAAGACACTTTATGCAAGAAAATGAAAAAAAGACACCTACTAACACTGCAACTATAAATGAGGCTACAAAGGCGAATGGGGTCAGTGCATGTGATGAGTGTGAAGCAGACTATAGCATTGAGGGGCTTAATTGGTCTATATGCAGCACACCTGTCTCTGAGATCTGTGAATGGACCACCACCCAGCAGGATCCCTTATGTTCAACTCAGAAAGAGACAGCAATAAAGGAAGAGAAGGTTTGTACAAGTACACAGCCATTCACACAAGGGTTTACTGTAAACCGACCACACGCTGCTACTGCTGGAATAAAGGAAAGTTTGTCGCAGAGCTCCTTAGCCATGCCGTCAACTGCTTCAGCCAGTGCCACTTCATCAAAAAGCATGAAACAAATGGACATTGGGGTTTTCTTTGGCCTGAAACCCAAAGCTAAGCCGGTTGAGAAGTCTGAAGTAAAGCTACCATTAAAGACACAAAGTCCAAATGCAGTTGCCTCTCAGGCTGTGAAACAGCCCAGAAAGAGAAAGGCTGGAGGGTCATTGGGGGATGCAGAGTCTCTCGCCAGCAACGCTACTGCGGCTGCAGCGCCATCCGGGACCCAGAAAAGGCAACGAAAGCCATTCAGGGAGAACTCCACTGCTGAGGGCAATAAAGGCAAGAAGCAGTGTCCCTTCTACAAAAAGATTCCAGGTGAGATTCCTCATAGTAAATGAGAAAATGGAGAATGTAAAAGGCCAGGGCTATATTTTTGTATTATATAATTATTTATTGCTATCTTTTAATTGTGCTGCTAATGAGGTGGTTCAACAAAAGTCTGAGCTACCCATAGCAATAGGTTATGCTATAGCTTATTAGACTATAGTTTATATAGTGCTATAGTCTAGTGGTTGATCTTGTGACCTGAGGGTTGCAAGTTTGGTTCCCAGCTGGGGCATGGCTGAAGTGCTCTTGAGCAAGACACCTAACCCCTGATTGTTCCCCAGGCACTGCCCCTAGACCAGCCCACCTTGGTGTGTTCACTTGAGCACCCTCTCAATGGGCCTACCTTGCCAGCTAGGGTGTAGGCCTACTTTTACTTTTCTATTGTATCCCTGGGGTAAGTGTGAAGATGCCCCCCCAGCACATCCTATTGGGGGAGTGATGGCAACTGGCAGCTGACTGTCAGAATAGTCCTATGGGGTCCAGTGATATCACAGGTGTGCATGTATTTTATTTTCTTGGTTTATGTAGTACTGCTTCCCATATTTCAGTGATCTCAAGTGAGTTCCCTGGGAGAGTGTGGATCGGTTTTATGGAGAACATTTATTGTTTGTGCTCCACCTGGCTCAATAGTGCAAGGTTCTCCGACAGCAATGCTGGCATCCCCAAAATGCTGCAGCATTGATAACCAATGGCCTCTTACTAAAGTAGCATCTTGAGATTCTGGCATTGCTGCCTGGAGACTTGTATCTGCTGTGCCAGGTGGAGAACAGAATGTCCATATATTTGGGGGGGGGGGTAGGTTAGTAAGTAGTGGAGGAGGTCTGTGGGTTCAGGACCAGGCTTCAGATACATTATAAGGAGACCTAAACTCTCCTGATAACACCAGAGGGAAGCTTTGGTATCATCATCAGCAGTACTAGAAATGCCGGCCTAGGCAAAACTGTTCAATCTTTTCAATTTAGTCAGAAAGGATCCTACAGTTGCTCGCTTTTTGTCTATATTGCTGATGTTGCTGTGTGTATGACTAGTGTTGGAGTAGTGTTAAAACCTACAGTACATATACCCAGCTAAATATCACTGCTGTATTAATCCTGGTGTTTTAAAGTGGATTTACAACTAGATAGGTGCCTGGGCAACCCTGCATGTGTCCTTCATCCCTGCCCTATAAGGGGTTTAGTAGTTAATACAGACTGTTCACAGGGACACAAAACTAACCTACTCCCTCACATCCATACAGCTGTATAAGTGTCCAACAGACCCCCTTCTCCTACAGAAAATGTGAAATACTGCAGTGTGCAGCGGTCTTCTTTTCCCCCTCTTATATTGAGCTCTGTGAGGAAAAGTAAGTACTGCATGTTCTGAATTAAGAGCTGTCAAGGCAGTAGAAGTAGGTTAGGTTACTTTAGGCTTGGACCTTATTTGGCAGAGTTGCCTGGGAGGGTTTAGGCCAGTTTTAAGCCCAGGAAGTACAGAACAATTTGTTTTTTTTTTTTTGTCCCCTCATATGAGATGATTACCAACTGAATGCTATTTTGGTCGAATCATCCACTATCGGCATTGACCAACTCCTGCAAAGAAATTTCCAGGTTCTGCTTTCGGAAGGTGTGGATCAATGGCTTGCTGTAAGGTTCCCATGGCGACCTGGTTCAAAATAAAGGTTTCATATAGCGAGTGTTAATTATTAGCGGGTGATAACCCTGAGGCTGTTTTCACACTGCGGCAATTGCGAGGAAATCGAATATCGATGACAATATGCCTTGCCTTGGTGTGAAACCAGTCTAACGTTTTTAGTCTCTTGATGTCTGTTATTGACTATGAAACGAATGGAGTGAGGGTTGGTAGCGAAGGGTTAAATCAAAGTGAACCAAGAGACCCCTGCTTACCTGCCACCCACTCCAATGAAAAGCCAGCCCAGTCGGGGTATGTTTTCAGTATGGAGCCTCCCATTGACTTAAAGCGGACCTTCACTCTGAATAAGAGCCTATTTTATATGTTTCCCACACCCTGTACATACAGATTGCTGACATTAAAAATCATCCTACCTGCATCTACTGCGTGTTATGAGCCTTTAAACATCCAAGATGGCGGCTTATGGAAGCCGCCATCTTATCAGGCAGGCTTCCATAAGCCGCCATCTTATCAGGCAGCCTGCAAACAGGAAGTGCCTCCTGACTGTGCTGCTCTGCATTCTGGGACTGCTGACCTTTACCTGACCCCAGCTCTGCTCTGTCTGAGCAAAGCACAGCTATAACCCATCCTTCTGTACTTTATCCAACGCTCCTCTCCTCAGTAAGTGTGATGCTTCTGAGTCAAGATGGCGGCGCCCGTATCCTAAATTCCTGAACAGAGTTGCAGCCCAGTGGGGGAAAGAATAATAAGTTAGTCACTAAAAATGTAAAATATATAAATTTTAGATGCTGGGGAACCGTTAAGAGTTTGGGCTTTTCATTAAATCACGCTGAAGGTCCGGTTTAATTGGGTGCCTCCGTACACAAGTTCCTTGTGCCCACTTACATGCCCTGATCTGATCATAAGGTCTGGGGGAAAGTCTGCAAATGATGGATATGGGATTCCTTGATGCTGGCAGTCCACATAGAAGTCATTTTTGGTATGTGATATTATTGCTCTGCAAGATTCTTGTGTGTTAAACCAGCTCTCAGGGGCCTCGCTGTAGTGGCGGTTTATCCGTGTCCTTGGTGGAATTTACTCACTTTTTGTTTGTTTTATTCACTCTCCCCAGGTACGGGTTTTGTGGTGGATGCCTTTCAGTATGGTGCAATAGAAGGATGCTCTGCTTACTTCCTTACTCACTTTCACTCTGATCACTACGGTGGCCTTAGCAAGAAATTCCGCTATCCAATTTATTGCAGCAAGGTAATGGCAGTTTGTTTTTGTTTTTTTTCACTGTCTGCTCCAGCTCTGCCAAACGGCTTCCCAGGCTGGCCTCAATGCACTTTTCTGCCTCCAGTAATGTAGGAGCATATCACGTGGGCATCCATAGCTTAGATGCTGACAGTGGTTGACGCTTAGATGTCCTCCAGGGCCCACAGGACTGTAAGGGTCAAGCTGGTGGGTCCTCAGGTAAATGTTTTCTGTTGCTTCTGTGCCCAGACAGTCCCTTTTGAATGCCTTGCTTACCAATAACCCAATTATTTGACTTTTCTTAATCTGCTCTTTTACTACCTATTTGGGTACCCCTGGGGCATCCTGATTTGCATGCGCAGCTGTGTGAACCCCCTGCAATCGCCCCCCAACACCTTTCCAGCAATTCCACAATGCATTCGCGGTCCGCAGCTGCATCCTGCCCTTCCTGCAGCTGAGGCATGCTTCCGCACCAGCCATTTAGATTGGGATGGGAACGTGCTACAGACCGCTGGGAGGCCGGGGATGCTGCGCTACACTATGCCGGAGCTCTGATACCAATGACATGCATTAATATGCCTGGGCACTTGCAGTGGGACTGGGCCACATTGGCATGCCCCAGGAGAGCCAAAACCCGGGATGGTGAAAATCCATTTTAAAGGGCAAGTCCAGTCTTTACACGCCCACACTTCTGATCAGTAGGAACCACTGGAGAGACTACTCCACAGCTTTCACTCTGCTGCTGTGGAGTCAAATCTCATAAAGGTGTGTGTTTTTTCGTTTATTTTTTGGGGGGGGGGGGGTTCTGAGGTTCAGGGTAGAAGCATGATCCTCGGCAGTGTTTTCAGTGACAGCAGGCATCTTGGTGGCATTGATGTGTGTGCACAGCAAAACGTGTCTTTCCCCAGTGCTACCGACATCACCGACTGAAGTCCCTCATTCCTCACCTCTTCCCTCCGCTATACAAGCCTTTCTATTGGCCCCTTTGTGAGCAGAAATCCTGAACAGCAAGGGTAGTATTGCAGGTGCCTTACAAGTTTAGTTTTTTTTTTTTTTTGGGGGGGGGGTGGGGCTGCAGTTGGGCTTTGACAAAAAAAAAATACAAACTAATCAAGTAATGCTTTTCTCTTTTTAGATTACTGGGAACCTAGTGGCAAGTAAGCTGCGTGTGGAGAAGGAGTTTATTAATACTTTGCCCATGGAATCGGAGTGCATAGTGGACAATGTCAAAGTCATTCTGCTTGATGCCAACCAGTATGTAGGCTTCCATAGTACCAGCTTCCACATTTCTCTTGAGACAAGTATCATAATAAATCTTTTAAAATGTAAATGTGACTGTATGAAGGGGGTACGTAATAACAAAAACGTATTTAGCTAATAGACTTCATTTAAAGTACATCTGTATATTCTGAGAAGTGGTGTTGGCCAGAACTGACTGCTTGACCGGGGATAGGGTGTTTTTCTTCAATGGGGCTGTTCTAGTCGTTTTTTGTTACTATAAATGTTACTACTATTACTGACAATACACTTCGCAAAGAGGGTTGGCAAGTTGGGGAGATAACCCCTAGGGAAAAGGGTAGTCCTGGCTTCTGTTTTTCATGAGGTACGATATTGACCTTAGTAGTAACTTTCCTTAATTTACTAACGTTATCTGTCTGACATAGTAGGTTGTGTCTGGCTAAAAAATGTCTGCAGCAGCAGACAAAAAAACATAAAATACCCTATCCCTGTCAAGCTTCTGGCCAATGCAGCTTCTCAATGGGTCTATTTTACTAATGACACCTTTTTACAAATCTTTACATCGGTTTGTGTCCCCTATCCTATTGTAGAAGTCAAACTTTAAATGTGTTTAAAGAAGAACAAAACCCACCCGGGTCGGCCCTGGAATCTGAATGATTCCTGGGGCAGCTGCTGGACTCAGCCCCCCCCTCCTGCTCTAACAGCACATGCACGGACTCTCGTCCAGCGAGGGCTATCTGCTGTGACTATGTCGCTCACAACTGGCTCTGATAGTTGTCAATGGGGAGTGTCCGCACACTGCCGGGGATGCTGCAGCGCACGCTCCCCATTGCAGTAAATGAGAGCAGTTTGCCGAATCGCCTAGTCACAGCAGATAGCTCTCATTGGGCGAGAGCCTGTGTGCCTGGAACGAGGAAGAGTGTGTGAATAGCGGTGTTATGACTGGCTTCACACAGTGAGGCATCCCAATTCAGGATGCTCCTGGGGGAACAGCACCAAGCCTGGGAAAGTCAAATTTCCAGGTTTTTGTTCTACTTTAATTGTTTTTATAAGCATGGTATCTTCAAGAACAGATGTGCTGTTAAAGTGTACCAAAACCCTCTTCACATTTCTTGTCCCCTCCCATAGACTTTAAGAGGTTAGGGGTGAAAGCCCTCCCAAGGGGCATTTGATTTGGGATTCCACATTGCTTAAATCCCCTAGCATCTACTGGAATCGCTGATTGCTTACCAGTCTCCACGCTCCCACAGTGCATGCACAGGTCTACTCTGCACATCAGTTTGCTCATTGCCATGCACTTGGTGGCATATTCGTACCCTGAAGTTGCGCAAACCAGTTGGCAGGCTTTTATGGCTGCTCTGTATGGAGCATGGAGGGGCGGCTTGCGCATGTGCTATGGGAGTGTGAAGGGAGCTAATAAAATTCACTGTGTGAACCGCCTGAAAGATTGATTCAGTGTTTCATGTTTAGATCTTGACTGGGTTTAGTACATACTCATTATATAGCTTTCTTTTATTTCTGTGGCTCTCTAGCTGCCCTGGAGCAGTGCTGCTGCTTTTCATCCTCCCAAACGGCACTACAATATTGCACACAGGAGACTTCCGTGCAGATACCTCCATGGAGCGCTATCCTGCCTTGATTGGTCGAAGGATCAATACACTTTATCTGGATACCACGTAAGCGCTGCTCTCACCCAAATGAGAAATGTATCTGTTCTATTGTGACAGAATTGGGGCTAGGTGGCATGGCTTGCATCCTATGACCTCAATTCACAAAGAGTTAAAAAAAACTCTCATGGTGGTAAAAAATTCTATTAATGAGAAAAGCTTGAGAATTTCACTGTTAGCGAATCACCAGATAAGAAGACCAAAGACCATTAAAGTCAATGGCACTTTTTACTACAGGTAAAAAGTTCAATACTTTTTTCAAGAGTAAAAAAGTACCATTGCTTTTCATTTTCATTTTCTTCCTATCTGGTGATTTACTAACAGTGAATTTCTCAGGCTTTTTTCTCATGAATTGCATTTTTTACTACCATGAGAATTCTTAATGAATCAAGGCCTGTATTTTCCTTTTTTTATATGCTTGTCAGGTCAAACAACGTTTTTGTACTGGCTGATCAGCATATTCCTTTTGGATCCTCCCATGTTACAATCAGCGAGGGATCTTGCACTCTTGGCCAGATGCAGGGATCATCTGTCTGCACCAGAGCTGCCAGTGCAAAAGTAGGGAACAGGTTGTAGCACTGCTAGCTGAATGTTTGAGTGGCTTCATTTTCCCTAGGAACAGCCAAGCAAGAGGTGAACCAGCCACAGTTTGATAACTGCTGTAACATGCTGCTTTGGCACTCCACCCACCTAGCGTTCCATAAACTTCCTTTCCAAAGAGTCAGTGGGTCAGTTTGTAATGGGGCTTGATTGATGGTATGGCAACCTTTAAAGTGGACCAACACCCAGGATTTTGACTATCCTGGGTGTTGGTCCACTTAGGTGGGGCACCCCGATCGGGGGTGCCCCGCTGTCTGAAACCCCCCCGATCGCCGCAAAAACTCACCTCTCCCCGCTCCCACGTGACCTCGTCCGGCCAATGACAGCGCTCAGAGCAGCTCTGGTATGCGCGTCCAAAGCCGCTTGGACGCGCATACCAGAGCGCTGTCATTGGCTGCGTCTCTCGCTTCCCTCTAACAGGGAGCGCGCCGGCCATTCACAAAACGGCCGGCGCGGGAGCGCGCCCTGCTAGAGGGAAGCGAGAGACGCGGCCGCATCTCGCGCATGCGCCGTTGGATCGCCGGTAAGGTGAGGATTGTGGGCCTCCTGGGGGGTTTCACCCCGTGGGACATCCCGATTTCGGATGCCCCGCGGGGAGGGATCTGATCGGTCCGGGAATCTTATAGATTTCCGGGCCGATCCCCCCCCTGGGTGTTGGTCCACTTTAACTGTTTGTCTCATACGGGTCTTGTATATAGTATACAGTCAATGCATGAACCTCCTTAACTTTTGACTTCCTTTTTGCACCCTGCAGGTACTGCAGTCCTGAGTACACCTTCCCACCTCAGCAAGAGGCGGTACAATTTGCAGTGAATACTGCTTTTGAGACACTGACATTGTATCCACGCACATTGGTCGTTTGCGGGACCTATTCTGTTGGGAAGGAGAAGGTCTTCCTGGGTAACCTACTTCTAGTTTTTCTTAAATTTTCTGTGCATAGGTAGTTGTGTACAGACAGTAACTGGGTTTCCATCTCCTCTGCAGCAATTGCAGACGTACTGGGCTGTAAGGTGTGCATGTCCCAGGACAAATACAAGACCATGCAGTGTTTGGAGTCTGAAGAGATCCGCGCCCTCGTAACAACAGACTGGAACAGCACCGCCCTGCACGTTCTGCCTATGATGCAGGTCAATTTTAAGGTATGACGTAGAACACATCTTCCTAGGTCCTAACAGGCGGACTAGTGCTTCTTACTGTGTTCAACATGTTTTGCAGTGCGCCTGATGGATAAAGAATATGGGTGGTAAATAAAATTCTGCTCATATAAACATCCTAAACCTCAAATGAAGCACAGCTCCTCCAGTTTGCATACATATCTCTGCTTTTTATTTATCAAAGCGGACTATTGATTTCAATAGAGGCCCATTTGTTGTATGCACAGAAGCCTTCAACTGTCAATCTAAAGCTTCATGGCCACCCTGAGACGACTGATTGTTAGTCGGGCCCCTCTGGTTCAGTATTCATAGAATTCAGAGCAGTCCTGGTGACGTGTTCATTTTTAAGCCTGCCCAGCCAGCCAAAGAAAACCAGTCCACAGGCTCAATTATCAGTTCTATAGCCAAGGCCAGTCTGGTTTCTTCATGGCCAGGTTGGGAAGGAGACTTTCTCTTCTCACCTTGGAGGGGTTGAAGGAAACTAGATTTCCCGTCTAGGGTCTATCACTATTGGGTTATTCTAAGTATACAGAACGTCCTGCTCCAGATAGTAATTCCTTACATTTGTGTTATACATCCACAAGATGGCGTTGGACTGCAGAGACAGCAAAAAAGTGGCTCCTCCCGGCCCCTTATATTCCAGGGACCTCCCACAAAATCCCCAGAACTTCTCTGCAGTCGGCGCTGCGAAGACAAGAAGATGGCTCTCTCTTCTCGCAGGTGAGCGGGGCTATTAGCCTGCGGCCCTGTAGGACTATTCCCACCCGTTCCATTATTAATGTGCCTCCCAGCCTTGGCTGCGCTGGTCGGGTGATGGTAGGCAGCACCGCTGTCAGGTGCTTAGGAGCGCTGCTCCACCGCAATCCCCCACCAAAGGGTAGACGGTATAGGCAAATGGTGAGCCTCTATGGGATGCCCCTCCCGCGCCATCGCCCCCTGTCTATCGGTGGGCTCCTGTTAGGTTGGCCGCTGCCCTCCCTCGCTCTCCCTGGGATTTTTCGGGGGGGGGTGTGTGTGTGTGTGTGTATGTGTTCACTCCTTATTGTATTCCGTGGTATAGCTTGGCTTGTGTTGCCGCGTGTGTTTGGTTGCTCTTCTTTAAAAATGCTGCTGCCACTACGCGCACTTGTACAGCGTTCCGCGGTCGGCGCCAACTTTACCTCAGGCGCTGCTGCGCCATCATTGGCTGACATGGTCACGTGGGCGCCTTCGGCTCTTCGGGGGGGCGGGCCTTGCAGATGGCGCGTTCCGCATCACTGTCTCTGCTGCCCGCCCCTCGAGGTATCTGCGGGCGCCATTTTGCTCTCCTTGTGCTGTGTGGCTGGCGTCTACCTACCGCGGTCCGTAAGTGCCCCTGCGGGCTGGCTTATTTTTTATATATATTACGTACGCATACCGCTTACGAGACTTTTCTGTTTGACTTGCAGGCGCGTCAAACTTAATTGTGGTTTCTCCCGGCCTATCCCCTCTATTTAGTTGCTATTACCTCCCACTTCCCTAGCGGGCTATTGGGGCATCCCGGGTGACTTTGTGTAAATCCCTATTGGCCGGTGGCCGCGATAATCACCATATGGAGGCTTCTCGGGATAATGCGCTTGGGGTTCCTTCGGGACAAGCCCGGCTGTTTGGGGTGTCCCCTACTAGTGATGACAATGTGCGGGTTTGTGTACCCTGTGCCCAGCGGGCGCTTGCGCTGCAATCTGGGTTACCTGTGGCTGGGCCTGCGCCCCGTGTGGCTTCGCCCACTCCCCCACGCTTACATCTGGCTCCCAGTGAGGTGCATGGTGAGGACCGGCGCATTGATCAGCTGGCTTCCCATGCCTTTGCGTGTGTAGGGTCCCACACCCCTATCAACATTCTGGAACTGAGGGCGATCAGGTTGGTTCTAGCCCGCTTGACCCCGCACCTTCGGGTCGGACTGTTCAGGTACGCTCGGACAGACGGCGGTTGCCTACTCCAATCATCAGGAAGGGCCCCGAAGGGGGCCCTCAAGGAAGTGTCTCTGATCCTGTCCTGGGCAGAGAACAATGTTCCCTGCATCTCAGCTGTGTACAATCCGGGGGTGGAGAATCTGGAGGTGGAGTCTCTGAGCAGGGGGACCTCTCGCCTGGGAGAATAGTCCCTCAGCAACAGGGTGTTTCGCTCTGTGCCACCATTGGGGTCAGCCAGATGTGGATCTGTTTGCGTCCCGTCACAAGCTTCCAGTCTTTGTGTCTCTGTCCCAGGACCCTCTGGCCTTTGCCGTGGATGCTCTGACAATGCCCTGGCAGGGCTTTCAGCTCCTGTATGTCTTTCCCCCGTTTCCCGTGTTGGGCAGGGTTCTGCGAAAGATAGCTCAGGAAGGGGTGCCAGCAATCCTGGTGGCCCCCCGTTGGCCAAGAAGAGTGTGGTTCACAGACATCGTGCAGCTGGTGGTAGAACCAGACCTGCTCACTCAGGGGCGGCTTCATTACCCCAATTTACAAACGCTGGCTTTAACGGCCTGGCTGCTGAAACCTCCATCTTGATGGAAAAGGAGCTGCCTGCCTCTGTTGTTAACACCATGATCAGGGCTAGGAGGAAGTCTTCTTCTTCCATTTACTATAGGGTTTGGCGTGCCTACATTGACTGGTGTGAGGCTAAATCTCTTCCCTGTCGTGTGTTTTCTATTCCTAGGATTCTGGAATTTGGTTTGGATCTGGGGCTTCAACTCGGCACTCTGAAAGTTCATGTGTCTGCCTTGGCTGTTTTCTTTTAGAGATCTTTTGCTCAGCATCATCTGGTCAAGACTTTTTTTTTCCAGGGGGTTACTCATGTGCTTCCCCCATGTAAGCCTATGTTACCAGTCTGGGACTTGAACTTGGTCTTGTCTGCCTTGCAGGGGTCTCCTTTGAGCCTGTGCATGAGGCTGCTTTGTCCATTCTTACGCTTAAAGTGGACCAACACCCAGGATTTTGACTATCCTGGGTATTGGTCCACTTCCGCGGGGCACCCCGATCGGAGGCCGCTTGGACGCGCATACCAGCTCAGCTGGCTCTGAGCGCTGGAGGCTGCATCTCGCGCTTCCTCTAACAGGGAGCGCGCCTGCCTTTCACAAACGGCCGGCGCGGGTGCGCGCCCTGCTAGAGGGAAGCGCGAGATGCGGCTCGCGCATGCGCCGATGGAACGGGGCTGAGGTAAGGTTTGTGGGCCTCCTGGGGGGGGTTCCTCCCCGCGGGACATCCCGATTTCGGATGCCCCGTGGGGAGGGATCTGATCGGTCCGGGAATCTTATAGATTTCCGGGCCGATCCCCCCCTGGGTGTTGGTCCACTTTAAGGTATTTTTTTTGGTGGCTATCACTTCTGTTAGGCGTGTTTCTGAGTTGGCGGCGCTTTCCATCCAGCCCCCCTACTATGAGAGACACCAGAACAAGGTGGTGTTTTGCTTTAAGCCAGATTTTCTGCCTAAGGTTGTGTCTGCTTTTCATCTCAATCAGGACATTGTTTTGCCTTCTCTGTGCCCTAATCCTAGTAACACTAAGGAGAGGGTTTTACACTCTCTGGATGTGGTCAGGAACCTGAAGTTCTATTTGGTGGCTACTGAGCCCTTCAGGAAGACTGATGCTCTTTTTGTGGTCCCTTCTGGTCCTAAGAAGGGTCTGGCTCCAGCTAAGTCTACAATCAGCAATTGGATCCGTCAGGCTGTGATTCAGGCCTATTCTGGGGGAATAGGGGAAGAATCCTCCCTTCCGCCTTACTGCTCATTCCACTCGTGCTATTGGTGCTTCTTGGGCTTTTCAGCACCAGGCTTCTGTTGAACAAGTTTGCAAGGCCGCTACTTGGTCTTCTGTTCATACCTTTTCAAAGTTTTACAAGGTTGATGTTAGGGCCTCAGCTGATGCTGTTTTTGGCCGCAAGGTTCTGCAGGCGGCAGTGGTTTAATCTGCATGTTGTTGCTTTTGGGGATCCCACCCTACTTTATGGACACTGCTATTGGATGTGCCAAACGTAAGGAATTATCTCTGGAGCAGAATGTGAATAATAAAATTACTCACCTGTAGAATTGGTATTATGAGTATACAGCACGTCCTGCTCCACTCCGCCCTTGTTTTTCATTGTTCTTAGTGCCTCTGTATGGTGATTGTTATCATGGTTAAATTGTTTGATTATGGTTATTATTCTCCCAGCTTCTTGCTAACTGCTTGTCAATACTGGGGAATTTGTGGGAGGTCCCTGGAATATAAGGGGCCGGGAGGAGCCACTTTTTTGCTGTCTCTGCAGTCCAGCGCCATCTTGTGGATGTATAACCCCAAACGTAAGGAATTATCGCTGGAACAGGATGTGCTGTATACTCATAATACCAATTCTATAGGTGAGTAATCACAGAATTGTATTTTTAACCACTGAAGCACTAGCTCATACCCTAGTTGAATATTGCTAGTCTGGGCTTTGGCAGCAGCACAGAGCTGTAAAGTTATGGTCATGTAGACCAATGTTAACATGCAGTTGTATTAAAACAAGTGTAAGCAGTGGGTGTTGTGTGTGTGTGTGTGTGTGTGATAGGTCCCTCGGTTTGTGTTTAGAATGCAAATACTATTGCTGACATAAATCGGTGTATTACTGGAAATCAGACTAAATTGTATTTTTCTTTACTATCAGGGTCTAAGTGCCCATCTCAATAAGTTTCCTGGAAAATATGACCGAGTCCTGGCATTTAAACCTACGGGGTGGACCTATTCTGAGGGCTGTGGATCTGTATCTGATATCAGACCTGAGATCCGGGGAAAAATCACTATTTATGGTAAGTTTCTTCCTATCTTTTTATAGTTAGCACGTATGGCCTTAAAAGGAGAGTCCAGTCTCGTGGACTTAGCAAGGAAACAAGATACCTTTTTTTTTTTTTTTTTTTTTTTTTTTTTGTCAACTTACCTATAAGATGCTCCCATGGCTCCATGTCCACATGGTATCCCAGACTTCTGGCCACATGTGTGACAGAATAGAAAATAAAAGTCAAGGCAGCCATTGAGATGAATAGACGCCTCCATCTGGGCTTGTACTCTATACGCCTACCTGGCTGGAAAGCAGAACTGCAGGAGTATAGCTATTAATGATATTGTTAAGCAAAGGAGCCTTGTGCTAGTCGGAGGTTGTGATAGGTCTTCCCTCATCTCCTGCCAAGTGTTCATGCCTCTCATGTATATACTGTGTTTTATTGGCTATTTAAAGCCTTTGCTCTTCATGTTGTGTCCTTGCAGGCATCCCTTACAGCGAGCACAGCAGTTATCTGGAGATGAAGCGCTTTGTCCAGTTTATAAGGCCGCACAAAATCATCCCAACAGTAAACGTGGGGAACTGGAAAGCTCGATCTGCTATGGAAAAATATTTTGCAGAATGGCTTTCTGAAACTGGCCACAGATCTGCAACACGGCAGTTCAAGGGACAATGATAGCAAGCGAGTGTTGTCTGATCTCTAACGTATCAACTGCTACATGCACTTTGCACACACTTTGCTTTAAATTGGACTCTGAGGAGGAGATGTGGCCTTGCTGCACTGGCTTCATCCTCCCCCTTGCTGTGGGGTGTCTTTTAGTAACAAGGACCGGAAGCTAGGTTTGCTTCCCTGGTTCCCTGGCTGCAGGGGAAATCTGTGGTGTCACAGGAGCAGGCTTCCATGCAGAACCATGGTCTGGCTGCAAAAATTGTTGATCAACCATGCCACTATTTATCTTTCACTATGCACTTTGCTGACCCTCCATACCGAGCTCTTATCTGTGTTTAGATGCGGAGTAACCCCTTAACACAATATAAATTATGATCACCTAATCTATTTATCAGTCGCCGCATCAGTCCTGTGTGTGTGGTCATGTGTGTTGTTTTTTTTTTTTTTTTTAAATTGTATGTTTTCTCTGTAATGTCTGGGGGCAGCAAGTGATTGGTTTTTACTATTTCTAAAGAAAATTAAAAGGCTTTGGATACCTGAGTTTTGCATTTCATTTCTGAAAAACGATATTGGCTGTGAGCACGGCCATATACGCCTGACAAAGCCTTGACCTGAGGCACCCCTCACCTAACACCCTAAAGTGGACCAACACCCGTTTGATGGATAATGGATGTTGGTCTGCTTCTAGCAGCATTAAAACAGGCTGGGGGGGCATCCAGAATACCCACAATTCTTACTTGTCCAGTGATCCTTGGTTGCGAATGGCACCCCGCAATTGGCCAGCGCGGATTGCGTGGGTCGGGGTCACTTCCTAGGTTCCGGGGTTCCGGTAGCAGAAAGGTCCTGCCCACGTGATCACTGGTGGACAATTGCAAGGTTCTGTTCTTGGCCAAGAATTGTGGGTGTTCTGGTGGAGCTGTGGGGGGGGGGGGGGGCGGCTCCATCATTCTGGACGTCATCTTGGTTGAGGGCAGGGAGATTATCTCTGGTGGCGGTGAAAACTGGGACTGAGTGATATAACAGAGGGACGGGAGTGCCCTGAGGGGAGAGGGAGAAGGGTGGCTGCTGATGCAGTACCCTGGCATCTGGGGGTGCCCCAGCAAATCCCCCATGACTAACCCCACACTCCCGAGATGAGCTGACTCCCTAGCTGAGAGGAGAAAGTGGCTGCAATCTACAGTTGCCAGGTTACTCCAGAGGCGACTCTTTCCTGAGGGCCTATAGTCTGGATGAGTGACAGAAACTTTGCTGTGAGGTGGGCTGCAGGAAAGTGGGACCCTGAATATGCCCAAAGTGGGGTGGCCAACGTCCTGGAAGAGGTTACATATCAGTTACTTGTGCAGTTTGAATTGAAAAAACTGGCCTTTATCGGGGCATTCACCATTTTGTGCAGCGGTGAAGCGTTTCTTGTCCCCCACCAAGGATGCAGATTGCACTCCCTCATCCAAAGAATGACCTATTATGAAACCTGGCTCTTGCACTCTAAAGCCCTGCCATCTCTAGAGAAGATCCTGACATGACCTTTATCCTATCAGATTCTGCCATGATCTGTCTGAGTTGGGGCTTGCCTCTCTGTAATCTGCCAGGTCCTGCCATGACCTTGCTGCTAAATCTTGTATCCTGCCTTGATCAGATCTACCCAGCCCTGCACTCTGCCTTTAAAGCGGACCTTCACTCTGAATAAGAGTCTATCTTATATGTTTCCCACACCCTGTACATACAGATTGCTCACATTAAAAATCATCCTACCTGCATCTACTGCATGTTATGAGCCTTTAAACATCCAAGATGGAGGCTCATGTAACATCAGGCAGCCTGCAAACAGGAAGTGCCTTCTGACTGTGCTGCTCTGCATTCTGGGATTGCTGACCTTTTGCTGACCTCAGCTCTGCTCTGTCTGAGCAAAGCACAGCTATAACCCGCCCCCTATACTTTATCCTGCTCTCCTCAGTAAGTGTGATGAGTCAAGATGGCGGCGCCTGTATCCTAAAGTCCTGAACAGAGTTGCAGCCCGGTGGGGGAAAGAATAAGTGACTAAAAACTTTAAATATATTAATTTTAGATGCTGGGGAATAGTTTTTATAAGGGTTTGGGCTTTTCAATAAATCACGCTGAAGGTCCGGTTTAAGCTCCCGGCAGGAAGAACACAACATAGTTTAGTCTGCTGAGTCATGTTTCACATTGCATCCTGCCTTGACCCACGTGTCTTGCATCCTGTAATGAACGCTGTCCGACAGTTTGCGTATCCAGCCACCCTGCATCCACTTTTACATTAACACTTGTGAGGCTATCCAAACTGCAGAATGGCCCATTTTCATGGCTCCTGGTGTCTGCAGGACATGGACTGGGAATGACGCAGAAAGGCCAGTGGCTTCAGAAGGTCAGAGTTCCTCTTTAGGTAAATAAGATTTAACCTGGTAGCACCATGTCTTCAAGGTGAGCGTCTTTCAAATAGCTCTGTAATTTGCAGGAAGTGGCACCTTGTTCCTCCTAAGAATATTGGGGGATATATATATATATATACAAAAATACCACACAGCCAATCAGATTAGTGCTTGGAAAATGAACGGGTAAAACCAATTGAATCTAATAAACACCATGTTTTGTAGTTTTTTAATTGTAGCATTTTAACACTTTACAGTACATCTGATCTATGTATACACATCATAAAAAAAAATACAACACTATACACAGTATGATACAACTAATGCATTCAAGTAGTGTACATATAAATATTGAGCCCAACTCCAGGTTCAGCTAGAGCAAGAAAGAGTTAGAACCCAATATTTTTAATGTATGTGACCCCCTCCCCATTGCGCCTATGGAGCCTCCGTTCTGTATTGCTCAAATCGGAAGTTAAAGAGCAAGTTCACTTTCAATGGAATTTTTGAATGTGTATATAATATATAATTCTGTGTTCATCTAGTATTTAGATTTTTCCTATGCTAGTAAATGTGTCTTCTGGAAGCAGTTTCCACTACCTGCAATCTGTTGCTATTGGCAATGTACACCAATAAAAGAGAAATGAGCTCTGTACACACAGATCACTGCTGAGGTGAGGGAGCTCACTTACACATGCCCAGCAGCACTGTTCTGTGTAACTATCTGCAATCTGCTGCTATTGCCAACTTACAAAGTCTGCACTTGGTCTATGTTGCCATTAGCAACAGATAGTAAAACTGCTTCCATAAAAATACTAGGCCAGCTCAGCGCATTTAAAGCGGTCCTTCACTCTGAATCAGAGTCTATCTTATATGTTTCCCACATCCTGTACATACAGATTGCTCACATTAAAAATCATCCTACCTGCATCTACTGCATGTTATGAGCCTTTAAACATCCAAGATGGCAGCTTATGGAAGCCTGCAAACAGGAAGTGCCTTCTGACTGCTGCTTTTGCCACACAAAAATATACACTTTCAAAAATTCAATTGACAAAATCACTATGGGTGTGCTGTGAACCCCATAGTGTGTCGGCTGCCTATTGATCTTTGGTCCTGTCTCCAGTAACCAGTCTGGAGGTCTCCAGTGGGGTTATGGGCAGCAACAAAGAAATGATTCTTACCCTTCATCTCCCTATTGTTACACAGAGGTAAAGTCCATGGCCTTGGCTGGAAAAAAAATGTAGTGAAATCCTATTGCAAGTAAGCATTTCTACCTCCCTGTTTGAAGTCTAGTTGTAGGCAAAAGTAATGGATGGTCTATATTCCTATTACCCCCAGGCCTGCTAATCCAGCACTAAACTGACAGCAGATGTCTTCAGCAATGCTTGCTACCTGATATGCTGCAGCAGGTATCCCTACTGACTGGGAGCACCTTACATAGCACCTCTCATTGAAATTTACTAGAGGGGCCCCCTTGCATTAACGGCATGTTACTGTGCAGCAGCCCAGGTCCCAGCATCCTGATACTTGCCTTGGCCACGCATGCTTGCGGTCACGCAGAAGTGATTGTTAGGGTGTAGGGTTCCAGGGCTGATGTGTGCTGAGAAGAGGCAGGGCATTCCAAATGAAGATGCCCCTGTGCAATTGGACCTCTGGTCGATTTGTGATTGGCTGTCACTGAGTGCTCTTATCTCGGTAGCTCTGGTCTTGGAAGCTGATAATGAGGGAGATCCTTTATTCATTTGAATTACCATGAGCACAAGCAGGGAGGAATTCAGCTAATATGGATTTCTCCCTATGGAGTGTTCTAAAGGGAGGCTGGCAGCTTCCCAGGTGAGTAGCTCTGGCTGCATTGCATGTCCCAACTTTGGGGACTCAAAAATAAGAGTAGGGACCACACTAAACACAGAGTGCCTTGCCGGGGCAGTGTGGCTTCCACATGTATCTGCAGATATGTGCAACCAAATCTCTGTCTTTCCACATAGCTAGACATGTTTGGTGCTTGATATTTAGTTGATGAGAGGGTTAAACTGGGCGGTAAATTAGTTCCCAGGCCCTGAATAATAATAATAATTTTGTAGAAATAATAGTGATTGAGCTGCTCCCACCCCCCTTTATTAATGAGGGAGATCTCCCTAGCTGTCAGCATAGTGCTGGACAGGCTGGCCTGGGGTGAGTACAGGATCTGGAGGGCTCAGCTATTTCTCAGATTTGTATTTCTTCTAGAGGTGGTACTACATGTAAAGAGCATCTCCAGTCAATGAAGGCCCACTTACTTGCTAGCTCCTGATTTGGGTGTTTTGCTGCAAAAGGAAGCCTAAAATAGGCCAAACCAATCCACTAGGTTTGCGCTCCTGCGCTGTTTGCATGTTCCACATGACATATGGCTAATGGGGTTTGCCAACCATGCATGCAGGTCGCCATGCCCAGTGAATCCGTGTGGTCACTGGATAATTGGGGAATTTTTGGGCAGTGTGGACCAGATGCAATTGCCAATGGACCATAGAAAACATTCTATCTCACATAGAGAACCTCTCCACCTCAAACCCAATCAAACCAAAATCATGTGCAGGGCTGGCAAACGTTGTGGCAGCGGACAAACTTTGGTGTTCTCCCACATCAGTTGATGATTGCCATATTTTATTGAGGAACTCCTTTAAAATATACACCTAGTCAATACACGGCAAAAGTCCGCTTGCACCCCCCACCTTTGGGCATCTTGCTTTGGAATACAGAAATAGGAAGCCTGAAATCAAGCAAAATACTTGCTGCCCCTGTCAGGACTAAGGTGTGTTCACCAATAGGGTGACCCCCCCCCCCCCCCCCCAAATAGCCATTAGCAGTCACATGTGGGGTGAGTGGACCAGGTAAGTAAAGGAACGCAATTTTGGGCTTCCTTTCGTTCTTTAACCCGAGAGCTATCCTGGAATGCTCCAGGGGTGTGGCCTAAAATATCTTTAGACTTGAGGGCCTCTCCAAGCACAACCCAGCAGTGCTTTTTGCAGTCTGCAACTCCATCATGGAGCTCTAGTCTGTGGTCTGGTGACCACATATTTTTCAGGGGTCACTGAAAGTAAAATGTAGTGACCAACAACAAAATATATCTCCTCTGTTTTTAGTGACACCCATGGCTTTTCTAAGACGCAAACACCCTGTTTGGCCAGCAGAGGCAGAATATGAGGCTATGTCTCTATAATAAGCAGCAAACAACAATAATTCTGTTCTAACACATCTGCATTTCATCTCAAATGATGTTTGGCCCAGAGTTGGGCTTTAAATGTCCTTTTATTATACTGTACAATATTAACGCTTCCCGGTTCACATTGATGTACACTGTATATATATACTGTAGAATAACACAGGCCCGTGTGGCACAAGCACTTACTTAGATCATACATAGGTATGTACTTATTAATTCAGCAGAGAGGTCCTGTACATCGTTTGCATAGTCCCATCCTCTGCACTGGCTGGATGCAATAACACAATAGGTAGTCTGAAAAATGGCAGCAAGAATCGGCCAGTACAATCAGCCTTACATTGAACTAGGAAGGTGATCGGCAGGGCAATGTTTTCTTGTAGTATAGAAGTCCTACAATGTGGCTATAGTGAATTGGTGTGTTCTCGCCGAGGTGAGGGGCAGAGTTATCACAGCCTATTAGAGAGGACCGGTCCCCAAAAAAATTCCATGTCTGTGGATAAACATCTGGAAAACAGAAGTATGACTTCTTTAAGTTAAAAAAGCATGCTGCATTTATTGTGCCAATACAGTTCATGAAAGCATTTTGGTTTTGGCTGGAGTGAGGCAGGGTTACAACAAGTTTAGAAACATAGAAGTCTGGTGACAGGAAAAGTTTGTTTTGCATTTTATTTTCCCTTTCTGTTATACATCTTTCTTAAAGAAAAAAAAACATTAATTTCCACTTCCAGGATGAACCCCTGGTGTCAGCCTCCCCCCAGGACAAGAAGCACTCTAAGATACATCAATAAATAACATTCCTAATTCCTGTCCCCATGTGTCCCAAAACCTTGGCGGTCTTACCCTAGTTGTTGCCATCACCTGATGGTCCTGACCGCTAGATAGCTGCTATATGGTGCCAGCTTGGAGCATATGTGACTTTTGCTCTGTCCAATGTGGTCTGACAACATTTTCCAGCACAACATCTAGATATCAATGCTGGAAACTGAGGGGGGCGACCTCGGGGGATTCAGGGATTATTTAAAGTCATTGTCCAGAGATGCATATAAAAATGTTATACTCACCTTTTATCCCCCGCAGGCCATCTCTCCCAGTGTGTTGCTCTTGCACTGCCCCCCGCTTCCGTAACATCTACAATGGACCTCCCTTTGCCATCCGTCGCAGGAACTGTGGCACACCAACTCCATTCACTGCAATAGAGTGGGCGTACCCAGACCTGCCACACCCCCTCCATTGCAGTAGAGACCAAACATCAAACCCATGGCTGATTCCAGTTAGTTCAAAGTTACTCCACCTCATCAATCACCTACTACAGGAGACAAACAGGTATTGTCTCTATTCTCTCAGGTGGTTAAACTGGACTATCACCCGGAATAAGAGCCTATCTTGTGAGGTAGGCAGATTGCTCACAGTAAAAATCATCCCACCTGCACCTAGTGCATTTTCTGGGCCTTTAATCACCGAAGATGTCCCCCTCTCCTCTACTTAGCACGTGATGCTGGGAAGGAACAAGGAGTAGCATGATGGCAGGGGCCGTATCCTGGTGTCCTGAACAGAGTTGCAGCCCAGGGGAATAGAAAATATTTCGATTTTAGTTGCTTACTTTTTTTTATTTTAGATGCTGGGAAAAAGTTTTTAAGGGTCCATATCCAAATTCAAGAGGTTTTAAAAATTCTAAAAGACTTGAATTGGCTGCTAAATCACAAGAAATTTGATTATAACCCCTACTCCACAAAATATTTTTTGAGGGTTCTCTTAGACTCTCGCTTCAAATGGGCCCCAAAAAAGTCCATATGAGAAGCCATGTGTCTGTCCTATGGGCATAAACCCACAGAATGCTATTGCTGGCAATTCTTCAATCTTGGGATGGAAAGGTGGAATCCCTATACCATTCCTTTCAGTTGACTCCATTAGTAACAAACTCCCTATCCTGGTTAACTATTGAAGAAAACCTAAACGGGGACACAGTGGTTTAAAAAAAAATCCTAATGTTCTAATTACAGGTCAGCTAAATACTCAGTCCCAGTCAACGTGCCATATTCAGGGTTGCATAACCGCTGTAGCAGACTTTCTAAGCAGATATATCAACTGAGCCATCCAGAGGTGGCTTCCAGCAAATAACTCTTCGTTTCGGCCTTCCTCATTAGGATATATTTGCAACCCAATAAATATTTCCTACAGAGATATTTTTTTCTAGTCTTGGGAGAACCTGTTTGTCTATGCCTTTCTCCCCTGTTGCTTCGTTCAAGGGTCCTAGAGAAAATGGTTGGAGCCAAGCCCAGAGTTATGCTTATTGCTCCTATCTGGCCTAATAGGTCTTGGTTCTCTCTCCTGCAATTCCTTAGCATAGACCCTGCATGGCCTCTTCCACATTCCAAGGCCCAGTATTCTACCCACTAACTCAAAATGTAACGTTAGCTGCCTGGAATTTGCAAAAAAAAAAACATATTTAATATAAAGGGGTTGTCAGAAAAAGTAATAGCCACGATGTTACATAACCGTAAGCCTGTTACTTCAAGCTTTAGAGAACCATAGTATAACTAATATTCTTAATTCTTAGAAAAGGGTATACAAATGGGGCTCAGCTGGAAGACTCTGAATGTCCAGGTGGTGGCATTAACTGCCTACTTTGACACATCCTTGTCCTCGAATAGACTAAATCTTGAAGCAGCTAATAGGTTATCAGTATAAAAACGCTAAATGTAGCACCTTGGGATCTATACCTGATCCTAAATACTCTAAAAAACACCCCTTTTGAACTTTTAGAGGGTATTAATGTTATGCTTCTATCTTGGAAACTTTCTTTTATTTCCATAACAGCTAGACCTACTGTATAGGGGTAAGTTCATTCTAATATTTCCCTGTCATGTATCTCAATTCAGAAACATAGAGTCATTCTGACCACTAGGCTGAACGTCCGCTGCCATCTTCCCAGAAGTCCCGTTCAGCCATTTGGAGCAGAGCTCTCAGCGGCCAGCAGGGACAGTAGGAAGATGGCGGTGGGTGTTCGGTGCAGCCAGCTGCGGCACTGCCGACTTCAGGTGCTGGAATCGGGGTGAAGGTTTGTCGCTTATTACCAGGATCGCTATTGGAAGGGGGCAGGTCAAAGTTATGTTTTGTTTGCAGGAAGGGGCTGGAGTGGCCATTTAATGGTGAGAGCCTATACATACAATCCAGGTAGTACATGATGATAAAGGTCGGGAACCCTTGATCAAAGCCATTTAGATTGGCTAGCTACCTATTCTTACAGCTTCAGGCGCCTAGAAAGGGGAGGACAGTATCCAAAAGTAAAATTACCCAGATGTATTAAAGTAGTAATTCCCACATGTAACAAAAGGGTTAACCATTCTGGAAGGTATCAAGGCACATTCCAGAAGATCTTAATCTACCTTATTGGCTTTAGCTTCGATTGACCAGATTTGTAAGGCAGCAGCATGGTCTAATTTTTACATTTGGCAAATATTAAAGAATTGACATACAACATTGGCTTCAGAAGACGTTGCTTACTGTGGCCCCCCTCCTAAACGAAAATCTCCCGGGGTCCGTTGTGGAAGAGGAAATAGAAGATTTAAATGACCCCTAATGGTAATAGTGTTTCCATGCCAGGCCACCATAATTCCTGCCCTGAACATCCTGGTAAGTAATCTGTAAGTACTGAGGTGCATTTTTTTTATGCATCTCGGGGTGCTTCCTGTTCAGTAGGGTGGGAGGAGCTGTCTCCAGGGGTCCGGCATGGAAACACCATTAGTGGTAGGTGTAATTAAAGCTTTTCTTTTTTTTTTTTGGTTTTCTCATTCCTTACTTTCCGGGGCACCACCAGAAGCAACACATGGGTTAACCTCAGTCGTAGGCTGGGACTGCAAGATAAACAAGCTAAGCTCCTCCCGGCCAGGCTATGGCCAGACACCCCTTGTACTTTTCTTGCAGTCAATGGCACTGTGAAGAGATTCAGGATTTTATTTCTTTGTTTCCAGTTTTGTTGCTTTGACAATGCTGATGGGGAGCGGGGGCTTTGACTTTGTCTGCCTCCCAGCCCCTCAGCCTCTGCACTTTCCTGGAGACCCCGCTTGGATGCCTGAAGACAGTTTTTAAACCGATAGCGTGGGACAGCGCAATGTGAAGAGAGCATGCATGGGTCAGATTCTACTTAATACTCTTCGTCATCCCCAAGAAGGATGGATCCGTTCAGCCAATCCTGGATATCAAGAATCTGAACAGTTTTGTTCGGGTGCACAAGTTTCACATGGAATCTCAAAGATCAGTCATGATGTCGCTGGAACAGGGAATTTCTGGCCACAGTGAAAATAAAGGCTGCTTATCTGCATAACCTGATTCTCCCTGGTCACCAGTGATATTTGCGTTTTATGGTGGGCACCCATCATTTCCGATTTGTGGCACTGCTGTTTGGCCTGACCACGGCCCTGCGCATGTTCACTAAAGTCTTGGCAGTGGTGATGGCACTCTTGGGAGTCACCCCATACCTCTACGACTTGCTCATCAGGGGGCCATCACTGCCAGAAGCGCTGCAGAACATCAGGACGGTGCTGTCCATGCTGGAACTCTTCGGGTAGATTATCAATGACTCCGTATCCCAGGTGGTCCCCTCCAGGGTGGCAACTTACCTGGGAATTACACCTAGACCGGGTCCTCCTTCCAGTGTAGAGATGCACGGCTCTGCAGTCTCTGCGGTCTGGTGTAATTCCAGCAACCATCCCACGGGCCGACAGGACATGTGTCTCCTGGGCCTAATGGTATCCACCATTGAGGTGGTTCTGTACGCCCAGGTCCATTACAGCTGCTGTTCCTGTTGCAGTGGAACAGCACAGTACAGACTTTGGACCATCGCTTTACCGAGATGGACTGGTGGTGGGTTGGTCCTTCCTGCCGGTCCAATTGGTCATCCTGAGCACAGATGCCAGTCTGATGGAGTGGGGTGGCGTTCTGGACAACCAGACAGTCCAGGGTCACTGGGACCAGTGGGAGCGCCATCTCCCGATCAATGTGTTGAAAATCAGGTCAGTTCTGCTGGCATTGGACATGCCAGCTCCGAGGCCTCCCAGTCAGGGTACAGACAGACAACTCCATGGCTATGGCCTACATCACCCATCAGGGAGCTACCAGGAGCTGGCAGGCATTATGAGGTGGGCGGGGGTTCATGTTCTGTGTATCTCAGCAATTCAGATCCCTGGGGTGGAGAATCTGCAGGCCGATGGTGGACCAGGGGGAATGGTCTCTTCACTAGGATGTGTTCCAAGCCCTCTGCGACAGGTGAGGGGTGCCAGAAGTTGACCTCTTTGCATATCGGCACAACCAGAGGGTCCAGAGGTTTGTGTCCAAGGTGCCAGACCCACTGACCGTAGCGGACGATGCACTGGCCATCCCCTGGTCAGGGTACAGCCTGCTGTACGCATTCCCACCACTGCTGCTACTGGACTGCATCTTAAAAATGGTCAACAGCAAATGGATTCCCATCATCCACCATCCGGGTCTTCTACAGCAGGGTCCTCTGCGGCACCCCAATTCTCAAGTGCTGGTTTGGCTGTTGAGACTAGCATCCTGGAGGAAAGGGGCCTATTCACCGCAGTAATTCGACCTTGGTTCGGGGCAGGCATCCTCCAGAAATTACTATAGGATATCAAGGGCCTTCGTGGCTACTCCGAGTTGAAGGGCTACTCCTGTAGGAGGTTCTTGTTGCCCAGGATACTGCCCAGGATACTGGAAAGGGCCTGAACGCTAGCCTGCAGCCCTGCACCCTTAAATTCCAGGTCTCAGCCTTGTCCATTGTTCTCCAGAAGCCCATAGCGGAGCACAGATTAGTCCGTATGTTCATGCAGGGCGCTGCGCATGTTCATCCTCCTAGACGCTCGTTGATCCCGCCTTAGGATCTCAACCTGGTCCTATTGGCACTACAAGGGCCCTCCTTTGAACCCATGACGCAGGCCTCTCTGGTGACACTCACTTTGAAGGTGGTTTTTCTTGTGCCGATCACCTCCATCCAACGGGTTTCAGAGCTGGCAGCACTATCTAGTCACCCTTTTTAGTGCTGCACGAAGACAAGGCCGCGTTCCATGTTAAACAGATTTTTTGCCCAAGGTGGTCTCTCCCTTCCTTCTAAATCAGGAGATTGTACTACCCTCTTTGTGTCCGCTGAGTGCCTCACTCATCACAAGGAGCAACTTCTGTATTCTCTGGATAGAGTCAGGGAATTAAAGTATTACTTTGTGGCTACAAAGGAGGTACGTAAGACAGCTGGTCCAGTCTCAGCAGATGGATCAGGCTGGCGGTCATACAATACACTGCAAGGGTAAGGAGGCGCCCTCACTCTACCACGGTGATTGATGCATCTTGGGCCTTCCAGCACCAGGCGTGCAAGATGGCGACCTGGTCCTCCCTTCACACCTTCACCAAGTTTTACAGAGTACTGAGAAGTCGGGGCATTCGCCGATGCCGTGCTGGGATGTAAAGTGTCGCAGACGGTGGTGAACCGCTCACCAGGGGTCTAGTCTTGAGGTTTCAGTTCCGCCATTCCTGGTTATGTTGACACAGTCATAGCACGGTCCCACCCTTAACGAGGGTACTGCTTTGGGATGTCCCACGTGTTGCTGATGGTGGTGCCACGGAATGGAAGGGACGAGAAAAAGGAAATTTGTGTACTCACCGGTAAATTTTCTTTTCTCGTCATCTTCCATTCCGGTGCACCACACCCGCCGTACTGTTTTGTTGCAACTGCGTTGGTTGCTGTTCATGTTAAGAGTTTTCTTTGGTAGATTCGGAACAAGTTAGCATTGCTCCCCTCCTGGGGCTAAACTGCTTTTTAATTAACTGAGGATATCCTGCAACAGCCTGCCTTATATAGGTCAGGAGGAGCTTAGTTTGTTTATCTTGCAGTCCCCACTTATGGCTGAGGTTAACTCACGTGTTGGACGAGAAAAGAAATTTACAGGTGAGTACACAAATTTCCTTTTTGCACACTCCGTATATATATATATAGTGTCTTTGTTTTTTTTTCTCTATTGTTTTTGTATTTTCTCTGCTTTCTACTTTTTCCCCCTTCTATTATTTACATTTTCCTCCCTTTCCTTTTACTATTTGACTGGGGGTCAGACTTTTAATACTTGTTTGATCCCAGTGATACCCATGTATTTGCCATTTTTCCTTTGCCTTTTTGTGTTTTCAGATTTACCTCTTGTGTGCTCCTTTCCTCCAAGTGGTGCTGCTCCTCATGACCCCTCACATTGGCATCCCTCTGCGTGGAAGACCCCAGCTTTCTTATTGCGAACCACCACGAGAGTCACCTAGGGGCAGAAGAAACACAATTGCCCTAATAGATCAGCAAAGGATAAAGTAAGTAGAGTTAGGTTCCATTTAAATTATTTAAACAACCTCTATTAATCTGTGTCCTATAAGAAAAGCAAGCACAGCCTTGGGTTAATGTCTAAAGCTGGGTTTCGCCAGCTTTCAGGACTCCTTTTTCAGGGCAAGACCGTATCAGGAATTACATCATGTCAGTATATTCATAAAAAACAAGCTTATCCCCCTTCCCCGAAAGTGGTCCCAAAAATAAATATAGACTAATAAACAGAATTTAAAAAAAAAATCTAAATTTTAGCCAAAATACAGAATAAGGTAGTATGAACCACCCTCTGCATTTCACGTATTGTTGAGAAAAATGTAATAAACATATATGAGCATTATAAATACAGTAATAATTTTTTTGGCATAACTATAATGTGAAATGGAAATATGCTTTGCTGTCCATCAAAATCCTTATAAGATCTCTCACAGGAAGAAAAATTTGGCCATCAAAAAAATGCATATTAAGCCCCTCCCACTGTGTGCGCTTACCTCGTCTGTTATGGAGTTATTTAACATCTGTAAAAAGAAATCTTTGCTTCCAGGTCGCACTCCATTAATTGCCTCAATGTGATCTCCATGGTGGAATATGCAGCCGATTTTAGCGGGTCCTTTCCACTTACTAACACTGGCAAAAGTGGGGTAAATAAGATTGTGTGAGCTGATATAGGAACATATCGATACACAACATACTATATTCATTAGTGTCCGCTTTAGCCTAAGAGTATTTTGTTCCTCTCAGATTCTCTGTGAAGGTTCAGTGTGCTAGCACCAGCATCTTCATACTTACTGAGGGCAGGAATCCAGTGATTCCGTCTCCCAGCATAGCCTCTCATGGTATGCCGCCACATGCCTTCTCCATTCATTGAAATGGAGAGGGGTGTGCCAGGCCCCCTCCATTACCAACCACCTGCTCTAAAAGACTCTTTAGCCGGCTAGTAAGGCGACCTTGATGCCAGGAAGCTAGATTTTTCCACATTCACTCATTTTTTCAGGGGCTCTCACGCTGCCATCTGCATACCCGACACTCATGTAGCTGAGCCTATTTAAATGGCTGGATGCAGGAGCACGCCACACAGCAGGGAAACCGAAGATGCTCATGCTTTCTTATACTGACACTTGGCATAAACGCTGACGAGGCGAGAACCGGTGCATGTGGAGAAGGTATGTTTTTTTTTGGGGGGGGTTCACCCAGTGGGGCATCTTAAATTGGGATACCCTGGGGTAGTGAAAATCCCAGGTTTTGGTCCACTTTAATACCTGGGCAGTGATTTTTAGGCTTCAGTCTTCACTAAGTATAAGTGAATAGATTGTAAGCTCCTTCCCCCTTCTGAATCCTTCCTAATATAAAGAGGCTTGGTACACACATGAAAGATTGCATTTGCTCCAGTAATTTTTTTTTTAATAAAATTGCTAATGCAAATGCAATAATGATTTTACAGCAATAGCAAAGCACTTAGTAGAGTGGGATGGCAAGTTCAGCAGTTGCAGTGCAATTACAAACTCATTGTGTAAGTGCCTATATAGGCTGCTATGGGCAGTGCTTGCATGGCAATTGCAATAATGAAATTCAACGGAAATCAAGCGCCACTGCAAAGCGTTAGGTCTTGCTCTCCAATAACGTGGGATCACAAGTACAGCGTCAAAAGTTGGCAGTTGTGGTGCACTTGCGATTGCTCCTATTATTTGTGTAAAAGTGATAGTTCTTACCACAACCGCTCCCCGACCTCTTGTAGTCCCAGATATTCCTGCAGGTGGGTGGTTGGCACTGTCAGAATCATCTTCTCCAAATCTGAGCAGTCATTCTGCTCACTGAAAGAAAACATGAAATTATAATCTCCCCACCCTAATTCTTCTCTATAAACATCTATTCCTTTTTTCATTCAGTTGATCACAATCTCGATCAAGTCTTTTATGATCAACATAGGCATAAGGTTTATTTAACAACTTCGTGTCCCCATGAGTGTTCCCAGAGGTAAAAGGTGGTGAGCAGCCTAAAAAACGAATAATCTACATTAACTGGCTTTGGGGTTTGTGTTGTAATGTCAACAACTGTTACAAAGTGGATATACAATAATACAACTATACCCCAGGAAATGCGCTCTCTATTTATGGCCCTCTTTCCATCTATGAACAACCATCTTGGGGAGTTGGTAGCTGTTTGCGGTGATATACCAGGATGCACGGGAAACTCATATTTTCAACAATATTATAGATACTTAAAAGGAGCACTATGGCGAAAAATGGCCCAATGATAAAAATCCATATAAATATGCTGGATGGCGGGAGCAGATCAGGTCACTGATCCGGCATGCAGAAATATCCAGCCAGGCTTTTTTTTTATTTTAATAGAAGGAAGAGGAAATCAGGGGTGATAGGCTCTGTCATCTCTGATACACTAAACCTGTAACCCCTGGATTTTATTCCTTCCAGTCAAAGAAAACCACAAGCTTGGTGGGAGTTTTATTCATATCAGGTGTATTAGTGATCCCTCCTCTCATTAGCCAATGTGTTTATATGGATTTTTAATATTAAACACTTTTGCAAAAGTGGCCCTTTAAAGGTGGCCTGTCGTGAATAAGAAAAATATTAGCGGTCTGTTTGTAAGCAGCACTTAAAGCAGCACAAAGCCCATGTGGCCGCTTGCTTTCCCCTGGGGCATCTCAAATTGGGATGCCCCGCTATGTGAAAAGCCCCCAGATAGCCCTGTAAAATTAACCTCCTTCTGGTCCTACTGCACAGGCACAGGCTCTCGTCCAGCCATTTGCCGTGCTCCCATCATTTGTCAAACTGCTCTGCCCCAGCTGCGCAGGTGCTCCCATCCAGCCTGTCTGAATTGCTGTGTGTGGGAGCATGCGCACAGCCCAAAGATGCAGAAATGCGGCCACTTGCGCTCCCAATTGCAGACGGGCAGATCAGTTTGCTGAATTACTTATGCACGGCAAACAGCTCTGATTGGACAGGAGCCTTCGCATGCTCCATAGGACCAGGAAGAGGTGAGTTTTACAGGGTGATCTGTGGGGTTTCAAACAGTGGGGCATCCTAAACCGGAATGCCTGGGGGGTAAGGAACTAAATCTGAGATAGTCGAAAAATTAAACCTCCTATTACAGGCGAGTTGCATATTAAAGTGGACCTACTCCATACTATGAACTTACTGGCACAGGCTATTCCTCATCTGTCTGATCCTTATGTTGGGTCTCTGTTTGCATGTGGACTGACGGTTAAAGCATCAGGCATTGTCAAATGCCCAAAAGGCTAAGTCATAGCCAGTCTCTTCAGAAAAACATGCTATGGGGAAGAGCAACTGAGCATTGGACGTTAGGGAAGTGGTGGGGAAGCCTGCCACAGGCTAAGCTAAGCCAACCCATGCTTTTTTTCATGAGAGTGTTAGCAGCCCTGAGTAGTAGTATGTTTAGTGAGGTTAAGTTACACTCAGACATACTTACTACATCAGTTTCAGCATGTAAGTTTTCTTCAACTGGCTTCCCTGGGTTTTAGGGTACCTGATTGGCTCTGTGAAGAGTTTGGAGGTCCGTATTGGTTTGGGTGGACACTGGACAGTCTTTTCCCGCATCCTGTAAATGAACCATGAAATAAATAAACAATATACAGATACAAGTCAGGAGCATTAGGTAATGGGAGCAGAATTGAGAAAAGGATGGTATGGTTTGAGTATATGGGTGCATAAAGGAGCCTTAGGCTTATGTAAGCCTTAAGGTGGTATGGTTGAACCACTTGGTTGCATAAAGGGGTTCTTTGGTTGGGTGGACTAATGGTGGTGTGGTCGGTCAATGTGGTTTTATTATGGTATGAGTGGGCCTGAGGGTGGTATCGCTGGACCACATGGTTGTATAAAGGGATATGTTGGGTCCTTATAACGATATTGCTAAAGTACATGGTTGTACCAACATTGCAAAATGTATTCCTTTAAGTGACTAAAGTTAAATTCCTCCTGGCTGACACCTGTGGTTAAATGTACAATAAAGAAAAGGACAAAGGGACAAGAAAATTTGATTTGAAAATTACAAAGCTGAGATCTCAGCAGTAACTTTTTTATATTTATAAAGCAGTTAATAAAGCCCGTAAAAAAGAAATAAAGTTGGCAAAAGTACAACATGAAAGAGATGTGACCAAATAAAACAAAACCGACCCCAAAACCTCTCAAATGTATACATTTAAAGAAAATAAGATCAGGGCAGGTAAGTGTCCCTAACTAATGGTTATGGTGCATAGGTCACAGAGGATCAAGAGAAGACAGATGTGCTGAATGGCTTCTTTAGCTCTGTGTACTAAAAAGAGGTGCAAGAAGCTCAGTTATTTCTTTATCCCCTGTTCTTGATCTTTAAAGACTCACTAACAACTGGCATAGTGCAAATAGATTATGGCAAGGCAAATGTGGTGCTCATGTTTAAAAAGTGCCCCCGGGTAATTACAGACCTATAAGCCTAACATTCATTGTGGGAAAATTGCTTGAGAAGCTTTTAAGGAACTATAGACAGGATTAGGTGACTATTTATAATATTATAAGTGACAACGAGCACTGGTTTACTAAGAACAGGAGCTGCCGGACTAACATGATTGGCTTCTTTGAAGAGGTGAAGCCATTGACACTGCCCCTCATAGACACTTATTGGGGAAATTGAGGTCTGCAGGGCTGGAAAATACAGTTTGTAACTGGATTGAAGGGGCTGTGTGCAGAGAGTTGTGGTTAATGTTACTTATTCTGAATGGTCCTGGGCTGTAAGGGGTGTACCTTACAGCTAGTTCTAGTACTATTATTATTATTCAACATATTTATAAATTATATAGAAGATGTCATTAATTTATCTTTTAAGCAGATAACACAAATATATGTAGCACAGTCTACTGAAGATGCTCACAAGCTTTAGGCTGACTTGGACAGTGTCTGGGCATCAATTATCAGAGATCAATTACACACCTAATTAGCTAAAGCAGAATGAGTTACAGGCTACCCCGGGGGAATTTGACTAATCCCCTAATAACACACAGCATATGAATATAATGTAGCAATCAATGCACTGAAAATAATACACTGATACATAGAAAAACAAAAAACAAAAAGAGCTATACATAAATGCGCCACCAGGTGACATAATCCTCAAGTGAACCAACGTGTACAGTTTACATAGAAATAGTATACAGCACAAAGGCTAATGAACCTTTAAATCCATTTAAACAAAAACACCCTCCACCTCCAAGGAATAATGAGACATCACCCACAATGTTGAGGTATGATTTCTAATACATCTTCACTCTGAAACTCTTGCTCTATGTGCCCTGTATTGCCCTTTTGAATTACTAGATTGCAGCACATGATGTATGTTGTTGCCCTTATATTTGATATATCAATACGCCATCCTTAGGTCCACTAAAGGATAATGCACTTTTTATGTAGGTTTCATATGTCCTTTAGGAGGAAACCTGGGAGCGTCTAATTTTGGAAAGGGTGGATGGGAAAGAAGGAACTTAGTTATGACATTAATTAAATGTATTTAATGTTGAGAGGAGACATCTAAGGTGGGGACATGATTAACGTAACCTAATCCTCTCTAAAGACTAGGGGGCACACCCTAAAATTCAATTCTCTTCCTTACCATCAAAACTATAAATCTGTGAACAGTCTCCCACAGAAGCTTGTTAAAACAACAGCTGACAAGAAGTCTACCCTTTTTTGAAATGAAATAACATTAACTGCAATTTTTTTTATTTACAGATAACAACTAACACTAATTTTCTTTGACCCCATCCAGTGGTTGACCTTGTTTTTTTTAACCGCATTAACTATGTAACTATGTACTGTATAAAGGGGGCTTTGGAGGGAATGGATGGGTATCAGAGTGGTATGACTGGACTACATGCTTGTATTTTGAGGCCTTTGGACAGCTTGGGTGAGCCTCAGGATGGTTAGGGTACATGGCTTTATAAAGCCTTTGGGTGGTTTGGGTGAACCTCAGGGTGGTAAGTTTGGATTATGTGGTTGTATAAAGGGACCCTTGGTCTTGGGTGGCATCGGTGAGGCTCAAAGTCGTCCAATCATACCACCTTGAGTCCCCTCTATGATTGTATAAAAAGCCTTACAGATGGTATGTTTGGAACATTAAATGTTTTGAAGCCAGTGTGGCATAGCAGCAATTGGATGTTTTGACGACAGGGTGGCATAGCAGCTATTGGATGTTGGAAAGGCAGGGTGGCATAGCAGCTATTGGATGTTGGAAAGGCAGGGTGGCATAGCAGCTATTGGATGTTGGAAAGGCAGGGTGGCATAGCAGCTATTGGATGTTGGAAAGGCAGGGTGGCATAGCAGCTATTGGATGTTTGGAAGCCAGGGTGGCATAGCAGCTATTGGATGTTGGAAAGGCAGGGTGGCATAGCAGCTATTGGATGTTGGAAAGGCAGGGTGGCATAGCAGCTATTGGATGTTGGAAAGCCATGGTGGCATAGCAGCTATTGGATGTTTGGAAGCCAGGGTGGCATAGCAGCTATTGGATGTTGGAAAGGCAGGGTGGCATAGCAGCTATTGGATGTTGGAAAGCCAGGGTGGCATAGCAGCTATTGGATGTTGGAAAGCCAGGGTGGCATAGCAGCTATTGGATGTTTTGAAGCCAGGGTGGCATAGCAGCTATTGGATGTTTTGAAGCCAGGGTGGCATAGCAGCTATTGGATGTTGGAAGCCAGGGTGGCATAGCAGCTATTGGATGTTTTGAAGCCAGGGTGGCATAGCAGCTATTGGATGTTTTGAAGCCAGGGTGGCATAGCAGCTATTGGATGTTTGGAAGCCAGGGTGGCATAGCAGCTATTGGATGTTTGGAAGCCAGGGTGGCATAGCAGCTATTGGATGTTGGAAAGGCAGGGTGGCATAGCAGCTATTGGATGTTGGAAAGGCAGGGTGGCATAGCAGCTATTGGATGTTGGAAAGGCAGGGTGGCATAGCAGCTATTGGATGTTGGAAAGCCATGGTGGCATAGCAGCTATTGGATGTTTGGAAGCCAGGGTGGCATAGCAGCTATTGGATGTTGGAAAGGCAGGGTGGCATAGCAGCTATTGGATGTTGGAAACCCAGGGTGGCATAGCAGCTATTGGATGTTGGAAACCCAGGGTGGCATAGCAGCTATTGGATGTTGGAAAGGCAGGGTGGCATAGCAGCTATTGGATGTTTGGAAGCCAGGGTGGCATAGCAGCTATTGGACGTTGGAAAGGCAGGGTGGCATAGCAGCTATTGGATGTTGGAAAGGCAGGGTGGCATAGCAGCTATTGGATGTTTTGAAGTCAGGGTGGCATAGCAGCTATTGGATGTTGGAAAGGCAGGGTGGCATAGCAGCTATTGGATGTTGGAAAGGCAGGGTGGCATAGCAGCTATTGGAAGTTTTGAAGCCAGGGTGGCATAGCAGCTATTGAATGTTTGGAAGCCAGGGTGGCATAGCAGCCATTGGATGTTTTGAAGCCAGGGTGGCATAGCAGCTATTGGATGTTTTGAAGCCATGGTGGCATAGCAGCCATTGGGTGTTTGGAAGCCAGGATGGCATAGCAGCTATTGGATGTTTGGAAGCCAGGGTGGCATAGCAGCTATTGGATGTTTTGAAGCCAGGGTGGCATAGCAGCTATTGGATGTTTTGAAGCCAGGGTGGCATAGCAGCTATTGGATGTTTGGAAGCCAGGGTGGCATAGCAGCTATTGGATGTTGGAAAGGCAGGGTGGCATAGCAGCTATTGGATGTTGGAAAGGCAAGGTGGCATAGCAGCTATTGGATGTTGGAAAGGCAGGGTGGCAGAGCAGCTATTGGATGTTGGAAAGGCAGGGTGGCATAGCAGCTATTGTATGTTGGAAAGGCAGGGTGGCATAGCAGCTATTGGATGTTGGAAAGGCAGGGTGGCATAGCAGCTATTGGATGTTGGAAAGGCAGGGTGGCATAGCAGCTATTGGATGTTTTGAAGTCAGGGTGGCATAGCAGCTATTGGATGTTGGAAAGGCAGGGTGGCATAGCAGCTATTGTATGTTGGAAAGGCAGGGTGGCATAGCAGCTATTGGATGTTGGAAAGGCAGGGTGGCATAGCAGCTATTGTATGTTGGAAAGGCAGGGTGGCATAGCAGCTATTGGATGTTGGAAAGGCAGGGTGGCATAGCAGCTATTGGATGTTGGAAAGGCAGGGTGGCATAGCAGCTATTGGATGTTGGAAAGGCAGGGTGGCATAGCAGCTATTGGATGTTGGAAAGGCAGGGTGGCATAGCAGCTATTGTATGTTGGAAAGGCAGGGTGGCATAGCAGCTATTGGATGTTGGAAAGGCAGGGTGGCAGAGCAGCTATTGGATGTTGGAAAGGCAGGGTGGCATAGCAGCTATTGGATGTTGGAAAGGCAGGGTGGCATAGCAGCTATTGGATGTTGGAAAGGCAGGGTGGCATAGCAGCTATTGGATGTTGGAAAGGCAGGGTGGCATAGCAGCTATTGGATGTTTTGAAGTCAGGGTGGCATAGCAGCTATTGGATGTTGGAAAGGCAGGGTGGCATAGCAGCTATTGGATGTTGGAAACCCAGGGTGGCATAGCAGCTATTGGATGTTGGAAACCCAGGGTGGCATAGCAGCTATTGGATGTTGGAAAGGCAGGGTGGCATAGCAGCTATTGGATGTTTGGAAGCCAGGGTGGCATAGCAGCTATTGGATGTTGGAAAGGCAGGGTGGCATAGCAGCTATTGGATGTTGGAAAGGCAGGGTGGCATAGCAGCTATTGGATGTTTTGAAGTCAGGGTGGCATAGCAGCTATTGGATGTTGGAAAGGCAGGGTGGCATAGCAGCTATTGGATGTTGGAAAGGCAGGGTGGCATAGCAGCTATTGGAAGTTTTGAAGCCAGGGTGGCATAGCAGCTATTGAATGTTTGGAAGCCAGGGTGGCATAGCAGCCATTGGATGTTTTGAAGCCAGGGTGGCATAGCAGCTATTGGATGTTTTGAAGCCATGGTGGCATAGCAGCCATTGGATGTTTGGAAGCCAGGATGGCATAGCAGCTATTGGATGTTTGGAAGCCAGGGTGGCATAGCAGCTATTGGATGTTTTGAAGCCAGGGTGGCATAGCAGCTATTGGATGTTTTGAAGCCAGGGTGGCATAGCAGCTATTGGATGTTTGGAAGCCAGGGTGGCATAGCAGCTATTGGATGTTGGAAAGGCAGGGTGGCATAGCAGCTATTGGATGTTGGAAAGGCAAGGTGGCATAGCAGCTATTGGATGTTGGAAAGGCAGGGTGGCAGAGCAGCTATTGGATGTTGGAAAGGCAGGGTGGCAGAGCAGCTATTGGATGTTGGAAAGGCAGGGTGGCATAGCAGCTATTGTATGTTGGAAAGGCAGGGTGGCATAGCAGCTATTGGATGTTTGGAAGCCAGGGTGGCATAGCAGCTATTGGATGTTTGGAAGCCAGGGTGGCATAGCAGCTATTGGATGTTTGGAAGCCAGGGTGGCATAGCAGCTATTGGATGTTTTGAAGCCAGGGTGGCATAGCAGCTATTGGATGTTTGGAAGCCAGGGTGGCATAGCAGCCATTGGATGTTTTGAAGCCAGGGTGGCATAGCAGCCATTGGATGTTTTGAAGCCAGGGTGGCATTGCAGCTATTGGATGTTTGGAAGCCAGGGTGGCATAGCAGCTATTGGATGTTTGGAAGCCAGGGTGGCATAGCAGCTATTGGATGTTTTGAAGCCAGGGTGGCATAGCAGCTATTGGATGTTTGGAAGCCAGGGTGGCATAGCAGCTATTGGATGTTTGGAAGCCAGGGTGGCATAGCAGCCATTGGATAGGGAGACTCTTGGGAGTTTGAAGTGCAAACAACAAATGCTGCCCTGTCATCATGTCTGGAAATGCAGACAGGTGTTTGGGTCATGCTGATCCCTTACAATTTGGTTGTTTGAGGGTCAGCACTGCTCTTATGTCGTGGTCAAGGTAAATGGTAGCTGTAGGTACTTAAAGAGTAAGTCCACTTACAATTGAATTTTTTGTATGTTTTTGTGTGGCAAAATGATGTCTTAAAAGTGCTGAGCTGATCTGACATTATTTATTTTTTTCTAACATTAGCAAATGTGTGTTTTGTGGAAGCAGTTTTCACTATCTGCAATCTGTGGCTATTGGCAACATACACCAAGTGCAAACTTGGCATACGTTGCCAATAGCAACAGATTGCAGATAGTTTAACAGAACAGTGCTGCTGGGCATGTGTAAAAAGGGTAAGTGAGATCCCACAGGCCTCACTTCTCTCTTCTTGGTGTACAGCAAAACACACATTTGATAACATAGTAGAAAATAAAAGAAATACCAGATCAGCTTCTTGAGTGCATCCTTTTGGCACAAAAAATATATTCTTTCAAGATTTCCATTGAAAGTGGACTTACCCTTTAATCTCAACCCTGCTGTTTTTATGCCAAACATTCTTTAACTTACGGTAGACAAGAGGGACTCAAATCTGTTGGCACTGAGGCATTTTCTGTCTCCGAATCCAAAGAGCTGAAAAAAAGCATAGAATTTTCTGTTCTATTATACACGTTCTGTTCAGGTGTATGACATCACAACATTTAGATCATTACATCACTTTTTTTACTGGCTACCAATATAACTGATCTGAATTTCCAGGAAGCATGTGCCGCTGCTGTGAGGTCTGGGGGCACAGGGCAATTGAGATGGGTGTATGGCGATCAAGTTGGCTCTAAACACCAGGGATTTTTTGTGCAGGGAGCAATTAATAATTTTCTTTGGGGTCCTTTTGCTTTTTAGAGATCCCTTGATATGAAAAGTAATTCTTACATAGGATGCATTTTTTGATACACATCTTCGTCTGGAGACTCAAAGTCGCTGCTCTCCTCTTCTTCTGTATAGTCCGGTGATAGATTTGGTTTGCCCTGCTGAGATAGGAAAACTTGTAACATTGACATTGTACCACTTAAAAGAAAAAAGACAGAAGAAAACAGAAGTTGGAAGATCAAATAAAAAAAAATAATGAAAATAGAAGAAAAATATTAGAATGGACCATTGAAGAGAAAGATGACAGAAGACAGAAAATAAATGACAAATGAAGAGGGAAAGTCAAAGATAAATTCTTTATAAAAAGAAATAGGGAGAATTGAAGAATAAACCAGTAAAAAACAAATTAAGATAGAAGTTTAAAGATAAATATGATATGAACGAATAGGGATAATTGAAGACTACCCAGAAAAAAAGCAGAACAGAAAAGGCAGAAAATATTGTGGAAAGTCAGGAAAAAAACACAGATAGATATTTACAGTAGATAAAAGAAAACAACTGAAGAGAGTAGAACAAAGAAGGACGTGCAGAGAGGCAGAGGGATAAAGAAGAGTAGAAGATAGAAAAAGCAAAGCTAGAAGAAAAAAAGAATATAAGAAACGGTATGAGATAGGAGGAGGAAGATAAATTGGCAAATAGAAGAAACTAAAGAAGAAGGTTGAAGGATAAAGAAGAGTAAAGAATAGAAGATGGAGGGAGAAGGACAAATTCAGAGGGCAGAGCATAACAAAGGAGTAAAGGAGAATGGAATGCAGGAGAAGACTGCAGAAAGCAGAAGGTAAATAATCTAAGGGAAAAGAAGAATGAAAAGGGCAGACTAGATGGACCGTATGGTCTCCTTCTGCCGTCAACCTTCTATGTTTCTATGTAAAAGAGTGGACAATAGGATACAGAAGGAGGAGCATTTATAAAAAGGAGAAAATAAAAAAAGACAGAAGAAAAGAAGGGAAGGAAAAAATATAATAGAAGAAAGGATGAAGGAGAAGAAAGGTAGAAGGCAAAAACAGAAAAAGAAAGTTGGAAGAGAGGCCAAGAGAGACTGAGGGAACCACCAGAAGAGGAGGAGAAAAAAGAAGAGACAAAGTAATAAGAAAACAGAAGGTAGAAAATATATGAATAAATAAGAAGAAGCAGGAGGTGTGTGGGACCCAGGGACCAGAAGAGGAGCAAAAAAGAAGATATAAAAAGATGGAAGTGAAGAATATGACAGAAGATCCTAAAAATAGAAGAGAAAAGTAGATGGAAGGAAATAAGAGCAAGCATGATGGAGAAGGAAAGCACTTTACCACAGGAATGGAAGTGGGTATATCATAGATGTTCTCTAGCTCTGGATCGCTGTTGTATGCGGCATCCACCTCTGTAGAGTCCTCACTATATCTGCTGCTTTCCTTGTACATCTGTAACGTCAGAGGCCCACCACAAGGTTACCATTACTCAAATCATTAATCAATAACTACAGATCCTACATCTGTTGGCTCCCTGTGGAAGTGATTTCACCCAGCTGAGAAATCTCACAAAAGCTCAGGGAAGCATGGGATTTGCTCTTACTTACTGACTGACCATGGTGCCGCAAGAGCTGCATTGGAAGGTGCTAGCTTTTCCAGCAAAGAGGGAAGTGATATCTGCTAATTTATCTGCTAATTCATTTCTAATTAAGGTAACAAGTGTCAGGCCCTGGCCCAGGGCCGTATTTGGTGTTCATGGTGCCCTAGGCACTTTAAGTGTTTGCTCCCCCTTTTTTAAAAAAAGTGGGTAGGGGGAAAGGGAGCAATGGGTTAGATGCAGAGAATGTGTGTGGAGGAAGGCAGAAAGGGGGAAATGCAGAGAAGCAGGTAAGCATGTTCCATCTTTTACTGAGTTCTGACATACAGGAGTCACATGACCACACCAGTGGAGGGGAGATGCTCTGGTCTGTGTTCAACCCATTGCCCCCCCTTCACACAAATACACTCAGCATCCTTCTGTGGCTGGGAGGTGTTTGTTAGGAGGCATTAATGTTCTGGCTATATGACTTTTAATTTCTTTTCTTTACTACAGTAGTAATGGCAGTGTCCCCCCCCCCCCCTTCCAGGTTGCCACCCTAGGCACATACCTAGGGTTGCCTAATGGTAAATACAGCCCTGCCCTGGCCTTCACTTTAAGTGTAAAGCCTCTTTCCCAAAATCCCTTTGTCTAGTGGAACCAGTTTACCTACCTTGTTGATGGCGTCCAGCGTGAGTCTGCTGATCTCTTTGGTCAGAGGACTCTTTGTTGGTAGGGAGGGCGAGGCCGTTATACTTCCCTTTCGCTTAAAAACTTCATCTAGAGGCTCCTAAACCAGATGGAACATCAGTTAATATATATATATATATATATATATATATATATATATATATATATCTTCCAGAATGTAAAACCAAACAATTTATTTTAGACCTTAAAGTGGACCAATAGTCAAAAATGACCTAAACCAGACCAACACAACAAACAGTGCTCATATCCATCCCTCCCCAGGGCAATTTAGATTGCTGCACATAAAAATTCATTTACTTCATTCTAACTCCTGCTGTAGTAAATTTTAAAAACAAAATGGCAGCTCATGTATTTGCAGTTGAATCCAGGCAGCAGCATGACTGAAATGCTGGGAAAGGAAGCTCCAAAATGGCCGCTACCTTTCTTTTCACAACTGTGCCTGACTGTTGGTCCGGTTTAGGCCTATGGTCAAGTCTCTCGTTTTTATGTTGCCCATATAGGCATTCATTTTTACTTTAATCCATTGATTCAGGTTCAGGATTTTTCCTACTTGTTTCCACACTATTAGTTAACAGATGTTACAGTTTAGTCGATAAAAAATGTTGGAAGTTTTGATTGTTTTTATCATTTTCTATAGGTTGAGATGTTGCTATACAAATAATTATAAAGAGGAAGGCCAAGCATTTTGTAACACTTCACCCATCCCTCCCTTCCCCTGTGCTAAGCCCAGTTAGGGCAATAACATATAAAAACAACTCACTGGGGGCAATCTGCACATGAGCTGAAGATGAGACAGGTCAGTCATCCAATCCTGTTCAGCAGTGGGACTGTACTGGTCTGTCACTCAAGTCAGGGGAGGATTGCTTTATTATGAGTGATCCTATACCCAGAAAGGAAGTTTGTCACCACCTTCTATCCCCAGCTCTCTGCCCTAAAACAACACGTGTTCCTTTTTTTTTTAAAACTAAAGCCTTTGCCCAATATTCATAAAAACATAAACCTGATGCAGTCTGCAGTTTGAATAGTGGCTGTATGGCTCCCTGTTGCATTCCGCAATGATACATTCAGTTTCACACAGCTCAACATTGAGGACCAGCCTTATCTGTTATAATCACGGCAATAAATATGAAAGCACTACAATCTAAACTGCTATATACATTTCATGTGCCAGTTTAGCTTGTAACTGAATGAATCATAGCTGGAGAACGCCAGGGGGTGCTGCTGCAAAGTCAGTGAACTATACAACTGCCATTCGAACAGCAGACTGCAGCCAGTTGATGTTTTTATAAGTACTGGGCAAAGGCTTTAGTTAAGAATAAAAAAAAAAAAAAAACACAGGCTGATTTAGGGCACTGGGCTAGGGATAGAAGGTGCTGACATAAACTTCCTTCCTGGGTGTAGGATCACTTTAATGCCCAAATGGGGCTTACCACAGGGGGAGGGAGAGTACAAAAGGCTGGAGTTCCTCTTTAATCATACAAATGACAGCAAATGATTCTGCTGATCTTACCAATGTTTCTGATATCTTTTCAAAGGATGATTGTTTCTGGTTGGCAGCCGTTAGAGCCCCCCTCCATTTCTCGGGATCAGTGAGAGATCGTTGTCTTTCCTGTGCCTACATTCACGGGTGAGATTGATACTATTAAAAGGGGACATCAATCATTTTTTATAGATAAAATTGCAGTATGTAAATATTAGTTACATTATATTATTTTGGGGTCTCTCTTCCCTTTAGATACGTTGCATCTCTAGCACAGCTAAACACATTGATACAATGCGTAAGAGGTTTTGGTTGTTAGATTTCTCAGTTTTAACAATAAATACATGAATTAATATATAACTATTTGTGGAACTTGGCAGCAAGGAATTGACCTGTGGTGTATATTCATAAAATCCCAGGCACGCTGTGTACTTTGTACAGGGAAAGTTAGATTACAGCCTCCCATCTCTACGACTTACCTCTAACGTAGCTGATTCGGTACGAGGATAGTCCTGCGGGTACGATTTGGGTCTAACAGCGTCATCCTGTTTAAAAAATATATATATATATTGTTATTTCTCTCCTCAAAAATGATCTGAAATGGCAATGGTTGGTAAATCGGCAAACAGGATTGGTTAATTACCAAGCTACGTGCTTGTCCTTGCATAACTAATAAATGATCCCTAAATTATATATAAAATTAACTGTAAAATTAAACAATGACACATGCGAATGCGTTAATGATGATGTCATTATCAAGACATCATCATTGATTTCAATTACCAACACTCCACATGGATTCTCATATAAGGGGAATGTAGCTTCCTCGGAGGAATGGCGGTTTTTATAGACTCCCAACCCTCTTTTTAATACCCGTGCCTGTAAATACAAGACTGGAATTGAATCAAGAGTTGGACTAGAAAGATTTTTGGGAGTGCGTTTTTTTCTATGTTTATGCTATACAGGAAACAGCCCCTAACAGATTTTGACAATATTGTCCTAAAACTAAATAAAATAGTTACAAAACTGAAAAAGGGGTTAACCAATAGGCAGTTGGGTTATGCCATCAGAACATCAACAAGAATATCTTGAACTACAGATTTCTTGAAGAAGTCCTTGTTTGAAGAATGGGAGCTTATCAATTTTGGCAGATATCCCTCCTATATCAGCATTTAATCCTAGCAGAGATTCAGAGGAGTGAAATGTACAAGTGAAATTATAGGCTTTTTGAAGCAAGCGGGGAGATGGGGATCAGACCTGCTGTCAGACCTGAACTGTTGATTCTGGCAACTGCTGCTCAGGAGTTGCAAGCATTTTCTCATATTATACTAACTCTCACCTACAAAGTTCTCTCTAGCCAGGTCCCTTCCTACATCTCATCAATCTAACAATATCAACCTAGATGCAGCCTCCTCTCTGCCACGACCTTCTCCTGTCCTCCAACCTGGTCACCTCCTCTTGTGCTCACCTCCAGGCCACTCCCCAACCCTCAAAGCTTTGTCCTTAAAACCCACCTTTTCCGATCTGGTTTAAGCAATTCTCTAAAGGGTACATGCCATAAAGCTCAATACTGACTGTATGTGATTCTTCCCCTTTGTCTCCACCCCTCATCCTTTAGACTGTAAGCTTGCAGGGGAAGGGCTCTCTATCCTATTCATTGTGAACTCTGTAATAGTCTATGTACTGTATGTTTCTACAATTAATACTTTGTACAGCGCTACGAAAGATTAATAATAATAATAATAATAAAATTATTATACAGTTTGCGCCTTCCTAAAAGTGTACTGTTCTCCTCATTATTTAGTCTGAAAGAATAGATTAATAGTAATGTGCTGACAGCTGCCTGTTCTGATACCAGGAACCATTCCGGACTCAGACACTCAGCACATTTTCTAGCAGGAAGCAGCAGACATTGAGCTGCCATCCTTGCCCGGGCCCATGTATTTATCTTGTACTTTATACTCCTCTGCAGCTTTTTGGATGTAGCTATGCTGCCAGTCAGTTGGATGAAGTAGCCAATGGTGGACCACACTGCAGAAGAAAACATCTGCACACAACAATGCTCCCGGTAAGATTTCTGAGTAGGGGAAACTAGTAGGTATTTAGGAGTTCCTTACATTGTCCTTCTTGTTAATTTCCACCCAGATGTCGGTGAGGAAGGTCTTCCAGTCGGCAATATTCTTCCTGGGAAGAGAGAGAGACATAGGGGGCTCAGGCCATCTGGTTTATGACGCCTTTTGCATTTGCCTGTTCATTTCCTTTTAATTTCTTAACATCATGGAATATGTAAAAAACAGCAACAAAAATGCATTATATGTGCATAGAGATCCATCAAGTGCATAAATCTAGGGCAATGCATAAAAGTGCAGGCTGCAAGAAATATGCAAGAATGTGTGACTTAAGTACTTTTTGACACCCTTTTCTGCCTAGCTTTCACTTCCTTCTCATACAGCTTTAGGCAGGGGTAAAAGGTAAAAAGCAAAGATCAGCACTGCTTCTGGCATTCAATCGAAGCAATGTGGGTCACTAAAAACAGCATATTTAAATGTTAAGAAAATGCATGGGGTTCTTCCAGGTCACCAAGCATATTGGCTGGTATCCTTGTGGACTGTAAAAAGAAGCAGCAGGATTTTAACCATGGTAATACCAGCTAGTAAGCCCTTTAGCACCATCTAATACTCGGCTAGTGATGCATCTGAAAGATGCTGATGGCCACCAGGTTCGTCCACACCATGATTTTTGTGGAGTGGGGGGGGGGGGGGGGGGATTGTGGTGCACGTAATTAGGGGCATTATCTACCCACCTGTTTGATGGGATATGAAGGAGAATGCCTTTAGTTTAGCGGTTTCTATGGATTCCTAACTGATGGAGACTCTGCTGACAGAGAGGATGAATGGAGGGGTAGGATGTCTATATGAAGATTTAGTCCAGGTTGGAGACCTCCCTGACCAAGTCATGGGAAGGATTTGCCCTGGGTATTTGGAATGTTTTTCTATCTTATTTGGCCAAATGTTATTATATGTATTGGGAAGTTGTTTTTGTCTCTATTGTGGTCTAAAGCAGTGGTTCTCAACCGTTTTACACCAAGTTCCCTCTTGCAACAGTAGATTCAACCAAGTACCCCCCCCCAAATAGGGCATCAATTATAAATACAAAATAAATTACAAAATACATAGTTCACTGGCCTTGTAGCACTTTTAAGGCAAATAGGAATAATGTTTGAGGCCCCCTGTTGGTGCACCTATAAACATCACTGGGTACCCCTTCAACATGTGACATGTACTGCAGGTTGAGAAACAGTGGTCTAAAGTAATATTATTTTAGCTTATTTATTCTGGTTGGGAAGTCTCTTGTGGATTGTGAGTGTATTGATTTATGGTTGTGTAGCTACTGGCTTTTATAAATAGTGGGTCAAGGAGTCAAAGATTTTGTTGAGCTTGAAAGTAATCCATTTCCAGGGTTCAGATGTGACTGTTTTAGCTTGAGGCACATTTTGGGGATGTCCCTGTTGGTGATCTTCTTTCTACCTTCTCTATTACCTGCTACTAGGGAATATCTAGAGCTTAGTCTTTCATATATTGAGGAGATATTTATTCAAGCTAGAGTAGGGTCTTCTTTGGGTTAAAGGAGTATAGATTTAGCCAGGGTAGTGCTAGATCATGGTATAAAGAGGTAGGTTCAGGGAATCAAGTGGATTTTCTTCAGCGACTTAGAAGTCATAAGTTAGTGACAGGGAGTTAGGCATACGTTGTGGGGGAGGGGGGTTCTTGTGTTGTTCTATTTCCTGATACTGCAGTATGTTTAGGAGCGGTTGTCGAGTATTCCTTTAGCTTAGCAAGAAAGTAAGTAAGTTCGGCATAATGGGTTTTAGAATGAGGCACAGTTTGTGGGAGCAGTCCCTGACGTTGCTCTTCTTTCTAGCTAATTTATTTCCTGCTCATGCCTTTAGCTTAGCAGTCTCTCATGGATTGGATTCAGGGTATGTTGATTCACCTGAGCTGCTAACTTTTGCTTTGATGTTGGGGAAGTCTCTCTTGCTTTAGTTCCTTTCAGCTTTCTTGCTATTTCAGAATGTCTAAGGACTACCCTGTTTTGAATTTTCCAGAACAAGTTTATCCTGTTGAATTTATCCGCAATACAAACACTCAACTGCCAAGAAGTCAGTTTAAGAATTGTTGATATTATTAAACCGTCCAGTCCTATTGATGCTGCTCTTGTATCATATTTTTCATTCTTGTATCATATAATCATGTAACCCAGTTACCGTACTTTTATTTCGACATTTTAAATTGCTTTACTTTATGTAACAATATATAGTCAGTCAATCAACCGACAATTTGACATTTTCTGAGTTTGGGTGTTCCGTCTTAATATATGATTAATAGGTCTTAACGCAAGCAACATTTCTTGTAAAAATTTCAGAGAGCAGAGTTAAAGACATTATTACCATTTAAACTTAACCCACTCATTGAATTAATTTTTAAAGCAAATCTTAAGTGTTACAGTCACCATCTCTTTTTACTTTACCTGAGTGAGTGTTTTAGGTGTTGATAGCTGACATTCTTTGAATTAATTTATTGTAAAGTTGCTTTTTTTGCAAAGTTCTCTTTTCATGAAATTAATCAATACAGGCTTATTATTATTTCATTAGATATTTTAAGAAAAGATTAATTTCATCAAGCAGCAGACTAGGAACGTGAATAGGCACTGGAGCAGTCATGGTGGTTTGGGAAATTCGTTAGTGATAAAAGCAAGACCCTGCAACCCAAAAATAAGACCTTGTGAACTTACTCATTGTCATCCACCAGATAGTAGTCCCTTTTCTTGGTCTTAATGCACAGCACATGCTCAGGAGAGTTGTTGAAAAGCTGTACAATAGTCTGGATCCTCTCTTTTGGGTCTTTTATGTTTGTCCCCAGTTCTATAGCTTGTATGCTGTAACAACACAAAAGTGAGGAGGTGTCAATATCTCTGCGTAGAGAAATACATACAAATACTAATTGTTTTCAGCTATTTTCTGTGCTGCAGAACATAACAATGGAGTAGATGGCTTAGTATTGTTTGCCTATAAGATGGCCCTTGGCTTAAAGTGGACCAACACCCAGGATTTTGACTATCCTGGGTTTTGGTCCACTTCAGGGGGACAGCGCGTCCGCTGCCGCCTCCCGCGCGCCCCTTTGACAGTGCGCGCGTCCGCGCTGGCCATTCACAAACGCTGCCGCCGCCGATCAGGTGAGTTTTTTGGGGCTTTTGGGGGGGGGTCCCTCACCGTGGGACATCCCGATCTCGGATGTCCCGGGGTGAGGGAGGTGATTGGCCCGGGAATCTTATAGATTCCCGGGCCGATCACCCCTGGGTGTTGGTCCACTTTAATTGTTCATGGCTGTTCATGGCCAAACTTTGCTTCTCAGTGTGTCACTTACCTATCCTCACTACCAGAATCTTTTGAGGTTATCTTCTTAACAAAGACCTTTATGTTGCCCCATGTCATTATCCATGTAATATCTGCCACTGGTTCTCACATACGGTATCAGTCCTGTCCTGATTCCTGTAGTGTCCAACCTAGTGAGGCTGAGTCCCGCCAGTTGTTGTACATACCCCAGAGTCTGGGCAACAAAAGATAACCATGACCCACTATATATATATAACTTCAACGTCCGTCTTTCTTCCAGACGTATTTTGTCTCAAAGCTGTCTAAGAGGCCGATTCATTAATAGCGCCAGGTAGCGACAGATGAGCGACTGTAGCATGATTTTTACAGCGCCAGCCAGTATTCGCTGTGCTTGGCCGGCGTTTGCTTGATGACAGCGACTCAGTCGGTGTGCGGTAATGTTGAATACGGGCTTAGGGGTCGCTGTTTCACAGGTCCAGCGTTGTATGTGAGCGCCTGACAACGAATGGCCAGAGCGAACGGCTTGCTTCATATTCATTAAAAAATCACGCTCCGAATTTGCTGGCGCTGTCCATTCCTTGTTTAAACCCCAGTGCACTGGCGGCGATCTGTATTAACTAGTTTTTAACCCCTAAACAACCATATTTTTTGATTGTAACGTTATACATGTTTTTTGAATCATTTTGTAATATGAATACATTACTATCAGACATGTTAGATCAATTCTGCACAAATTTTTTTTTTTTATTTTTTTTTACTTTAAAAAAAAAAACGAACATTGCAGAAGTGGTCTCAGAATTTTTGACATTAAAAAAAAAAAAAAAAAAATTATTACCAATTAATTATGATTAATTAAACATTGCTCCATTGAAATGCATTGGACAATGCCAGGGAGCGACAGGTCATACCTGGCGCTGTGAAGGAATTTGCAGCGGCGCTGTTCGTTCCAGGCGGCTTCATGATGAATCCCGCGCTAGCTGACGCTCTCGCCGGCGCTAGCCTCATTTAGCTTGATAAATGCGTCATTGTGACCGCCGCCGGGCGTACTTGAGTCGGTAGCCGCCGATAGCTGGCGGTACCTGGCGCTCATCAGACATTACCTGGCGCTAGCCCGTGATAAATAAGGCCCTTAGATATGAAATTCTATCAAAAAGCCTATCAGCCTGGAGAACAACAGAGCAGATCAGAGCTATCACCATAGGTCTAGACCCTATGTGCAATATGAAAACATTCAACTAGGAATCACTTATTCAACTGCTGCTTACAGTGAAACATCCCCACACAGGTATGTGTCATGGAAGTGCCCTTTCTACTGGTTGTATGAACATGCGCAGCAGGGTTGAGTGGGAGAAAGCTACACCTGACTACCCACTCTGGTTCTTGTCCTTTCACTGCATCTGGCTAATTGCTCTGGCTCCTGTCTTTTGACTATGTCAGACTACCTGCTCTCAGAGGCAACCCACAGGTACGTGACAATGCGGCAAGCTAATCAAGAGCTTACTGGGCACTGCTAGAGAGCCCAATGTTTTTGTCAGGACATAGGTACCTCTTTTAGGGTGGCTTTACCAAAACAAAACATAACAATAGCACTACTCTGGACTCCAGCATACTGTCTGATGAAGGGGGATCTGCTGCCATTCTATTGGGTGTATCATGGGGGAACTTTTACTCAATACCTACTCGCTGATTGGGATCTCTCCCTTAAAATCTTCTGTCTCCCCATTGTAGGAATAATAGCGTATATAGTGGGATCCAATGGGGGTTTTGCAGACCTTAACCAATCGGCCCTTCCATGACGTCTAAAGAAATAAACATAAAACAAGGGATTATGATAAGGACAGGGGTATTTGCAGTACATTCACTTTGTAAAAAAAACATTTTTATTCGTACCTTTTATATCCCATCCCAGTCTCCTGCTACCCATCAATTTTGTGTGAATTATTGATATATGATGAGTGTTATTTGGTGCTTATTATTAGGTTTTGCTTATTATTATTGTTTATTTATATAGCGCCATCAACTTCCGTAGTGCTTTACATGGTATGATTACAGACAGGGTAAAACATATAGTACAGAGAACAATACAAAATTAGATGCCACATGTTAAAACCAAGTGTTGTGAGCACAGGATGGGGGTGGAGACAAAGGGGCGGGGTCACAAGTGGTAGAGCTTGAGTATGGCTGCATGCTTAAGCCAGGTCATATGCTTGTCTGAAGAAGTGAGTTTTGAGGGCACTTTTAAAGGTTTGGAGTGATGGAGAGTGGCGGATCAAGCGGGGAAGGGCATTCCAGAGAAGTGGAGAGGCACGGCAGAAGTCTTGAAGGCGGGAGTGCGAGGAAGTAACCAAGGAAGAGGACAGGAGAATGTCAGAGGCAGAGCAGAGGTTGCGCTTGGGTTGGTAACACTGGATCAGAGATGAAATGTAGGAAGGGGCCTGGTTAGAGAGAGCTTTGTAGGTCAGCGTTAGAAGTTTGAACTGAACTCTATGGGAGACAGGTAACCAGTGGAGGGATTGACCTGGAGAAGCGAGAGGAGAGGTAGATGAGGCGAGCAGCAGAGTTTAGAATAGATTGGAGGGGAGCCAGTCTGTTTGTTGGCAAACTACAGAGGATGGTGTTGCAATAGTCCAGTCGGGATATGACCAGGGCGTGCAGTAGCATTTTAGTGGTGACAGGTGAGAGAAAGGGACGGATGCGGGAGATATTTTTGAGTTGGAGACGACAAAAGGTGGCTAGGGAGTGAATGTGACGTGTGAATGAGAGAGAGGAGTCCAGAATGAAGCCCAGGCATCGAGCTTGATGAGTTGCAGTTATTGTAAGTTTATTTACAGAGATTGTGGTGTTAGAGAGGGGAGGGGAGTGAGATGGTGGGAAAATGACCAGTTCTGTTTTGTCCATGTTTAGTTTAAGGGAGCGAGATGTCATGAAGGAAGAGATGGCTGTTAGACAGTCAGGAAGGCGAGAGAGGAGAGAAGAGAGATTTGGGCCAGAGAGGTAGATCTGAGTGTCGTCTGCATAAATGTGATATTGGAAGCCTAGTGAGGTTATTAGTTGTCCGAGACCAGAAGTGTATATTGAAAAAAGTCGGGGTCCTAGGACTGAGCCTTGTGGTACACCAACAGACAGAGGACGGGGAGAGGAAATGGTGTTTGAGTAAGATACACTAAATGTGCGGCGAGAGAGATAGGAGGAGAGCCAAGAGAGTGTGAGACCTTGGATTCCAAGAGAAGAAAGAATATTGAGAAGCAGAGCATGGTCGACAGTGTCAAAAGCAGATGATAAGTCAGTAGATCATTGGTGACTTTGGTGAGTGCAGTTCGGTAGAGTGACATCAGTGGAAACCAGACTGGAGGGGATCTAGGAGGGATTTTGTAGACAGATAGTTAGTCAGTTCTGTGTGGACATGCTGCTCAAGAAGCTTGGATGAGAAAGGGAGCAGAGAGATTGGGCGGTAATTGGGGAGGGCAGAGGGGTCCAGAGAGGGTTTTTTGATGAGTGGTGTTATAACAGCATGCTTATAGGAAGAAGGAAAGGTACCAGTGGAGTGGGAGAGGTTAAATACAGATATTAGGGCTGGAATGACAGATGGAGACAGTTGAGAGATAAGGTGGGATGGAATGGGATCAAGGGAACAGGTGGTCAGGTGAGCCTTTGAGACCAGAGAGGAGAGACCTTGTGTAGTTAACCGTGTGAAATGAGTTAATGAGTGAGGAAGGGGGGATGTTTGTAGGAGAGAGGTGCTCTGAGGGGTGAAGCCGCTTCGAATCATGTCAATTTTATATAGTGTTTTGCTTGTCCGTGTTAAGTGTGTACTGTATATAGGATTCTTATGCCATGTAATGAGTTATATATATATATATATATTATATAGAGTGTGTATATAGAGGTTTGCTTTTCTCCATGTAGAGCTTTTCCCCATGTACAGCCCTTCTCCAGTGTAGTGTATTTTTTGTGTAGAGGATTTTGCATATCCTGTACAGTATATTTTTTGATTTATATTAATTTTCATTTTTTGTATAGTGTTTAATTTGGTGTATATATAATATTTGATTATCACATGTAGCGAGATATTAAATGCATATGGGCCTTTGCTTTTTCTTGTGAAGTGTGTTATTTTGTGTAAATAGAGTTTTCGTAAGCCTGTACAGTGTATTATTTGGTGTATATTTTGTTTTGCTTTTCCTGTGCAGTGTGTTATTTAGTGTGTATATACAGTACTGTAAGATTTTTCTTTTAGTCCTATAGTGTGTTCTTTGGTATATAAAAAGATGTTGCTTATCCAGTGTGTTTTTGGTATACATATATATTTTTAGTATACAGTACGTCCTGCTCCAGATAAGATTCATAAAAAATGGGAATTACTCTGCCAGATGTCGCTGGACTGCAGAGACAGTGAAATTGGCTCCTCCCGGCCCCTCAAATACCCGGGACCTCCCACAAATCCCCCAGATCTTCTCTGCAGTTTGGACTGCGAAGGACAAGAAGATGGCTCTCTTTTCTCGCAGGTGAGCGGGGCTATTAGCCTGCGGCCCTGTAGGACTATTCCCACCCGTTCCATTATTAATGTGCCTCCCAGCCTTGGCTGCGCTGGTCGGGTGATGGTAGGCAGCACCGCTGTCAGGTGCTTAGGAGCGCTGCTCCATCGCAAGGGTAGGCGGTATGATGAGCCTCTATGGGATGCCCCTCCCGCTCTATTGCCCCTGTCTGTCTATCGGTGGACCCTATTTTAAGTGGCCGCTGGCCTCCCTCGCTCTCCCTTGTAGCTCTCGGGGGGGGGGGGGGGGGGTGTGTATGTGAATCTGCCTTGGTGCTTCACTGTATTATGCTTTTCTGGTTGGTGTCAGTCGCCACGCTGACTTGGTTGCACTGGTTGCCTTTTTAAATTTGCCGCCGCCGCAGCGCGCGCTTCCACTGTGCTCCGCGCATGGTGGCGGCGTTACCTCAGGCGCTGGTGCGCTGTTATTGGCTGCTTGTCACGTGTGCTGCTTCGCGCTCTTCGGGGGGGGGGGCGCGGTTGGCGCGTTCCGCGTCACTGTCTCCACGGCCCGGCGCCATTTTCTCTGGATCTGGCTGCTGCGTGACTGGCATCTACCTAGCGTGGTCCGTGAGTGCCCTCGCGGGCGGCTTTATTTTTCATTTTACATGTCACTTACGGGGTTCTCTTCGCTTATGTCTTTCAGACGGGCCGACCTCTAATGGTTTCTCCCGGCCCTACTCCTTCTATTTAGTTATTAAACTTGTGAGGCCTAGTGTATAAATTACTCTCACTTCCCTAGCGGGCTATTGGGGCATCCCGGGTTGCTTTTATAGCGTCTATCCCTATCGGCCTATTGTGCCGCTATAATCACCATGGTGTCAATGTGCTCGGGGTTCCTTCGGGACAAGCCCGGCTGTGTGTAGCTTGTGGGGTGTCCCCTATTGGTGCTGACAATGCGCGGATTTGTGTACCTTGTGCCCAGCAGGTGCTTGCGCTGCAGCCTGGTTTACCAGTAGCTGGGCCTGCGCCTCGTATGGCTTCACCTACTCCCCCAAGCTTAAATTTGACTCCCATTGAGTTGCATACCAGTGGGGATTCTCAGCCTGATGTGTCTTCCAGACTGGCTAGTGTTGAGAAGTTGCTTGCTAATACCTTGGCGCGTAAGGCCTCTGCTAAAAAGCGGCACTTAACGCCTGATGTCATTCTTTTCCCTATGGAAGCTGATGAGTTCTTGGAACTGTCTGGCTATACCCCTTTGGAAGAAGTTATTAAGAGTTATTCTCTGACTGAGTCATCTGATGAGAGGCCCAGGGGTCATGATGATTCTGGTTCTGACCCCTGGGCCCCAGATGATACTGATAGGCTGTTGGCTCAGATTTTTGAGGTTCTGTCTATCTCTCCCCCGGTTGCGGACCCCAGGCAACAGGGGAATGTTTCATACTGCTAAGCCACGTTTAGAATTTCCTGAGCAAGCCCATTTTAATAATCTTGTGCTCAGGGAATGGGAGCGTCCCAGCAGGCTTCCCGGTGTACCTAAGAGTTGGGATAAGACGTATCCCTTTCCTGCTGATGTGGTGAAGCGTTGGTCATCCCCTCCTGAAGTGGAGGTCCTAGGGTTATCTAACACCTCTGTCATGCACTCCCCTGACTCTACTACGCTGCGGGATGCTGAGGACCCGCGCATTGATCAGCTGGCGTCCCATGCCTTTGCGTGTGTGGGGACGGTGCTGCGCCCGGTCTGTGCCATTACGGCTGTGGCTATTAGGACCCTGCTTAGAAGTGTCCTAGATGGTGCCCCTGATGATGTGTCTAGTGAGGAGTTTAATGCACTCTCTCGTTGTGAGGTTTTTGTGACTTATGTCCTCTCTGCCTTGGATGATACCATTAGGATGTGTGGCAGAACATGGTGGGGGCTATACGCCGCTCGGTTTGGCTGCGCCAGTGGGCTGCTGACAACGCTGCCAAGAAAGCTCTCGCTGGTTTTCCCTTCAAAGGACTACGCTTGTTTGGGGACCGCCTGGACCTGTTTGCTAAGGGAGGCAGCTTACCCCAGCGCAGGCGGCAGTCTTAGCCCTCTCGGGGACAGGGCTCCTTTTCTTCCCCCTACCGTGGTGCCAGACAGGGGAGGGGGGTCTCCCTTACCGGGGCCCGAGGAGATTTCTGGGGTAGGGGCAGAGGACGTGGTTGCCCTGGCTCCTCCTGGGGCTCCAAGCTTAAGTCTTTTCCCAAGCCCCCTCAGGCATGAAGGGGCACCCTCACCCATCCGGGTGGGGGGACGGCTTCAGTACTTTGCTCACGTCTGGAGGCTTCATGTCTCAGACTGGTGGATTCAGAAGGTAGTGTCCTCCGGTTACAAGATAGTGTTTGCTGCCTGCCCCCACCCCCAAGATTCATCAGATCCCGGATTTCTCAGGACCCTGTGTCAGCTCAGGCTCTAGTGCTGGCGGTGTAAAGTCTTTTGGAGCTAGGGGTCATCTGTCAGGTCCCTTTATGAGAAAGGGGCAAGGGCTTCTATTCCAACCTTTTCACCGTGCCCAAAAGAGATGGATCAGTTAGGCCCCTCCTGGACTTGAAGATCCTCAACAAATTTGTCAGGTGCAGGCGCAGTTAGGCCCCTCCTGGACTTGAAGATCCTCAACAAATTTGTCAGGTGCAGGCGCTTTCGCATGGAAACTCTGCGCTCTGCCATCAGTTCCCTGCGTCCAGGGGACTTCATGACGTCTGTGGACATCAAAGACGCTTATCTTCATATTCCTGTGTTTCCAGGTAATCAAAAGGTTCTTCAGGTTCGCTCTGGAGGATCAGCACTACCAATTTGTAGCATTGCCCTTTGGTCTCACTTCAGCTCCCAGAGTGTTCACCAAAGTGCTGGCAGGAGTGATGTCTCTGCTCAGGTCATCCGCGTGCTGCCCTATCTGGACGACATTCTCATCACTTCCCAGTCCCTACATCAGGCAGAGTTGGATACTCAGCTGGTAGTGTCCACTCTGGAGTCATTTGGCTGGGTGATCAACCATCCCAAGTCTTCTCTGTCCCCCTCCTTGGTGACTCCCTTCCTGGGAATGAATCTGGATACAGTTCAGGCAAGGATTTTTCTTCCTCAGCAGAAGGTGGACAGTCTGATTGCCATGGTTCAGTTCCTGCTATCTTGCCCTCATCCCTCCATCAGGCAGGGAATGCAGCTGGTGGGCCTGATGCTGGCGTGCTTCGAGGCGGTCCCTTATGCTCAGTTCCACATGAGGCCTCTGCAACTCCACCTCTTGTCAGTATGGGACAAGGTTCCTGCGTCCCTGGACCAGGTCTTTGTGCTTTCCCCTCTAGTCAGGCGGTCCCTCTTGTGATGGCTGGACTCCAGCAACCTGTTGGGGGGCAGATCCTTTCTGGCCCCCTCCTGGGAGACGGTCACCACGGATGCCAGTCTGACAGGTTGGGGGGGTTTCTGGAAGTCCCTGCAGTTCCAAGGGCGGTGGGGCCCTCAGGAGGCCCACACACCTATCAACATTCTGGAACTGGGCTTTTCAGCACCAGGCTTCTGTTGAACAAGTTTGCAAGGCCGCTACTTGGTCTTCTGTTCACACCTTTTCAAAGTTTTACAAGGTTGATGTTAGGGCCTCAGCTGATGCTGCTTTTGCCCGCAAGGTTCTGCAGGCGGCAGTGGTCTGACCTGTCTGTTGTTACCTTTGGGGATCCCACCCTACTTTATGGACACTGCTATTGGATGTCCCATGTGATATGAATCTTATCTGGAGCAGGACGTACTGTATACTAAGAATAATACAATTCTGTGATTACTCACCTGTAGAATTGATATTATGAGTATACAGTACGTCCTGCTCCGCCCCACCCTTGGTTTTGCATTATCCTGGATCCCCTGTATGGTGATTGTTATCATGGTTATAGTTGCTAGTTGGTTCTGTTTTAATTCTCGTTAACTGCTCTTCAATGCTGGGGATTTGTGGGAGGTCCCGGGTATTTGAGGGGCCGGGAGGAGCCAATTTCGCTGTCTCTGCAGTCCAGCGCCATCTGGCGGAGTAATTCCCATGTGTTATGAATCTTATCTGGAGCAGGACGTACTGTATACTCATAATATCAATTCTACAGGTGAGTAATCACAGAACTGTATTTTTTGCTTTTACTGTACAGTGTTATTTAGTGTTTATTTGTTTTAGTTCATGCTGGGTATAAAGGGTTTTGTTTTTCCTGTGCATTGTATTTTTTGGTGTAGAGGATTTTGTATAGTGTTTTCTTGTGTATATAGAATGCGTCCAGTGTAGTGTGTTATTTGATGTTTTTAGGTTATTGCTAGTATTATTGGTTATATACTGTATGTACCATATAAATCTATGGTCTGTTGTTTTTATGGAGGGTAGCTTTGGGAAACTCATTCTACATAATTATGTGACATTACAACACAATTGTGTCAATAAAACTTAAATGCTGGGCAAAATGTATTTAGCCACAGTAAATAACCGTACGCTTCCTTTCCTGCAAGCACAATAAAGCCACGGAGGGCAGATTGCGTGTCTTGTCTAGTGATTAGTCTCATGTCACCTCTAGATGAGGCCATGCATAGGCCAGACAACAGCACAAAGGTTTTTTCCTGTAATCTTATGACTCTTCATAAGCAATTTATTATTCTATATGGTTAGTTGAGTAGAATGAAGAAGGCTTTGCTGGAGTTCAGGGAAGTTGGGGAAGCTCTTTTTTCCAGTTTACATTTTGATTGGTGATTGTAGCCTCCACTGCTACCTGTCTGGCAGCCTCGAATGCCTCCACTGCTCCCCAGTTGGAAGTCTCTGGTGCCTCCACTGTTTCCCACTAGGCAGCTTTGAATGCCTTGCATCCGCTGTTACGTCCACTGCTCCCTGTCTGATGGCCTCTGATGCCTCCACTGCTCTTTGCCTGACGGCCTCTGATGCCTCTACTGCTCCCTGTCTGATGGCCTCTGATGCCTCTACTGCTCCCTGTCTGATGGCCTCTGATGCCTCCACTGCGCCCTGCCTGACAGCCTCTGATGCCTCCATTGCTCCCCACCTGGAAGCCTCGGATTCCTCTACTGCTCCCCACCTGGAAGCCTCTAATGCCTCCTCTGTTACCCACCTGGCAGCCTATGATGTCTCCTCTGTTCCCCACCTGGCAGCCTATGATGCCTCCTCTGTTCCCCACCTGGCAGCCTATGATGTCTCCCCTGTTCCCTACCTGGCAGCCTCTAATGCCTCCTCTGTTCCCCACCTGGCAGCCTATGATGTCTCCCCTGTTCCCCACCTGGCAGCCTATGATGTCTCCCCTGTTCCCCACCTGGCAGCCTATGATGTCTCCCCTGTTCCCTACCTGGCAGCCTATGATGCCTCCACTGCTCCCCACCTGGCAGCCTATGATGTCTCCTCTGTTCCCCACCTGGCAGCCTATGATGTCTCCTCTGTTCCCCACCTGGCAGCCTATGATGTCTCCTCTGTTCCCCACCTGGCAGCCTATGATGCCTCCCTTGTTCCCCATCTGGCAGCCTATGATGCCTCCACTGCTCCCCACCTGGCAGCCTATGATGTCTCCTCTGTTCCCCACCTGGCAGCCTATGATGTCTCCTCTGTTCCCCATCTGGCAGCCTATGATGCCTCCTCTGTTCCCCACCTGGCAGCCTATGATGCCTCCCCTGTTCCCTACCTGGCAGCCTATGATGCCTCCACTGCTCCCCACCTGGCAGCCTATGATGTCTCCTCTGTTCCCCACCTGGCAGCCTATGATGTCTCCTCTGTTCCCCATCTGGCAGCCTATGATGCCTCCTCTGTTCCCCACCTGGCAGCCTATGATGTCTCCTCTGTTCCCCATCTGGCAGCCTATGATGTCTCCTCTGTTCCCCACCTGGCAGCCTATGATGCCTCCACTGCTCCCCACCTGGCAGCCTATGATGCCTCCTCTGTTCCCCACCTGGCAGCCTATGATGCCTCCACTGCTCCCCACCTGGCAGCCTATGATGCCTCCTCTGTTCCCCACCTGGCAGCCTATGATGCCTCCTCTGTTCCCCACCTGGCAGCCTATGATGCCTCCTCTGTTCCCCACCTGGCAGCCTATGATGCCTCCTCTGTTCCCCACCTGGCAGCCTATGATGTCTCCCCTGTTCCCTACCTGGCAGCCTATGATGTCTCCTCTGTTCCCCACCTGGCAGCCTATGATGTCTCCTCTGTTCCCCACCTGGCAGCCTATGATGTCTCCTCTGTTCCCCACCTGGCAGCCTATGATGTCTCCCCTGTTCCCTACCTGGCAGCCTATGATGTCTCCCCTGTTCCCCACCTGGCAGCCTATGATGCCTCCTCTGTTCCCCACCTGGCAGCCTATGATGCCTCCTCTGTTCCCCACCTGGCAGCCTATGATGTCTCCCCTGTTCCCTACCTGGCAGCCTATGATGCCTCCTCTGTTCCCCACCTGGCAGCCTATGATGCCTCCACTGCTCCCCACCTGGCAGCCTATGATGCCTCCTCTGTTCCCCACCTGGCAGCCTATGATGCCTCCTCTGTTCCCCACCTGGCAGCCTATGATGCCTCCTCTGTTCCCCACCTGGCAGCCTATGATGCCTCCTCTGTTCCCCACCTGGCAGCCTATGATGCCTCCTCTGTTCCCCACCTGGCAGCCTATGATGTCTCCCCTGTTCCCTACCTGGCAGCCTATGATGTCTCCTCTGTTCCCCACCTGGCAGCCTATGATGTCTCCTCTGTTCCCCACCTGGCAGCCTATGATGTCTCCTCTGTTCCCCACCTGGCAGCCTATGATGTCTCCCCTGTTCCCTACCTGGCAGCCTATGATGTCTCCCCTGTTCCCCACCTGGCAGCCTATGATGCCTCCTCTGTTCCCCACCTGGCAGCCTATGATGCCTCCTCTGTTCCCCACCTGGCAGCCTATGATGTCTCCCCTGTTCCCTACCTGGCAGCCTATGATGTCTCCTCTGTTCCCCACCTGGCAGCCTATGATGCCTCCTCTGTTCCCCACCTGGCAGCCTATGATGCCTCCTCTGTTCCCCACCTGGCAGCCTATGATGCCTCCTCTGTTCCCCACCTGGCAGCCTATGATGTCTCCCCTGTTCCCTACCTGGCAGCCTATGATGTCTCCTCTGTTCCCCACCTGGCAGCCTATGATGTCTCCTCTGTTCCCCACCTGGCAGCCTATGATGTCTCCTCTGTTCCCCACCTGGCAGCCTATGATGTCTCCCCTGTTCCCTACCTGGCAGCCTATGATGTCTCCCCTGTTCCCTACCTGGCAGCCTATGATGTCTCCCCTGCTCCCCACCTGGCGGCCTATGATGCCTCCACTGCTCCCCACCTGGCGGCCTCTGTTGCTTGCACTGCTCCCCTCCTGGCACCGTTTGATGGATCTCAGAGCCTGTCTGTTCGGCAATTGGCCTGGGCTTGTCTGCAGCTGTGACACTAAAGCCTTAATAGATTGTAAGCTCCTCTACATCCCAAACCTTACCAATTACCCAATAGCAGATTTCAAGCTCTTCTTTCATCTCTATATTCTTTTAAACTTACTAGATCTGCAGAATCTTCTTAAGTCTCAGACCTCAATTTTACCCTAATAGATTATAAGTTCCTCTCTTTCTTGTATTTTCCTTTAAAAACTAAAAAATTGTGAGCACTTTTGAATGCAAACGTGTGTAAAATATGTCTATTCATTAATGACAACACCACATCGAGATTAATTACCCGATTTGTGAAGAAGAAGGCATTTGGAGGTGGAGACTTGATCAGACATCCTTGTCTAATGACCGCATCCTCTGCAAGGAAATCACATTAAAGCATTTTTAATGACTGTCCCATCAGGGCAACATCTTTTTTGGCTCTCACATATTCCACAACACTGTACAGAGAACACTGAGCTATCCCCATTAATCTCTGCACTCAAGATGTCCCCTCCACACTCACACACTGTTATTATACATTTATATAGCACTGACATATTCCACAGCACTGTACAGAGCGCATAGAAGCAGTCACATGACTCCCTGTCCCTCAGAGCTCACACTCTAATGTCCCCTCCACACTCACACACTGTTATTATACATTTATATAGCACTGACATATTCCACAGCACTGTACAGAGCACATAGACGCAGTCACATGACTCCCTGTCCCTCAGAGCTCACACTCTAATGTCCCCTCCACACTCACACACTGTTATTATACATTTATATAGCACTGACATATTCCACAGCACTGTACAGAGCACATAGAAGCAGTCACATGACTCCCTGTCCCTCAGAGCTCACACTCTAATGTCCCCTCCACACTCACACACTGTTATTATACATTTATATAGCGCTGACATATTCCACAGCACTGTACAGAGCACATAGAAGCAGTCACATGACTCTGTCCCTCAGAGCTCACACTCTAATGGCCTCTCCTCACTTATACTAGTATTATAATACATTTATATAGCACTGACATATTCCATATTCAAATGATATTCATTGCGGTCACTGTGGTTACAATGAATATTTACATAGTCCAGAGTTGTTACCTTGTTCTGAGCTGCGACGTTTGGGGGCCATTGTGAACCAGCTTTTTCTTCCTCCTGTGGAGAAAACAAGAAACATTTCATCAGCATCTGTACATCATTATCAGCATCATTTTAACACACCCTTGTTGTGTCTAGAATTTAGGCTGATCTCTTCCTTGTAACAACTAGTTTTCATCAGCATCTGTACATCATTATCAGCATCATTTTAACACACCCTTGTTGTGTCTAGAATTTAGGCTGATCTCTTCCTTGTAACAACTAGTTTAAAATAGATCTACCGTATACCCCCTGCTTCAGTGTATGGTGGTAGGGGGTCCCACTAGGGTACAGGCCCAGAGGCGTAGCTAGGCTTTCTGGCACCCGGGGCAAAGATTCAAAATAGCACCCCCCACCTGTACTCAGACCCCCCCCCCCCCCCAGCTACGCCACTGTACAGGTCCTATTGGAATGTATCTTTCTTGTTTCATAAGGTACCCAAGACCTACTTATTCTGGTAACATTAGTACATGGTTCCCTCCTAGGGGGGGTACTTGGTTGTAACTGCTTGTCGCTAGGGGGTACTTGGCGTAAAAAGGGTGAGAACCACTGCTCTATTCAACGTTAGAGATATTTATACAGAAAACTCCACAGCACATGTACGCTGGAGGGGAACTTCTGTCAGCATGTGGTGCTGTCATTAATGAATAGACATATTTTACACACGTTTGCATTCAAAAGTGCTCCTAAGGATACTTAGCCCATTTTGGGAGCTATGAGAATAATTGTCCAAGGTTTGCGGTTTACACCTCTCAGTCTGGCAACCCCACAGCACATGTGCAGGCCCTCACTGGCATCCCCTGCACCCCTCCATCTGTTTCACGCACCTCCACCACGCATATCTAAATGGCTGCTGGCAGGTGCATGCAGCCAAAGAGAGTGTCCCCAGGGAGGGGCCTGGGCTATTCTTTATACATTGACGGGAATTAATATGAAAGGAAGTCTGCACATGTGCTGTGGGAGCGTGGGTTGAGGCCAGTTATGGGTTGAACAAGGCGGTTTTACATACAATCTGAATTGGGATGTTCCTGTAAATCAGATCAAAATCCAGAAATGTGAAAAGTACTGACAAAGGCTTTTATTATTAATCGTTTCTACAGTGTACCACTTTTATTCTTGAGACCCAGGCTAATTCCTTCACCATATGATTGTTTTTAGGGCAGGATAATAGAATGGAGATTCCACAGCAGCAGATGTTTTAAATCCACCCCTGAAAAGGCCACCATTGGCCACGGGGTTCAGGTAAATATAGGACGTTTATACTGTGCTGGGCTAGTGGTGCATGTTCATGGTATTCACCAAGCTTTATAGCAGAAGGTAGCTTTGGAATCAGGCTTTTGTTTCAGCTCATCGACCCAAAATGGGTCCACTGTTGGAATGCAATGTTGGCATGAACAGCCAGATATCTGCACTTCAAAAATATTCAGCTAACTCATAAATAGAAATACATGGGTTTTAAATGTTCTGCTGGAGTAGGCTTTGGTGGAACAACACATAGGGCCTGATTTACAACGTGGTTTTCGCTTGTTAGTTCTGCCTTTAATGTGCAGAATTTTGGGAACACAACAGCGAACAGAGTAATCATTGTAGCAGTGAAATAAACTATTTGATGACTCATAGACTGACATGTACAGAAATATCAGTTGCTGTAGGCAGAGCTGCCTTCTGGAATTTGTCTGGGGCCCCTGGTAATCTATATGTGATGGCTTGGCCCCTAGTCTGGCCAGGGGCGTACATAGCCCTGATGGAGCCTCATAGTTGGGCCTCATTACGGGCCCCCATCAGCAACCACCCCCCCACACTGTTAAGGGCACTCAGCATGCACAGAGATGAGGATGGTGCACGATAGCGAAGGATGCTCCTGGCGTGTGCACAGAGGCGAGGATGGCGTGTGGTACAAGTGTGCGCACGGAGGTGAGGACCAAGTGCAGTGCAAGTTATGGGGCCAGAAGAACCCAGCGTGGAGGAGGGAAAGTATCACCGGACTCCAGCAGTCCATGCTAAAGAGGCAGTGTAGGTACACTCATGGTCGTAAATGTTGGCACCCCTGAACATTTTCAAGAGAATGAAGTATTTGTCACAGAATAGGATTGTAGTGACACTTGCTTTGCTATACACATGTTTATTCCCTTTGTGTGTATTGGAACTAAACCAAAAAAGGGAGGAAAACTCCAAAAACGGGCTGGACAAAATTCTTGGCATCATTAACTTAAAATTTGGTTGCACACCCTTTGGAAAAAATAACTGAAATCAATCACTTCCTATAACCATTATTAAGCTTCTTACACCTCTCAGTCGGAATGTTGGACCACTCTTCCTTTGCAAACTGCTCCAGGTCTCTCTTATTGGAAGGGTGCCTTTTCCCAACAGTAATTTTAAGATCTCTCCACAGGTGTTCAATGGGATTTAGATCTGGACTCATTGCTGGCCACTTCAGAACATTCCAGCGCTTGGTTGCCATCCATTTCTGGGTGCTCTTTGACGTATGTTTGGGGTCATTGTCCTGCTGGAAGACCCAAGATCTCAGACGCAGCTTTGTGACACTGTGCTGTAGAGTGCGACCCAAAATACATTGGTAATCCTCAGATTTCATGATGCCTTGCACACATTTAAGGCACCCAATGCCAGAGGCAGCAAAACAACCCCAAAACATCATTGAACCTCCACCATATTTCACTGTAGGTACTGTGTTCTTTTTTTGTAGGCCTTGTTCCATTTTCAGAAAACAGTAGAATGATGTGCTATACCAAAAAGCTCTATCTTGGTCTCATTTGTCCACAAGGCACTTTCCCAGAAGGATTTTGGCTTACTCAAGCGCTGACACTGATGCTCCCTAAGCCTGCAGGACAGCTTGAATATCTTTGAAACTTGTTTGGGGCTGCTTATCCACTATCTGGACTATCCTGCGTTGAAACCTTCCATCAATATTTCTCTTTCATCCACGCCCAGGGAGACTAGCTACAGTGCCATGGGTTGCAAATTGCTTGATAATGTTGTGCACTGTAGTCAAAGGTAAATCTAGATCTCTGGAGATGGACTTGTACCCGTGAGACTGTTGATATATTTCCACAATCTTGGTTCTCAATTCCTCAGACAGTTCTCTTCTCCTCTTTCTGTTGTCCATGCTTAGTGTGGCACACACAGACACACAATGCAAAGAACTTCTCTCCTTTTTATCTGCTTTCAGGGTGCCCCAGGTGAAGCTTGGTATGACATTATGTCCAATTTGCTTTTCTTCCTCCCTTTTTTGGTTTAGTTCCAATACACACAAAATGAATAAACACGTGTATAGCAAAACATGTGTTACTGCAATCCTTTTCTGTGAGAAATACTTAATTTTCTTTAAAAATGTCAGGGGTAGAATATGGAAGATGATGGTGCTTTATAAATAAACATTAATAATAAATAATGATAATAAGAGTATAACCTATATATGAGAGAGCCCCTATTTGGAATAGGGCTCCAAGGCCAGTCTGGGAAGGCAGATTCCTTCATTCATCATTAGCACTGGCAGCAATAGTGTGGCAGCCCTCAGGTCAGGGATGTTATCAGGCCAGGGGCCGCTCTTCATGACCAGGCCTCTCGGGTTTCGGCTATCCTGTCCTGATAGCTGCCTTTGTAATAAGTAGGGAAACTGCTGTGGCAAATTTGGTTATAGGGCTTAAATACATTTTGCTAAAACCACACTTTTACAGCTTATTTATCTATGGTACTGGTCTCCAGGAATACTTGGGAGTGTCATGGTTGTATGGAAAGCCTCATATAATATGTTTAAAAATGTGAAAATCGTTTCATTAGTTATTTTTAAGATTATGAACAAAGGGGGCTGGGGGCAGTTCAATCACTATTATTTATACAAAATTATTATTATTCAGGGCCTGGGAACTAATTTACCGCCCAGTTTAACCCTCTCATCAACTAAATATCAAGCAACAAACATGTCTAGCTATGTGGAAAGACAGAGGTTTGGTTGCATATATCTGCAGATACATGTGGAAGCCACACTGCCCCGGCAAGGCACTCTGTGTTTAGTGTGGTCCCTACTCTTAATTCTGAGTCCCCAAAGTTGGGACATGCAATGCAGACAAATATCTGAGAGCTACTCACCTGGGAAGCTGCCAGCCTCCCTTTAGAACACTTCACAGGGAGAAATCCATATTGACTGAATTCCCCCCTGCTTGTGCTCATATGGCAATTCAAATGAATAAAGGGGGGTGGGAGCAGCTCAATCACTATTATTTATACAAAATTATTATTATTATTATTCAGGGCCTGGGAACTAATTTACCGCCCAGTTTAACCCTCTCATCAACTAAATATCAAGCAACAAACATGTCTAGCTATGTGGAAAGACAGAGATTTGGTTGCACATATCTGCAGATACATGTGGAAGCCACATTGCCCCGGCAAGGCACTCTGTGTTTAGTGTGGTCCCTACTCTTAATTTTGAGTCTCCAACATTGGGACTTGGGATTGGATGATGAGAGGGTTAAACTGGGCGGTAAATTGGTTCCAATGCCCTGAATAATAATGATAATAATTTTGTATAAATAATTATGATGGAGCTACTCCCACCCCCTTTGCTCTATTTTTAAGATTAGGTAACTAACTAAAATTCAAAATATCGCAGGTCTTCACCCAACTGAAGCTAAGCTAGTGGTAAATACAGCAAACATGGGCGTACTTGGGCGACAAAGGCAGATTTTGCTCTGCAAACGTGTGTGAATACTTGTAAATGCCGTAGATGACAGGCAAATCGGATGGAAACATAAAAACCTAACAAGTTATAATGCACAATAGTCAGTCATGTGACATTGCAATACAGAGATCTTTATAACAATAGACAAATGGCAATTAACACAGTTTGTTGTGTCATCAAACAAAAAATTGCTTTCTAGGATGGTGCCGCTTAGTTTGTATCCAAATGTAGTAAAAATAATACAAATCATTGTTACAAATAGTAACATTGCAGAAACTAGCTGTATTTTTATCTGTAGGGTGAAAGGTAATTCCATTATCTGCAGCTTTCTACAATTTATTGCTCCACAAATATTAGCTTGACCCCTACTTGCCACTCACTCAAGACCTATGTGTACCCAGCAAATAAGAAAAAAATGGCGCAGATTTGTTCAGTTGAGAACTCTACACCTGCAACATGACCGGAACACTGGACACCATAATAATACAATTCTCTTACACTCTATACATACATATATATCTATCACTAACCCCCCCAACATGACCCGACCACCAGACACCATCATAGTACAATTATGTTACTCACTATATTAAAAGAACTCTACACCCCCAACATGACACAACTACTGGACACCATCATAATACAATTCTGTTACATTCTATACATAGAGCACTACACCTCCAACATGACTGACCACCAGACACCATCATAATACAATTTTGTTATATACTTTATATAGAACACTACACCCCCCAATATAACCTGATGACCGGACACAATCATAACACAAATCTGTTACACGTTATACATAGAACACTACACCCCCCCCTCCCCAAATTACCTGGCCACCAGACACCATCATCATAATACAATTCTGTTACACTCTATACATAGAGCACTACACCTCCAACATGACTGACCACCGGACACCATCATAATACAATTCTGTTACACTCTATACATAGAACACTACATCCCCCAACATGACTGACCACCAGACACCATCATAATACAATTGTGTTACACTCTATACATAGAGCACTACACCTCCAACATGACTGACCACCAGACACCATCATAATACAATTCTGTTACACTCTATACATAGAACACTACATCCCCCAACATGACTGACCACCAGACACCATCATAATACAATTGTGTTACACTCTATACATAGAGCACTACACCTCCAACATGACTGACCACCAGACACCATCATAATACAATTCTGTTACACTCTATACATAGAACACTACATCCCCCAACATGACTGACCACCAGACACCATCATAATACAATTCTGTTACATTCTATCCATAGAACACTACACCCCCAACATGACTGACCACCAGACACCATCATAATACAATTCTGTTACACTCTATACATAGAACACTACACCTTCAACATGACCCGACCACCAGACACCATCATAATACAATTCTGTTACACTCTATACATAGAACACTACACCTTCAACATGACTGACCACCAGACACCATCATAATACAATTCTGTTACACTCTATACATAGAACACTACACCCCCAACATGACTGACCACCAGACACCATCATAATACAATTCTGTTACACTCTATACATAGAACACTACACCCCCAACATGACTGACCACCAGACACCATCATAATACAATTCTGTTACATTCTATACATAGAACACTACACCCCCAACATGACTGACCACCAGACACCATCATAATACAATTCTGTTACACTCTATACATAGAACACTACACCCCCAACATGACTGACCACCAGACACCATCATAATACAATTCTGTTACACTCTATACATAGAACACTACACCCCCAACATGACTGACCACCAGACACCATCATAATACAATTCTGTTACATTCTATACATAGAACACTACACCCCCAACATGACTGACCACCAGACACCATCATAATACAATTCTGTTACACTCTATACATAGAACACTACACCCCCAACATGACTGACCACCAGACACCATCATAATACAATTCTGTTACATTCTATACATAGAACACTACACCCCCAACATGACTGACCACCAGACACCATCATAATACAATTCTGTTACACTCTATACATAGAACACTACACCCCCAACATGACTGACCACCAGACACCATCATAATACAATTCTGTTACACTCTATACATAGAACACTACACCCCCAACATGACTGACCACCAGACACCATCATAATACAATTCTGTTACATTCTATACATAGAACACTACACCCCCAACATGACTGACCACCAGACACCATCATAATACAATTCTGTTACACTCTATACATAGAACACTACACCCCCAACATGACTGACCACCAGACACCATCATAATACAATTCTGTTACATTCTATACATAGAACACTACACCCCCAACATGACTGACCACTGGACACCATCATAATACAATTCTGTTACATTCTATACATAGAACACTACACCCCCAACATGACTGACCACCAGACACCATCATAATACAATTCTGTTACACTCTATACCTAGAACACTACACCCCCAACATGACTGACCGCCAGACACCATCATAATCCAATTCTGTTACATTCTATACATAGAACACAACACCTCCAACATGACGGCACACCATTCTCTGTAGAACACTATTGATGCACTTTGCTCACCTCTGCGAATTGTTTGCTGCCAATGATTAATTACATAACAGAGACCATTTTTACAGAGAGTTAAGGCAAACTTTGACCAATTGCTTCCAGCACCCTGGATTGCGCTAAATGTTCTTGTAAAATATGCGGAACAGGTAATATAAGGGACTTGGAGCTTTTTGAGTAGCGTGCAGGTAGTTTCGGTAAACTAACTGAAAAATGCAGCTTGGTGAGTTTTTTTTGTGTGTCAGCTGTCTACTAGGAGACTGATTTCTGTAGTGACTGGAATGCGTGTTTATTACATGCATGAATCCCGCTGAGAAACAGTGTCATTTACTCCAGTGCTCTAGAAATTAAAGCAGTTTGTTTAGTTTAACGCTGGCAGTGCTGAATTCTTGCACACTGGTCCACCTACGGATATATTTGGTCTCTATACCCTTTCTGCCGATTACATATTGAGCTCTTCCCAAAGCATTTAGAGTTCCTATTCCTCTAAATTTGACTTTACCAACAATTTCAAGTTTTTACTATATTGTATAACCCCCTTCCATGTTTGTCCTCGAGATGCCAGTCTGCTTGATCTCCCACTCAAACACAGTATGCTGTGATCAACATCTGTTGTGCATCAAAAGGATCTGCCCTTGGACCCTGGATTTACTCAGTTTACACCTATGGTTTTGGATTAAGCTTATATTGGCCTCTATATCTGCATATCTAAAATATATCTCTCAGGCCCAAATCTTATGTGCAGCCTGTTATACTTTTAGCTAGGCCTGGCTGGTGCGGGTACCTCCCACAGCTAGAAGTGAGTGTGGGTTTGCAGGCTGTGGCATGCTCGGCTCAATTCGACTAGCTAGCCACTCTGACGTCAGATCGGTTAGTAAAACTGATTGAGCCAAGTGTGCTGATTGGCTGCCTGCCCACGCTTGCTCAATGGGCTTGCCAGATAGGTGAGTTTTCTTGGTAAACCATGGCGATGCACACAGTAGAGCATCCCAAATCATGTGAAAATTCCGGATTCCTCTTTAAAGGGTCACTCCAGCCCAGGATTTTGCAATTTTTGTGTACCCCCACCCTGCCACCCTCCCCTAGCGCTGAAGCAGGGCAGGGTATCATAAGGAAAGACACTTACTTCCAACGCCGAAGTTAGATAATGCCACCGCCACCTTGTTGAAGTCCAGGGTGTATGGTCTGTGACACTCATAGTAACACAGGGCAAAGGGGTGAAAATGATTGACAGCAACTGCCAGGGCATCTTTATAGATGATACAGGACTGAAAGCTGCACTGCCATAATGGCAGCCCTGCCTATACTAAATTACAGGCTCTGGATATCTGACATGTGTTCATTTGTGCCCATAAAACCACCCTATGCAATCGCATTGTATACATTTTCTGACCCTAAACTGAATATCCACATCAAACTTTATTTAGCTTAAAGTGGACCACCAGTTAAAAATATCAAAGTTTAGTAAATTGCTTCCCTAAACCCTGTCTCTCACAATCAGTGATGTAATATTTTTGAGAGGGCTCAATTTGATTCAGATGTTGTGGAGATTCTATACTATTTAACTGCATGGGGGCAGCCATCTTGCCACAATTCTGACAGGCTTGCTAGTGAAGGACCCAGTCCTACGGTTAAAATTACCCTGAATCTCTTTGAAATAATGATTTATCTCTAACTAGAAGTATATATTCATCATCTGTAGTAACTCATTACTGCTTAGAATGCTCTTAAAACATTGTATCAACCTTGTAAACACATCTGAGGCAGCCAAGCCTATTTACTTACACTGACTGATTAATAGTAACATTTATGTCTCCAGCAGCTGTTGATTCAGTTTGTGTGTACAATATGAGAGATGCCTTTTTCTGAGGTAAATCTCTCTCAGTTTGGTGTGGGCTGCTTATAGCAAAATCCCAAGCTCCAGACAGCTTTCCCTGTGTGAATAGTATCACACATACATACTGCAGCCATGCTGATCTTCAGTTCAGCGGACATTAGGGTCGATTCAAAGAAACATGTAACAGCTTTGATTTGGGTGCCGATCATCCTATTTTTCACGTCCGCTCGTGCGTTCGTATGAACTTGCGAGTGATTCTATAAGCAAATACGTTTCTATCCTAAAATGTACGTCCGTTCGTATGGCAGTTCGGGAATCAGACCTATGTCAGTTTCCATCCTGAATTTTCCGTTTCATTTCTCAGGTTGCAACATTGGTTTTGCCCTTTTTCCTTTTTTGTCTGGACGTAAATCCTTCTGATCTTGCGGCTGCGCACTACAAACTTACCTCATTAAAGTGCATTCTAAATATTTGGTCTTTTATTTTTCTTTATTTCATTCATTTTGTAGTAACCAACCATTAATGAATGCATTTGCATAAGTAAATCTTACTTTGTTTAATTTTTAGTTAACTTGCATTTTTTACTTGTGGATTTATTTTTAATATTTAGGCTTCAAATGGTACAACTTAAAATTTTGTGCGTGGGTACCCACACCCTCTCCATACAGATTGCTCTCAAATATTAAAAAACACCCAGCAACTTCTGCATGTTATGAGCCTAGAAACAGCCAAGATGGCGGCTCAGGTATTATCGGGCAGCCTGCAAACAGAAAGGGCCTTGTGACTGTGTTGCTCTGGATTCTTTGATTTCTGACCTTTCCGTGCCCCCAGCTCTGCTGTGTCTGTGCAAAATACAGCAGTAAACCACATCCTGCACTTTATCCCGCTCTCCTCTCCTCAGTATGTGTGATGCATCTGACCAAAGATGTGCTTAAATAATTAAACAAAGCAAAGGTAAACAACTACACCAATAAATGCAATCTAAAAATATTATTCTAGTACCTCAATTTAAAAATAAATACCAAAGGACATAAGTTTCTTTAATTAATGCAAATAGATTGCAAAATAAAGGTTTACATGCAAAGGACTAATTAAGGTCCACATTAAAATGCTTTTATAAGGCATACATGAATCAGGTATTGCCATACAATTTATGGCCTCGGCCATGCTGATACATGCAGTTCATTGGAGCTCAAGACGCGCAGACTCCTCCACATAGCCAAAAAACCTGTTCAAGAACAGCAATCCGACTGCTAAAAGGTGTCGGCAGTGGCTTTCTTTTAAAACGTCTTTAGAGGTTTGAAAACTGTTCTCTGAATCACACCTAAACCCATTCGATTATCCTAAGTTCTACGTTTTCATCCTAAGTTTTAGGATTTGATCCTAAGTTTTACGTTTTGATCCTAAAATTTAGGAACGAACTTGCGATGATCGTAAGAGCATATACGCATTCGAACGTAGGCTCGTGCGAGTCGGAAATGGCCAAAAAAACAGGAAAAAATGACTAACACCCACCCAAACTTACGATTCTCGATCCGAAATCAATTAACTTTTGCTCTTTGAATCGAGGGGATTGTCTCCTTCTAACATTCTGTGTGGAAAATGTCTCTCTGGCCAGTTGGGCTGAGTATAAGGAAGCTTCTAGCTCAATTGCAGGGTGTCTGTGCTAGCAAAAGCTCTCCCCAACCCCTCACTCATGTGTAATCATGTGTAATGAGGGCTCTTAGGTGTGATCAAAGATGGCAGCTCCCATGTAATTCTAGGATCTTAGCAATTCCACATCTGCATGGGGTTAAGCCTTCTCAAGTAGCATATGCCACTGATCATCAAAGGGGGGGGGGGGCTTTAGGGAAACAAACAACACTAAACTGGAGGTCTGCTTTAATGTTGTTTCATGGATGTTGACAATTTATACAATGTACCAGTTACCTTTATTCGAAATAATTATTCTCTTCCACAGCTGCTGACTATGTAAAATGGTATCACCTACTTCATGCAGAGAGAGCAAAAGAAATAGTCTCGGAACAATGCAAAAAAGCGCAGATTTATAATGTATGGTGCACACAGCCTTGGAACAGTCATGATAGCCCCCCCCCCCAGCTCTGTATATATATATATATATATATATATATATATATATATATATATATATATATATATAATTATACATTTAGAAATAGAAGAGTAAAGCCTGAAGCACAGCAATTTTGCTAAACAGGTCACTGTGTGCGACAGGATGTCACCATACAAGTTAAACCGAAAGTAAAGTGATTATGTGTTACAGGGGAAAATCATTTTACAAAACTAATTGCCACAAAGGACAGAATAGCAAACATACCTACTTGCAGTGGCCTCCCCTAACCCCTGGATATCCTAATTTGTAATACCATAGATATGTCATTGCTACTCCATGTGGCGACCAGCACCCAACAGGGCTCACTAGGTGGCTGTGCAAACCCAACCAGTGAACTCTATTGCTAATTGGCAGTAATGTGAACCAGTGGTTGTGGCTGAAAATAACCCAGGAACACAGGAAGTGTATTATGCCCCACTTTCCATCATTTCTGTGGGGCTCATAGTGGACGGGCATTAGAAACTGGGATGTCCGGCAGCAAGGCATTTTGTGGATTTAGATCCACTTTAAAAGGATTTTTAGATTGAAACAGAAAAAGGGGACACCTCAACAGACACGCTCTTCTTACATTCACCCCAAAATTCTGCTACAGGAAAGAGGGGACATCTCAACAGACACGCTCTTCTTACATTCACCCCAAAATTCTGCTACAGGAAAGAGGGGACATCTCAACAGACACGCTCTTCTTACATTCACCCCAAAATTCTGCTACAGGAAAGAGGGGACATCTCAACAGACACGCTCTTCTTACATTCACCCCAAAATTCTGCTACAGGAAAGAGGGGACATCTCAACAGACACGCTCTTCTTACATTCACCCCAACATTCTGCTACAGGAAAGAGGGGACATCTCAACAGACATGCTCTTCTTACATTCACCCCAACATTCTGCTACAGGAAAGAGGGGACATCTCAACAGACACGCTCTTCTTACATTCACCCCAACATTCTGCTACAGGAAAGAGGGGACATCTCAACAGACACGCTCTTCTTACATTCACCCCAACATTCTGCTACAGGAAAGAGGGGACATCTCAACAGACACGCTCTTCTTACATTCACCCCAACATTCTGCTACAGGAAAGAGGGGACATCTCAACAGACACGCTCTTCTTACATTCACCCCAACATTCTGCTACAGGAAAGGGGGGACACCTCAACAGACACGCTCTTCTTACATTCACCCCAATATTCTAATAAAGGAAAGCGACACCTCAACAGACACGCTCTTCATACATTCACCCCAATATTCTGATACAGGAGAGAGGGGACACCTCAACAGACACACCCTTCTTACATTCACCCCAACATTCTGATACAAAAAAGAATGACACCTCAACAGACACGCTCTTCCTACATTCACCCCAAAATTCTGATAAAGGAAAGAGAGGACACCTCAACAGACATGCTCTTCTTACATTCACCCCAACATTCTGATATAGGAACGAGGGGACACCTCAACAGACATGCTCTTCTTACATTCACCCTAACATTCTGATACAGGAAGAGGGGACACCTCAACAGACACACTCTTCTTACATTCACCCCAACATTCTGATATAGGAACGAGGGGACACCTCAACAGACATGTTTTTCTTACATTCACCCTAACATTCTGATACAGTAAGAGGGGACACCTCAACAGACACCCTCTTCTTACATTCACCCCAACATTCTGATGCAGAAAAGAGCGACAATTCAACAGACACGCCCTTCTTACATTCACCCCAACATTCAGATACAGGAAAGAGGGGACACCTCAACAGATATGCTCTTCTTACATTCACCCCAACATTCTGCTACAGGAAAGAGGGGACATCTCAACAGACACGCTCTTCTTACATTCACCCCAACATTCTGCTACAGGAAAGAGGGGACACCTCAACAGACATGCTCTTCTTACATTCACCCCAACATTCTGATACAGGAAAGAGGGACACCTCAACAGACACGCTCTTCTTACATTCACCCCAACATGCTGATACAGGAAAGAGGGGACACCTCAACAGACACACTCTTCCTACATTCACCCCAATATTCTGATATAACAGACAGACCTGCTCCTTTTTTAGATTTGCGGTATAGATTAGCAGAAGAAACAGGTTCATTAATCTCCCAGAGGAGGAGAACTGTGAAGCCTAACCTTTCATTTATTTAATTTGTTACCTGGAAATGCTATTATAGAAGAAAAGGGGAAGATAAATGGTTGAATGGTTTTAGCACATCAAACAAGATAAGATCAAGCAAGATAAAGAATGCTTCTTATCCAATCAACAACTTAAAGTGGAACAGATCCCTGGATTTTGACTATCCCAGGTTTTGTTCCTTGCCTTGGGTGCATGCTGATTTAGGATCTGTGAAACCCCCAGATCGTCCATACAAGCTTACCTTTCACCGGTCCTATGGCGCATGCATGGGCCCTCATCCAATCAGCACTGTGTGCTGTGGCCCTATTTACACCAGAGCATGGCAATCAGGAATGAGAGGCCACATAACCAGTGTCCTTTTGATTGGGACCCACTGGCAAAGGTGAGGTTTGGGGTCATCCCTGGGGTTTTACACAGCTTAATCAGACTCCAGAGCTTTATCCAGGGTTTTATTCCGCTTTAAGGAAAGGAAACACTAGCGATACTGAACCAGGAACACAAAGGTATCTATTAAAGTGCAATGAAATAGGATTGGTTAATGATCGGCCCTGTAAATAACACATTATTGGCTCATTTATGGCTGCTCGGGCTCTGCGCCCAGTGAGATACTTTTGAACTTTGATTGTTGCTGTAGCAACCAAAAACACACAATGATTTTTCAGCAGCGCAAAGAGGAAATAATGCGCGACCAGATTTCTCAGTGAATGCTGATGGGTGTGAGTGTTCCGCTCTCTATACAGATGTGTGTATATTTGTGCACAACTATATATACAATATCACAAGTTGCCCATAGACTGCAAAATCATCTCGCCACACAATCAGATTTTTACTGACAAATGTCTAAAGCTGGCCATTCACTCTGCAATCTGGTTGTACATCCTTGATTGGTTGTTCACATTCTACTCCCACAGATAAGCCATGCTGCCTAGCTTTGTTAAGATTGTACAACCAGACTGTAAAGAAGGGCCAGCCTAAAAAGAATTCACAGAGTTTGACACATCTGTTGTCTTATCCAGCTGACAACTGGTAGCAAATTGTTAATAAATCCTGCACACCTTACATTCCAAGTTTATGAACAATATTCAATCTTACCAAAGTACAGTATTGTGGCTTACCAGCTCAACCTATTTACACTTTATTCAGCCAGGTAAGCCTTCATGCTGCCCAGTATGAATAAGGTTGTGTAAATATTGTACAGCGTGAGTGCAGGTGTATAGGTATCCTCCTAGGTAAATACTATTAGAATAGCCCATGTGTGATACATCCCAGCTGAGATTTTTTAGAACCTTTCTGTAAATCTTTTCCCAGCCACACATCTTACAATCTGATTGTATTAGCTATGCACATGCTTACCAAAATGATGTAGTAATAGGGCTCACCAAATCTATCTAGAAACATTCTGTTTGGCCAGGTAAGCCCTCATGCTGCTTAGTTTGAGTAAGATTGTTTAAAGATTGTATATGTATTGTTATCCCTAAAAAGGGCCAGCCTGGAATGATCTGCCCCATAGCGCACCAGGCAGTGCACACAGGGTGGCAGGGAAAGCACACAACGTCGATGGAGGTGGCGGCACATGCAGGATGGAGGCGAGGAGAAACGAGGAGGCATGGGTGGCTAGATAAGTATGCTGGTGTGGGTGTACATACTGTAAAGGTGGTGTAGGTGGCTTGCACCGGGCCCCCTGTTCCACGAGCCCGGGGGCAAGTGCCTGCACTGCCTCTATGGTATGAACGCCCTTGGGTATATATAGTAGAATGACCCTTGTCTGTTGTCTAATCTATCAGGTACCTTGCAAATATTTCTATTACTGCTATTACTATTATTACTAAAACAGATCAATCAATCTGGTTGTATGAACAATCTTACCAACATGATGTAAGGATAACTATACCAACATAAAACAACCTATGCACATACTATTCAGCCAGGTAAGCCCTCATGCTGCCTAGTTTGGGTAAGATTGCTTAACCAGATTGGAAGTATAGGATTATCCTTAAAAAAGGGAACATCTGGAATGATCAAAAAGAATGCCAGACATCTAGTAGATAATAACTTGTACATGCTAGCCGCACTGCTTACAATCTGATTCTATGAAGGCTGTACATGCTTATCAAACTGATGTAGTATACTGGCTTCCTAGATCAACCTATTCATCTGAGTAAGATGTCATGCTTTCTAGATTTGGTAAGATTTTATACAGATTGTACAACCAAATTGTAAGTGTGTTGTTGAATAAGGGTAAATACTTCTGGAGTAAACACAATAGAATAGCCCTTGTAGGACCCATCTGTGGCATAAACTGGCAGACTTCTGGTAGATATTTTCTAGTAAATCCTATCCTACATCTTACAATCTGATTTTATGAACGCTGTATGATCTTAATAAAATGATGTAGTAAAAGGGCTTACCTAATCAACCTGCTGTATTCACACTCTTTCTATATAGGTAAGCGGCATGCTAAATACAGCCTGAAGACTGTATTAAGATTGAACAGCCAGATTGTAAATGTATGGGGAAATGGTCCTTCTGGGAAAAGAGTACACAAAGGGCCCTCATATGACCATGGTCTAATCTGGCAGATACAAAAGATGGTACATATTTATTTCAAAATCTTATCCTACCCACACATCTTATGAATGAATTATATGAACGATGTACAGTCTTACCATGCTGCCTATTTTTTATACAATTACCTAACTGACAATGGCCACAAAAGCTTTCTCCCTTATATAAATTCTCAGCAAGCCACTGACCGGGAACAAGTACAAGTATGCCAATTTGTGCATAAAGCTAGCCATACATCTTACAATCTGGTTGTAAAGTCTTACCATGCTGCCTTGTTTTGGTAAGATTGTAAATATATGGTGAATGCAACTTTTCCTTTAACATGCATGCCTATTCAGCCATACAGCTTACAATCTGGTTGTACATCCCTACACAAGCTATGTAAAATGAGGGCCACTCTGAATATATTGTTTATAGGTCAGATAAGTTGGCACTTCAACTACAAATCTTTGCTGAGACTAGAGAAATTGTACAACCAGATTGTCAAGTGTATGGGTAGATTTTAAGGTGGATGGTTTGCAGATTGTCATTCGTGTGGGCAGATTGTAAGGTGTATGAGCAGATTGTCAGGTGTGTGGGCAGACTGTCAGGGGTATGGGCAGAGTGTCAGGTGTATGGGGTGTACGGTCAGATTGTCAGGTGCAGGGGCAGACTGTCAGGTGTATGGGCAGATTGTCAGGTGTATGGGGTGTACGGTCAGATTGTCAGGTGCGTGGGCAGACTGTCAGGTGCGTGGGCAGACTGTCAGGTGCGTGGGCAGACTGTCAGGTGCGTGGGCAGACTGTCAGGTGCGTGGGCAGACTGTCAGGTGCGTGGGCAGACTGTCAGGTGTGTGGGCAGACTGTCAGGTGCGTGGGCAGACTGTCAGGGGTATGGGCAGACTGTCAGGGGTATGGGCAGACTGTCAGGGGTATGGGCAGACTGTCAGGGGTATGGGCAGACTGTCAGGTGTATGGGCAGAGTGTCAGGGGTATGGGCAGACTGTCAGGTGTATGGGCAGAGTGTCAGGGGTATGGGCAGAGTGTCAGGGGTATGGGCAGAGTGTCAGGGGTATGGGCAGAGTGTCAGGTGTATGGGCAGAGTGTCAGGTGTATGGGCAGAGCGTCAGGTGTATGGGCAGAGCGTCAGGTGTATGGGCAGAGCGTCAGGGGTATGGGCAGAGCGTCAGGGGTATGGGCAGAGCGTCAGGGGTATGGGCAGAGCGTCAGGGGTATGGGCAGAGTGTCAGGTGTATGGGCAGAGTGTCAGGTGTATGGGCAGAGTGTCAGGGGTATGGGCAGAGTGTCAGGTGTATGGGCAGAGTGTCAGGTGTATGGGCAGAGCGTCAGGTGTATGGGCAGAGCGTCAGGTGTATGGGCAGAGCGTCAGGTGTATGGGCAGAGCGTCAGGTGTATGGGCAGAGTGTCAGGTGTATGGGCAGAGCGTCAGGGGTATGGGCAGAGGGTCAGGTGTATGGGCAGAGTGTCAGGGGTATGGGCAGACTGTCAGGTGTATGGGCAGAGTGTCAGGGGTATGGGCAGAGTGTCAGGTCCATAACAACCTGTCAGTTTTAGTTTGATTTATCTCATTTCAATCTGATCAGAAGAGGGTTAAAAGAACAATGAACCTGATATTTTGTTGCCTCAGGCGGGGGTTGGGGTGGATCTGTACTTACCCTCCATCAGGGCAACATAGGCGGCTGGTCAGAGTATCACTCCACTAGGCTGCTTGTCTGCGCCTCACTTCCTCCACACTGGGAAGGCTGTGGGCAGCGGTGGGACTCCCCCAGGCCACACATGAGCACTAAGTCACCATTCCAGTTGAGTGGGGTGGGTGAGTACTTACTTGCTGTCGATGGCTCCGAGTCACCTGGCTTGAGCTGCGTCTCGCTCTCTGACTGGCTGACAGTAACGGTGACATTGGCCGGCGCGCAGGTTTATGTAGAGTGAAATCTGATCCTCCCCGAATTCCCCTTTTCAGCGGGCCGGGGAAATTTCATGCTGGCTCTGCCTTGCTAGGGAAAAACCGTCAGCACTGGCCACAGGTACTCAGAGGAGGTCTGGCTGCTTCCTCCAGGTGAGCTGGCTTACCTGCAGCTTAATGTGTATCTGTGTTATATGCAGAATGCAAACAAACCTGCCACACCTGCAGCCACCACCAACAGGGCGCAGCGCAACGCACACACAATGCTTACTACAGGCTTACTTTATATTAGAGCAAATAAGTATCATGTTTCTTACTATTTCAATGAAGCAAAGAAATAAACTGTGCAATGCAACCATATTCTAGTGTCACAGCTTCTTTTCTGCTGTGTTTCAGCATGCTTGTTCCAGGTCCGAAGCTTACTGTGTATATCAGGTGTAAGAGCAGCATTCTTGTTCCAGGTCTGTGGCTTAATGTCTAACACAGGTTTAGACACAGCACGCATGTTTCAGGTCAGCAGCTTAATGTCTCATACAGGTGTAAGGGAAGCATTCTTGTTCCAGGTCAGTGGCTTATTGTCTAACACAGGTTTAGGCGCAGCACGCTTGTTTCAGGTCAGCAGCTTAAACCGGACCTTCAGCGTGATTTAATGAAAATCCCAAACTCTTAAAAAACGGTTCCCCAGCATCTAAAATTAATATATTTTACGTTTTTAGTCACTTATTATTCTTTCCCCCACTGGGCTGCAACTCTGTTCAGGACTTTAGGATACGGGCGCCGCCATCTTGACTCAGAAGCATCACACTTACTGAGGAGAGGAGAGTGGGATAAAGTACAGGGGGGCAGGTTATAGCTGTGCTTTGCTCAGACAGAGCAGAGCTGGGGTCAGGTAATGGTCAGCAGTCCCAGAATGCAGGGCAGCACAGTCAGGAGGCACTTCCTGTTTGCAGGCTGCCTGATGTCCCATGAGCCGCCATCTTGGATGTTTAAAGGCTCATAACATGCAGTAGATGCAAGTAGGATGATTTTTAATGTGGGCAATCTGTATGTACAGGGTGTGGGAATAGACTCTTATTCAGAGTGAAGGTCCGCTTTAATGTCTCATATAGGTATAAGGGCAGCATTCTTGTTCCAAGTTAGTGGCTTAATGTTTAATACAGGTGTAAGTGCAGTATTCTTGTTCCAGGTCAGGTGCTTTATGTATAGCATATATGTATAGCATTTGTGTAAAAGCAGCATGTTTGTTCCAGGTCAGTGGCTTAATGTCTAATACAAGTGTAAAAGCAGCATTCTTGCTCCAGGTCAGTGGCTTAATGTATAAAATAAGTGTAAGAGCAGCAAGCTTGTTCCAGGTCAGAAACGTATGGTGTATTGAAGGTGGAAGAGCAGCAAGCTTGTTCCAGGTCAGAAACGTATGGTGTATTGAAGGAGGAAGAGCAGCAAGCTTGTTCCAGGTCAGAAAGGTATGGTGTATTGAAGGTGGAAGAGCAGCAAGCTTGTTCCAGGTCAGAAACGTATGGTGTATTGAAGGAGGAAGAGCAGCAAGCTTGTTCCAGGTCAGAAAGGTATGGTGTATTGAAGGAGGAAGAGCAGCAAGCTTGTTCCAGGTCAGAAACGTACGGTGTATTGAAGGTGGAAGAGCAGCAAGCTTGTTCCAGGTCAGAAACGTACGGTGTATTGAAGGAGGAAGAGCAGCAAGCTTGTTCCAAGTCAGAAACGTATGGTGTATTGAAGGTGGAAGAGCAGCAAGCTTGTTCCAGGTCAGAAACGTACGGTGTATTGAAGGAGGAAGAGCAGCAAGCTTGTTCCAGGTCAGAAACGTACGGTGTATTGAAGGTGGAAGAGCAGCAAGCTTGTTCCAGGTCAGAAACGTACGGTGTATTGAAGGAGGAAGAGCAGCAAGCTTGTTCCAAGTCAGAAACGTATGGTGTATTGAAGGAGGAAGAGCAGCAAGCTTGTTCCAGGTCAGAAACGTATGGTGTATTGAAGGTGGAAGAGCAGCAAGCTTGTTCCAGGTCAGAAACGTACGGTGTATTGAAGGAGGAAGAGCAGCAAGCTTGTTCCAGGTCAGAAACGTACGGTGTATTGAAGGAGGAAGAGCAGCAAGCTTGTTCCAGGTCAGAAACGTACGGTGTATTGAAGGAGGAAGAGCAGCAAGCTTGTTCCAGGTCAGAAACGTACGGTGTATTGAAGGTGGAAGAGCAGCAAGCTTGTTCCAAGTCAGAAACGTATGGTGTATTGAAGGTGGAAGAGCAGCAAGCTTGTTCCAGGTCAGAAACGTATGGTGTATTGAAGGAGGAAGAGCAGCAAGCTTGTTCCAGGTCAGAAACGTACGGTGTATTGAAGGAGGAAGAGCAGCAAGCTTGTTCCAGGTCAGAAACGTATGGTGTATTAAAGGAGGAAGAGCAGCAAGCTTGTTCCAGGTCAGAAACGTACGGTGTATTGAAGGTGGAAGAGCAGCAAGCTTGTTCCAGGTCAGAAACGTACGGTGTATTGAAGGAGGAAGAGCAGCAAGCTTGTTCCAGGTCAGAAAGGTATGGTGTATTGAAGGAGGAAGAGCAGCAAGCTTGTTCCAGGTCAGAAACATATGGTGTATTGAAGGAGGAAGAGCAGCAAGCTTGTTCCAGGTCAGAAACGTATGGTGTATTGAAGGAGGAAGAGCAGCAAGCTTGTTCCAGGTCAGAAACGTACGGTGTATTGAAGGAGGAAGAGCAGCAAGCTTGTTCCAAGTCAGAAACGTATGGTGTATTGAAGGAGGAAGAGCAGCAAGCTTGTTCCAGGTCAGAAACGTATGGTGTATTGAAGGAGGAAGAGCAGCAAGCTTGTTCCAGGTCAGAAACGTACGGTGTATTGAAGGAGGAAGAGCAGCAAGCTTGTTCCAAGTCAGAAACGTATGGTGTATTAAAGGAGGAAGAGCAGCAAGCTTGTTCCAGGTCAGAAACGTACGGTGTATTGAAGGAGGAAGAGCAGCAAGCTTGTTCCAAGTCAGAAACGTATGGTGTATTGAAGGAGGAAGAGCAGCAAGCTTGTTCCAGGTCAGAAACGTACGGTGTATTGAAGGAGGAAGAGCAGCAAGCTTGTTCCAAGTCAGAAACGTATGGTGTATTGAAGGAGGAAGAGCAGCAAGCTTGTTCCAGGTCAGAAACGTACGGTGTATTGAAGGAGGAAGAGCAGAAAGCTTGTTCCAGGTCAGAAAAGTACGGTGTATTGAAGGAGGAAGAGCGGCAAGCTTGTTCCAGGTCAGAAACGCACGGTGTATTGAAGGTGGAAGAGCAGCAAGCTTGTTCCAGGTCAGAAACGTATGGTGTATTGAAGGAGGAAGAGCAGCAAGCTTGTTCCAGGTCAGAAAAGTACGGTGTATTGAAGGAGGAAGAGCAGCTAGCTTGTTCAAAGTCAGAAACGTATGGTGTATTGAAGGTGGAAGAGCAGCAAGCTTGTTCCAGGTCAGAAACGTATGGTGTATTGAAGGAGGAAGAGCAGCAAGCTTGTTCCAGGTCAGAAACGTACGGTGTATTGAAGGAGGAAGAGCAGCAAGCTTGTTCCAGGTCAGAAACGTATGGTGTATTGAGGGAGGAAGAGCAGCAAGCTTGTTCCAGGTCAGAAACGTACGGTGTATTGAAGGAGGAAGAGCAGCAAGCTTGTTCCAAGTCAGAAACGTATGGTGTATTGAAGGTGGAAGAGCAGCAAGCTTGTTCCAGGTCAGAAACGTATGGTGTATTGAAGGAGGAAGAGCAGCAAGCTTGTTCCAGGTCAGAAACGTACGGTGTATTGAAGGAGGAAGAGCAGCAAGCTTGTTCCAGGTCAGAAACGTATGGTGTATTGAGGGAGGAAGAGCAGCAAGCTTGTTCCAGGTCAGAAACGTATGGTGTATTGAAGGTGGAAGAGCAGCAAGCTTGTTCCAGGTCAGAAACGTACAGTGTATTGAAGGTGGAAGAGCAGCAAGCTTGTTCCAGGTTAGAAACGTATGGTGTATTGAAGGAGGAAGAGCAGCAAGCTTGTTCCAGGTCAGAAACGTATGGTGTATTAAAGGAGGAAGAGCAGCAAGCTTGTTCCAGGTTAGAAACGTATGGTGTATTGAAGGAGGAAGAGCAGCAAGCTTGTTCCAGGTTAGAAACGTATGGTGTATTGAAGGAGGAAGAGCAGCAAGCTTGTTCCAGGTCAGAAACGTACGGTGTATTGAAGGTGGAAGAGCAGCAAGCTTGTTCCAGGTTAGAAACGTATGGTGTATTGAAGGAGGAAGAGCAGCAAGCTTGTTCCAGGTCAGAAACGTACAGTGTATTGAAGGTGGAAGAGCAGCAAGCTTGTTCCAGGTTAGAAACGTATGGTGTATTGAAGGAGGAAGAGCAGCAAGCTTGTTCCAGGTCAGAAACGTACGGTGTATTGAAGGTGGAAGAGCAGCAAGCTTGTTCCAGGTTAGAAACGTATGGTGTATTGAAGGAGGAAGAGCAGCAAGCTTGTTCCAGGTCAGAAACGTATGGTGTATTAAAGGAGGAAGAGCAGCAAGCTTGTTCCAGGTCAGAAACGTACGGTGTATTGAAGGTGGAAGAGCAGCAAGCTTGTTCCAGGTCAGAAAGGTATGGTGTATTGAAGGTGGAAGAGCAGCAAGCTTGTTCCAGGTCAGAAACGTATGGTGTATTGAAGGTGGAAGAGCAGCAAGCTTGTTCCAGGTCAGAAACGTATGGTGTATTGAAGGAGGAAGAGCAGCAAGCTTGTTCCAGGTCAGAAACGTACGGTGTATTGAAGGTGGAAGAGCAGCAAGCTTGTTCCAGGTCAGAAACGTATGGTGTATTGAAGGTGGAAGAGCAGCAAGCTTGTTCCAGGTCAGAAACGTATGGTGTATTGAAGGAGGAAGAGCAGCAAGCTTGTTCCAGGTCAGAAACGTATGGTGTATTGAAGGAGGAAGAGCAGCAAGCTTGTTCCAGGTCAGAAACGTATGGTGTATTGAAGGAGGAAGAGCAGCAAGCTTGTTCCAGGTCAGAAAGGTATGGTGTATTGAAGGTGGAAGAGCAGCAAGCTTGTTCCAGGTCAGAAACGTATGGTGTATTGAAGGAGGAAGAGCAGCAAGCTTGTTCCAGGTCAGAAACGTATGGTGTATTGAAGGAGGAAGAGCAGCAAGCTTGTTCCAGGTCAGAAAGGTATGGTGTATTGAAGGTGGAAGAGCAGCAAGCTTGTTCCAGGTCAGAAACGTATGGTGTATTGAAGGAGGAAGAGCAGCAAGCTTGTTCCAGGTCAGAAAGGTATGGTGTATTGAAGGAGGAAGAGCAGCAAGCTTGTTCCAGGTCAGAAACGTATGGTGTATTGAAGGAGGAAGAGCAGCAAGCTTGTTCCAGGTCAGAAACGTACGGTGTATTGAAGGTGGAAGAGCAGCAAGCTTGTTCCAGGTCAGAAACGTATGGTGTATTGAAGGTGGAAGAGCAGCAAGCTTGTTCCAGGTCAGAAACGTACGGTGTATTGAAGGAGGAAGAGCAGCAAGCTTGTTCCAGATTAGTTTCTTACGGGCAGGCATATTCATCATTAGCGCCAGGTAGCGACAGATGAGCGTCTGTAGCAGGCATTTTCAGAGCGCCCGCTAGTAGTCGCAGTGCTCGGCCGTGGGTCGCCAGTTTATAGCAACTCAGTCGCTGTTCAGTTATGTTGAATACATTGTGAGGAGTCGCTATTTGACCAGTACAGCGCTGTATGGGAGCGCATGGTAGCGACTGCTCATAGCGACCGACTCACAACATATTCAGCAAAAAAACAGCCTCACAAATCTTTGGCGCTGAAAAATAGTTGTTTGAAGCCCAGAGCGCAGGAGGCGGTGTGTTTAAAGTGTGTTTTCAAGCATCTATCAACTAGTAACAAAGCAAAAACATATGGAATTACATTGTAACAACATTGTAACATGAACACTTTAAAGTGGACCAACACCCACGGGTGATCGGCCCGGGAATCTATAAGATTCTCTGGCCGATCACCTCCCTCCCCGCGGGACATCCGAGATCGGGATGTCCCGTGGGGTGAAACCCCCCCAAACACCCCAACTCACCTACCTTATCTTCGGCGGCGGCCGGCCGCCGCCGCCTCCCTCGCGCCCCTGTAGGCGTGCGCGCCTCCGCGCCGGCCGTCTGCGAATGGCCGGCGCGGCGCGCGCGCGCGTCAAAAGTGACGCGAGGGAGGCGGCGGCGGCCGCCGCCGCTTAGACGTTCCAGATCTTCCCTTGTACGTCGGCGCTGGGAGCGGGGAGAGGTGAGCTTTTCGGGGGGTTAGGGGGGGTTTCACACAGCGGGGCACCCACGATCGGGGTGCCCCACCGAAGTGGACCAAGACCCAGGATAGTCAAAATCCTGGGTGTTGGTCCACTTTAATGGCAGACCTGTAATATCATTTCTGAAGTAATATATAAAAAATGAAAAAATTATGAAAAAACTGCTATTTCAATGCCAGAAGAGGTCACAGAATTATTTGTGATTTTTTTGAAAAAAAAAAAACCCGTTTAAAGAGAAGAAAAGGATCGTCCATTGAAATGTATGGGAGAGCGCCAGGTAGCGAGAGGTCATAGCTGGCGCTGTGCAAGGCTGAACGCTGGCGCTGTTCGCTGAGGCTGTGAAAATGATGAATCAGACGCTACATGGCGCTATCCCAGTCGCTAAACAGATTCTGCTTGATAAATGTGTAATTGCGTGCCGTGTCCGGCGTTCACCAGTCGCTATCTGTCGCTACCTGTCATTAACCAGGCGCTACCTGACGCTATCCCTTCTTAAATAAGGACCTAAGTGTTGTGGGTGGAAGAGCAGCATGTTTGTTCAAGCTTAGTTGCTTATTTTGTATTGTAGACGAAATTCCAACATGCTCGTTCCAGGTTAGTTGCTTAGTGGGCATTGTAGGTTGACGAGAGGCATGCTGGTTCCCGGTCAGACAATGAATTAGTATCACATGTGGAAGAGCATCATGCTTTTCCCAGGTCAGTGGCTTACTGTGTATTGCAGGTGGAAGAGCATCATGCTTGTTCCAGGTCAGTGGCTTACTGTGTATTGCAGGTGGAAGAGCATCATGCTTTTCCCAGGTCAGTGGCTTACTGTGTATTGCAGGTGGAAGAGCATCATGCTTGTTCCAGGTCAGTGGCTTACTGTGTATTGCAGGTGGAAGAGCATCATGCTTGTTCCAGGTCAGTGGCTTACTGTGTATTGCAGGTGGAAGAGCATCATACTTGTTCCAGGTCAGCTGCTCACAACGCTTTGCCCTAGCAGTAGTATGCCCCACTTCCACTTACAATGCACCATGATAAGCGGAACTATAAGGAGGACTGTGCGGAATGATTCGCTTTAGCCACAGAAAGTGAGAAACTGACCTGGAACAAGCATGCTGCTCTTACACGTGTAACAGACCGTAAGCCACTGACATGGAACAAGCATGCTGCTCTTACACGTGTAACAGACCGTAAGCCACTGACATGGAACAAGCATGCTGCTCTTACACCCATATAAGATAGTAAGCCACTGACATGGAACAAGCATGCTGCTCTTACACCTTTACTAGCCTTTAAGCCACTAACCTAGAACAAGCATGCTGCTCTTATACCTGTATTAGACATTAATCCTCTGATCTGGAACCAAGTATGCTGCTCTTAAAACTGTATTAAACATTAAAGTGATTCAGCATGCACCAAAAATACCAAAAGGGTACTTACCTTTTGTCCCATGCAGCTGATTGGTGCCAGTCTGGGGATTAGCAACTGAACCATGCATGCTGCTCATACCTCTGTAATAGACAGTAAGCCACTGACCTGGAACATGCATGCTGCTCATACCTCTGTAATAGACAGTAAGCCACTGACCTGGAACATGCATGCTGCTCATACCTCTGTAATACATGCATGCTGCTCACACCTCTGTAATAGACAGTAAGCCACTGACCTGGAACATGCATGCTGCTCTTACATCTTCCAGGCCCTCTCCATTCATTGCAATGGAGGTAGTGGAGGTAGTGGGCTATGATCGGGCACGGATATGCCGGTGTATAGAGTTTAAAGCCAGGGCAGCACAGGGATGGTATAAATACCCCTCCCGGCAGCAGGGAGCAAGCAGAGCCTGACAGAGTGCCAGCATGGAAGGGGAACCTTCATTCAGTCATTTATACTGCTTCTGCCCGCAGAAATACAGGGTTAAAACTTGACCAATCCAGATACAATCCTATTCAATCTGATCTATATTCATTTCTAGTCAGTGGAGTTGCATTTTGAAGCTTGAAACCTTAAGAAGCTAAATGTATATAGGCTGTCATGCATCTATCACAAGTACATACGCTGTACGATGTATAGGAATGTTGGACCTATTACTGTACTATAAAGATGGACTCTCTGATTGGTTAGGACAGGTGAACATCCATAAATGTTTTACTATAATAAAGAGGAGAGACGGGTGGAGAGACGGGCGCTCCCTCAGAAGTATGGTATCATATGCCGTGTCTGTGTGATGTTTGGTCAGAGGGTGTCCCGAATCCAGCAACCAATGACATAGTGAAAGATAGCATGGCCTATATTCCCCAACAGCTGGACCACTGGGCGGGATGAAGATGGCGGAGCTAACTGTACTGTAGTGTAAATGTAGACTAATAAAATTATCTAGTGTGCTGTGTTTATTTCACTTACACTGCCTTGAACTAGGAAGGGGTCCAGGGTCCCCCTTTACTAGTTCAAAGGATAGGGAGGCAGTAAGTTACCTGGCATGGTGGGTGACTGTCCATTTGCCCACCACCCCATTACCCTTATCCCCAAATGGCAGCAGGGTATAGAAGAGCCTGGTGCTTATAGATGTGGGCCCCGTGTTCACTCCTGGGGGAGCACCAGACCCTCCCTGAGGGGCATATGGGGTTGGTATCCTGGCATGGCATGATGACCCCAGTCCCCATGTCTGGTGTGCCGCCTGGTAGGCTTGGACAGTGTACATTTTAAAAAAAAAATAAACATGCTTCTGTGTTGCCGATCAAAGAACCCCAACGGGGCTTCGGGCACAGCAGGCAGGACTTTTTGTGAATGCGTATTCATTCCCCCTGGCATCCGGGGTGTGAAAGGGGCCACAGAGGGGCTATTGTAGCATTTTTCTTGAGCATTCTTTGAGTCTGTCGCAATCACACGAATGAATACAATACCGGACAGCTAACAATAAGAGAGATCGCCTTGTGGACAATGTCCTTCTAACACGACAAATGAATATCAGACAACCAATCAGCAAAGCAGCTTGCTCAGCTCCTGCACTGAATCATCTGCCCTGGAGTAAGGTAAGTATTTTTCCATTAGCCTGCAGTAAGACATCCTTACTTTCAAACTTAAAAGTCCAATCCCCAACCTATACCTCACTCTTAGTTTCAAACAGAATTAGGAACTGTTGGAACCAATTTATCCTCTTTTGGATGGGCTCCTCTTTCTCGATCAGGTCACACACCACCACCATGTGACTTCTCAATTGGCACATCACCCTTCCTGCCAGGGCAAAATATGGAGGAACCCTACACCTGGACAGGTTAGTATATGGGATGAAATATGTTGTTCCGGCATGTTGGGACAAACGCTGCTTCCTTTATCTAAATGATGCCAAGTGATCCCAAATATGATAAATAAGGTGAAGGCGCAACAATGATGGGGCCCCCTGACCTTCTGGGCCCCGATGCAGTTGCACAACATCAAGTTATGCCCCTGCCTGCAGTAATGTTGCAGTAAAGTGGATGAAAGAAGCTTGTTGCCAACAGGCTCAGTATCAGAAAGCTTAACATTTCCAGGGGTGTGAATTGTGAACAATGAATGGCGGTTATAAAAGAGAGCCTTTTCATTGACTGTTGATATAAAGAGAGCAAAACTCTGCAGAGCATCTCGCCATACAAAAGACTTACTCACAATAAAAGGTGCTTTCCAGCCGCTGCCCTGATTATGACATCATCACGCAGAGCCGCTACCCCGCAGACAAAGGGCTTTATTATAGGATGGAGTTTTCTTACTGTGTGTTGTTGTATAGCTTGGACCTAAAACAACATTTTAAGGGATGCATATCAATACATTCCTATGAATGTTAGACATTTCTATTAATAGACTCTTAGATTAGCCAAAATGCGTCCATATGGAATATCCCATTTCACAACTGTAGACAGCCTTTAGCTCACTGATTGGCCAGCATCTTTGGGGGAAGGGGATGGGTTGCTCCAGTCAATACATTGCTATCAGTGATATAAATAGATTCCTATAAATAGATATAATAATACCCATCATGGGTTCTATACAAAACACTGGACCCTGAGTATTCCGTTTCACATTTTTTTGTATAGCCGGGATTTGAAGAACCGTCTGAAGATTTTTTTTTTTTATCTCAGCTGTGATTGAATTAGCTGACTGAGACAGCTTGACTAAGTAGTTAGTGTCAATATAGAAGGAAATGACTAATAGGTGATCAATGGAAAAAACAAAAAATTGTCCGCCTGTAACCCCCGGGCAGCGGTGGTGGTTACCAATGAAAAGCAGGATACTGCGCAGGCCCATCTAGCAGCCTGAGAATGTCTTCCAGGAGCCGAAACGCGCTGTCTATGGCAAACTATATATTAAATAAAAAAAACATTACAAACCCAAAATTACATCACTGGTCTTTCCATTTTTATGGCAATAACCCATAATATGTTTATTATCATTGATTTTACTTTCAGCATACAGACTGTTTTTTTTTTTGTTAAAGGAGCACTATCGAGAAAAATGTTCCAATGATAAAATCCATATAGGTATACTGGATGGCGGGAGGATTATACACCCGACAAAAAAAAAAAAAAAAACATCTAGTCTTGTTTTAATGGAAGGAAGAGGATATCAGGGGTGACTGATACACTAAACCTGTCACCCCTGGATTGTATTCCTACTAGGTGAAGAAAACCACAAGCTTGGTAGGAGTTTTATTCTGTTCAGGTGTATAAGTGACCTCCTCCTCTTATTAGCCAATGTGTTTATATTTATTTTTACACAATTTTGCCATGGTGCTCCTTTAAACCGAACCTTCAGCATGGTTTAATGAAAAGCCCAAACCCTTAAAAACTATTCCCCAGCATCTAAAATTAATATATTTTAAGTTTTTAATCACTTACTTATTCTTTCCCCCACTGGGCTGCAACTCTGTTCAGGACTCTATCTTGACTCTATCTTGATTCAGAAGCATCACACATACTGAGGAGAGGAGAGCGGGATAAAGTGCAGGGGGTGGGGTCAGGGAAAGGACAGCAATCCCAGAATACAGAGCAGCACAGTCAGAAGACACTTCCTGTTTGCAGACTGTCTGATGCTCCATGAGCTGCCATCTTGGATGTTTAAAGGCTCATACCATACAGTAAATGCAGGTAGGATGATTTTTAATGTAATCAATCTGTATGTACCCGTAGGTACGGGAAACATATAAGATATGCTCTTTAAGTGTAGGACTGGTGCCTTTCATCTGTTTATTGTCGACATCTTCAGGGACAGTAAAGTTGACTTGTTAGAATGTACGCTCCTTAAAGCAACCTATAAATACAGGTGGAATACTAAATTTGTTGTCTAGGATGACCAGGAGTGCTTTCACTACTTTTCTAAGGCAACAAGGAGTTAATCAATATAATAATCCAATTCTGATAATGCATGCTGGCTATAACTACACCACACTTGACTTTTATTGGGTCAGGGTCCACTTATTTGATGTTAAAATAAATGGAAGAGAATTAACAAACTAGCATCCCAAAATATAATAATGTTAACGTGGTCTACCACAAAACAATTGTGCGGCAGAGCTCTCCATGTTCCGGGACGTCTGTCATGTGACTTTTTTTGGTTTCCTTGGAATGTGACCGGGGAAAACACACACAGAGGACACAATTATTCCCGAAATACACTCAGAGCCAGTCACTGTGTCAATAGCTTCCAGTAAAAATGCTTAGACTGGAATGTACATAATTAGAGATACAGGTGTCGCCATATACAAGAGTGAGCCAGGAAATATAGAAGCTTCTTCAGTGCCATGACTCTCCTGTGCTGTGACAAACACTTACAGAACCTGATCACGGGACACACTGTGTGCAAGAATGAGGTCATGCAAACATTGCGTCCTGTGAGGGGGTAGATGGATGGATGGATAGAGAAAGAGACATATATGAGATGGATAAATAGAGATAGATAGATTGATATACATGGAATAGATAAGTGGATATATAGATAGACTGCTATAGGATAGATGGGTGGATAGATAAATAGATATGGGATAGATGGATGGATACATAGATATGGGATGGATAGATACTGGGGCCTGTGGAACATGGGGGCCTAGCGCATGCTGCCTCCACCACCTCTGTGTTATGTACATGCTGACATACTTACCTACCCATGCCGCCTCCTTCCCTCTGGGATGCTGGCACTACATTGCTGCCACACACAGGGCCTGCCACTACGTTGGCGTGCCTTCTCTTCCAGTGAAGCGTGACCTTCTCCTCCGTCTGTGCCACGCTCACCGCTCTCCTACAGCAGCATGGCTTTCTCCACCTTTAATCGACCAGTAAGCTTTGGGGGGGGGGTTCTGATGTGATGATGGGGCCCATGGTGGGGGACCTTCGATGGAGCCCCATGAGGGCTATGTATGCCCTTAGATAGATAGATAGATAGATAGATAGATATGGGATAGACAGTTGATGTATTTTAGACCTTTAAAGTGGACCAACACCCTGCCTGATCGCTGTGTGAAACCCCCCAGGACGCCCTCTAACCTTACCTTACTCCCGGTCCAACATTGCATGCACGGGCCGCATCGTGCGCTTGTCTCTAGCAGAGCGCATGCCCGCGCTGGCCATTTGTGAATAGCTGGAGTGGGTGCGCTCCCTGTTAGAGGAAGCACGAGAAGCGGTAAGACGTCTCATTGACGCGCATACCACAGCGGCTCCGAGCGCGCTGATTGGACGAGCGGCTGCGCATGCGCCGTAGGAGCGGGGTGAGGTAAGTTTTATTTGGAAATCTGGGGGGTTTCACATAGCGGGGCACCCAGGGGAAGTGGATCAAAACCCAGGAGTCAAAATCCTGGGTGTTGGTCCACTTTAAACTGCATCCTGCACTGATTTCTAGGTTTCTCCTTTGTTTACAAGCCAGGCTTTATAGGGCTCTTATCTGTACTTTATAAATGTTTCCTGCCAACCTCATCAGCTCCCAGGTTTATTGCCACTACCGCTATCTCCGCACATTGCAAGATGAATCATCAATCATAACAGGAAGAAGGGGGGGTGTACTGCTTGGAATGCCCCAGGAGTGCTAGATTCCTCAATTGTGGGGTGGTTCAAGAACCTTATTCCTCTCCAGGGTTGTTTTATGAAAAAATAGTATACTTGGTACAGTGTTGTGATGATTAGACAAGTTAACATATGTATTTATATATACAGTAAGCATATAAATAATACATAGATATAGTACTGATTAATACACATTTCCTGCATAACCCACAGAGTGTAGCAAAAGTGAGTTCCTGCTTGTAGCAAGTCTCTTTCATTGTCCTAGAAAACGTCCTTCTTCCGAGGATGTTTCACTCACTTGGATTTGGGGATGGTAGAGTTTTCCCTTTTGTCTGCCTGTCTTTGTTCTGTTTCTCCTTTCCCTTCTTCTTGAATGGCCAGATGGTCCTGAATCTGAGGGTGTTGAGCATTTGTGTATCTCTGGTGTGTAGTTTTATTGCTACATGATCTATGTGTTTGGGGTTGGTGCCACCTTGTAAGCCTTACCTTCTTTGTATGCAAGGTGATCCAGTTCTAATTTTCGTGTTCTGTTTTCCCAGACCTCTTCTAAGTTTAGCTATATACTTCGTTATCTGTGTCTTTCTGGTGTTGAAATGTATCCACTCTGTGTGTTCGTTAAGTTCTCTGCAGTTTTCCTTAAATTGTTTTTCTATACTCTAAAGCTCGCTTGTCTAAGGATCTCTTGTTGCTCGATTAATATTAATGGAGCATTCTTGGAAGTTTTATTCCTACCTGGTCTTAAATGTGGGGTCTAGATTGTTAATTTGAAGGGATATTCTTATTCTTAAGCCTAATGGGACTATGTTGGCTTCTAAGTATCTTTTCAGGAAATCTCTGCTCCAGTAGAGTCTAGTTTCTTTCTTTAGTGTCCTCTCTAATAGGGTCCATTTTCCAGGGATGGAGGTTGACTTGATCTTGTTGTGTTGGGGCTATAGTTCTGCTAGATAAATCTTTAATGATCTTTTTTTTTTTTGTTTTTGCTTTTTTTCCACTCAGCTTTTGTATCTCCTTCTTCATATGGAGTAGCCCATGTGTCTACCGTCGTTATCATGCAAGGCCAACAACCTGATCGGAGGTACTTGCTCGTCATTGTGGATATGTTTGGAGTGGCGTATATGGTTTTTTTATTTATATATATATATATATATATTTTTTTTTTTATACTATCCCCCCTGTTTTTTTATACTATCCCCCTGTGTCCCCCCTACCACCCTTGCCCCCCCCCCTCCCCCCTACACCGAAGGAGAATTAAACTAAACTGTGTCACTTTGGTAAGCTTCCCAGTCCTGTAAGGAATTGATTTATCAGATCTCTGTATATTGGCCAGTTAGTTAAAGCCAGCTCGCTTTTAAGTTCCGATATTATAGTTTTAAACCATAACCCCTTATCTGGTGGATCAGTGCTAGCCCATCGTAGCGTTATAATTTTTTTTGTTGCCCAGAACACCACTGACCCCAATCGTCTTTTCCCTATTGGCCAGCTCTTGGGAAACAAGTTCAGAAGCCCCCATCTGGGGGTGAGGGTTATTTTATCATCTATCATGGTTTCCAGTTTTTCTGTAGCGATCTGCCATAAAAGTTTAGAGTATTTACAGTCCCACCAGAGGTGCATTAAGGTTGCCGGTACCTGCTTGCACCACCAGCAGTTGTATGATGGATATCTGGCGTTGTAGTCTGCTGTAAAATAAAAACGTGATACGAATTTAGTGCAGAAAATTCTTAGGGCAGGGGACTGGACTGATTTGATTGTAAGATAAATATTAGTCCAGTCGTCTTCTTCTATCCGTGTCCCAAGATCATCTTCCCATTTCCTAGTATAATCTGTTATTATACTTGTTGTTAATTTCTTTATATGGTTGTAGTAGAATGAGATTCTGTTTGGTCTTTGTCTTGCATTGAGAAAAATCTCCTGTATTGCTGTTGGTTTAAAAGTCGTTGATGGAAGACTCAGTGTCCTAATATAGCTAGCAACTTGATATTGAACTAAGGTAAATATGTGGGAGTTTTCTCTTAGTAGCAACCCGCTTGCCGGTGACCAAATATGAGCTATTCTTGTGTGGAACATTTTTTTGTATTTTGATATTTGTGCATTGCGTTTTCCCTCCTCATCTTTAATGATCTGATACCATTCTGCTTGAGTTTGATATTGAAAATGAATTGTGTATATGAGCAACAAGTGCCCACCCAAATGCCCTTAAGTGAGGTATCCCCTATGGAGAATACTTAAGGGCAAGGAGGAATTGAGGACTTCCAGGCCGCAACAGACAGCATAAGGGAACGACTAACAATCGGGGGATATACAAAGAAGATACTGAAACAATCATACAAGAAAAAGTGAAAGAAAAAAGACAGACTGACATTTCTTATGAACAAAAAGGGAAAACAACAAAGGCAAACATCCACCCCAAATCTGCCTTTTATATTAACATACACACAACAACACCTAGAACTCAGAGGTCCTTCAAAAACACTGGTACATTCTCACACAGGACATAGTATCCCCAATTTCAACAACTTGTCTTTAGGAGAGCACAGCTTAGTGAGAAGGCATTACACAGAAGCCACAAAGGGAGCCTGCTGCAAAGTAAGGGCCATCTATAGATGTAGGTACATAAAACAAGGGAAAACAGTCAGCCTCCTGGAAAGTCAGAACCCACACCATTAAGCACTTCATCAACTGTAATTCCATGAACATCATATATTTCCTAACATATGCAAGACCAACAGAATATAAAAAAACAAGAATATATGAACATGTTAGAGACATAAAAAATAAGACAATGACTAGTGGGAAGACATTTCACTCTAAAACATGAAGACAAACCCAAACATGTATCCATCCAGGCACTAGACAGACTCCATGACAACCCCAGAGAATGATATATTTCCAAACTCATACTACAATGTGAAACCAGATGGATACGAAGTTATAGGCAACCTGCCTCACCTGGTCTAAATGAAACATTTGTACCTTTCTTAAAATGAAGTCAAACTACAACATTCAGGGACAGAAGCAAGACTCCCTACCCTCCTGATCCCCCCCATTTTTTCCAAGAACCTGTGCCATCAAGTTGAGACGAGAATGAAAAAACCCTTCATTAAGCATAAGATCCATATAATATATATATAAAAAGTATAAAACTATACCAAGAATGTACATCATTTACTTTTTGACATGTACATGGGTGTTGTTTTCTTTGCATTTTCATAAAATGTATTGTCTTAATAAAGTAATAATATCTAAATGCTAATAAGTAAGGGCAATGCATAGATTATAATACAATTTGCCCCCAGGTGCCTGACTTCCTGGCCGGGCTATCCCTCCAATACATATCTAATACCTATACAAGCAGGACTTGGTGACAACTAGCACACGCAAAAGGATCAGCTTGCTAACATGCAATCCTAACCATAAAAATGTCGGCCTACACACAGAATCACAACCAAACACTTAGGCTAACCAACAAAATGGTGGCGTGCATGCCTATGTACCTGGACAGGGATGCATTTCCTGTTCCTCAAAATGCACCTACAGGAACAGAGGGAATGGGGAGGTTAACAGCGGCATCAGCATATGACGCTTTCAGCTGACCACTCCCCCCATAGTCCGTGGCCCCATTGTGCACGAGCACCCAAGAGTGCCGCGAAATGCAGGCTTAATTAAAAGGAAAGCAAAATACAGAAGCCCACAGAACTCAATATCACACCAAAACCCAGAGAAACTGGAACCTTACACAGGCAACCAATGCAGAATTACACCCTGCATGTAAGTTCTATTTCACACCATAGAAATACTAACCCTTTCCTTATTACAGGATCAATGGCAAAGGAGCCACCGCTGCCAAAACTAAAACTACCTTAATTCAAAGCCGTTGTACACACTTCAGGATACTCACACAGCAACAACTGGCATACCCGATGCCCAGGAACAGGCACCTGGAACCATACAGCAGTGAGTACTATTAACCCCACATGAGACTAGCTCCAACATAATGCACAAATAAACACTATATTCAATTCAAAATCCTTCCTATTTATCATCTACTAGGTCATATAAAACAAAAGAGACTTGTAAATATAAAACAAAAGAGACTTGCTACAGGTGGGGTAACCTACTTGCTACAAACCAGAACCAGGTACAACAAAAGAGACTTGCTGCAAACAGGGTAACCTTTCTACAAACTGGAACTTACACTTGCTACACACTGAGGTTTATGCAGCAAATATGTTTATGCATAAATACTTATGCAAGAAATACTATCTCTAAGTATTATTTGTATGGTTACTGTATATGTAAATACATTTGTTAACTTGTCTCATCATCACCATACCGTACCAAGTATACTATTTGTTTTCTTAAAACAACCCTGGATAGGAATAAGGTACATGAACCACCCCACAATCCAGGAATCTAGCACTCCTGGGACATAAGAAGCAGTGCACCCCCCTTCTTTTTATATTTAACAATAAGTACCTAACCATCCAGACTCTCCATTAACTCATCTTCCCCAAATCCCCCATCCTGTTTCCTCTTAATCAATCATAACATCCAAAAGAAGATGTCCCCCTTCTCATATCAGATTGAAAAATCTTAAAGGAGCCACATTTAACCCTGTTAGCCAGCAATTATGCTATAATATATCTCGGTTGGCACACATCTGCAGCTGTATGCGGAAGCTGCATATGGCACCTCTGTAATCTAAGTGAGCTCCTAACTGTAATCTAAGAGAGCTCCTAGAAACATGCACAGCGATGTACATGGAATGCAAGCATGTGAGGGGGGTGCTTTAGTTGAATGTGGATGTCTTTCCACCCTTACTCTTTATGTGTTGCACTGAAGGTACTGTTATATGGCAACCTCAGGTAAGCTTCTCAGGTCTGTACAGTATCTGCAAATGTGTGCCAACCGAGACCTCTGTTTTAAACTAGATTTCACAGACAGGTTTTAGGATTGGTTGCTGGATAACAGGGTTGAGTGCTGTGGCAAGTGAGTTAAAATATTGATTGAGCGTCCCACCTTTCTCTTTTGTATCTAATAGATAAGAGATGTAAGATGTAAGCTCTTCACCATCTGTATCTGATATTATACCCTAATAGATTGTAACTTTTTTTATTGAGTAAAATCAAGCAATCATATACAATATATACAAAGTTACAATAATAAATAAATAAAAATAAAATAAATAATAACTAAACAAAAAGAAACAGGCCTAACAATTCGGCATATAATATATAATATCCATTATTCTATATACAATCCTATCTACAACCTAAACACTACACTCTACACAACTCAGCAGGAAGACTAAGAGACCCCGTCACCTGTGCATGCAGCCGTTCTTCCAAAATCTGTCATTGTTATAAAAATCTATGGGTGATAAGAGATAGGAAAGCTCACCCAGAGGGAAGTCATGGGGATCAAGGAGGCCTGATGTTCCTCCACACCTTCATCCAGGCCCCCCGTTCCCACCTGTCCCTCTCAAGCACCCGGATCTTGCCCACCTCATGCAGGATGTCATGCACCACCACCGGGACAGGGAGGACTTTCTTCCTAATGCAGAGCTGACACCGTGCATTCCATGTGAAATAGCGGATCACTAGACTAACTAGACTAGTGTCCAAACGAAAATCCCCTCTGTTCTCGAATGCTCCATACACCCACTCAGCATAGGAAAGCTGGGAGAAGAAGGGGGCACCGAGGGCCAACCCCACCTGTTTACACACCTCTACATTAAAGGGACACCGGAGCAGGAAGTGGTCCATAGTCTCCACCTCATCCCGACACTGCTCCCGGAGACAAATTATCTCTGGCAGGCTGCGACTCTTCCGGATCCCCCTAAGGTAGAGTTTTCCTTGGAAGGAGAGCCAGGCTATATCCCAGTATTTCAAAGGAATTCTTGAGGAGTTAATAAGCCTCAAACCCTCCCTCATGATGGAGCCTGGGCAATCCCTGAGGGACAATGGCTCATGAAAAGCCAGACCCAGGACCCGACTCACCAGAAGCTTCCTCGGAGTAGATCTCATGTCCTCTGCTGTCAATTGCCATTGCCGAAGTATTTTCAAGCACGGGGCAACATAGGCCGGGAGCTGAGCCTGAAGAACTCGAGGGCTTTTCATCCGGCCACCATTCTCCCAGTCTCGCAGGAAGGGCTTAAACCAGGACTGGAAAATACCCACCCAGCCAGGCGGGCTCTCTGCCAACATGCTTCCAAAATTATGTTTCAGAAACAAGAGAGAGAAAAACAAGACTGGGTTGACCATCCCTAGGCCACCCTCCCGCCTAGATAGGTAGGTGACATTTCTTTTCACCAGGTTCATGCGGTTTCCCCATAACATCTGGAAAAACACGCTGTAGACCCTGGTGTAGAGAGACACTGGCAAAACACAGACAAAGCTGACGTATAAAAAGATGGGGATCAGGTAGGTCTTGATAAGGTCAACCCTTTCCCTGAGAGACATTTTCCAGCTCTTCCAGACTGCAACCTTGGTATTGGCAATTTCCAGCCTGCGCTCCCAGTTTTTTTGACCATAATCGCCAGGACCAAAATTTATGCCAAGGATCTTAATTTCCTGCTGGGGCACTGGGAAGGCGTCCGGAAGTTCGAAGCCCTCACCCTCACCCATCCAGAAAACTTCACTCTTCTCGTGATTGACCTTGGAGCCCGACGCTTCTGTATACTGTGCTATCAGAGAGGCCACCTCCTCCGCCTCATTTGTCCCAGAGACAATCACAGATACATCATCAGCATAGGCAATGACCTTCAAAGGAGGCTGACCAGGCACACCCAGAGGAACCCCACATAACATGCTGCTCTCGACTCTCCTTATAAAGGGATCGATCGCAAACACATACAGTAGGGGACTCAGAGGGCATCCCTGTCGCACACCAGAGCCAACTTCGAAAGGCCTTCCAACCCAACCATTAACAAGAGGGAAGCTATCAGCCCCTTCATACAGGGTTTGCCATAGGTACTCATGATTGACCCTATCAAAAGCCTTTGCCTGATCCAACGCCAACAAGTACTTTCCCCAGCCTGCAGCCCTGCACCGCTCCAAGGCTTCCCGGACAGCTAAAACCGCTGAGAAGGTGCTTCTACCTTGGATGGAGCAGTGCTGGTGACAAGAAAGCAATTGCTCCGCCACTGACGACAAGCGCCAGAACAAAACCTTTGCCAGTATCTTTCTATCGACATTGAGAAGGCTGATGGGGCGCCAGTTCTCAATCATCGAAGAGTCCTTACCTTTTGACAGAAGGATCACGGCCGAGCGCCTCATGGAGGGAGGGAGGGAACCCTCTGCCAGACAGCAATTCAAAACCTCCACCAAATGTGGTGCCAGGATGGTCTTAAAACATTTATAAAATTCAGCTGTCAGACCATCTGACCCGGGCGACTTTTTGATGGCAAGGTGATCAATTGCACTTACCACCTCATCAGCCGTGACCGGTTCTGTCAAGCCAGTGATAGAAATGTCACCTTTTTCCAATCCTGGAGTAGAGTCCAGGAAACTTTCCATCCTTGCCCGGTCAAGAACCTTTCTGCCCAGGAGGTCAGCATAAAAGGACCTAATGATCTCCAGGATCCCAGATTTAGATCTTACCAGGGATCCTGTACTATCCTTTAGACCAAGGACAGTCTTGAGAGCTGCAGCCTGTCTGCAATTCTGATAGGGATCGGGCGAGTGGTATTTCCCATAATCCCTTTCCAGAACCAGAGAAGCATGCCGGTCATACTGACACTTCCTGAGGAGAAGCTTGACTTCAGAGATTGCCCCTTGATCTCCACCATTCGAGACAAGGATGTCAAGCTTCCTCCTCAAGCGCTGGTAGGCAATGTATTTATCAAGCTGTTTTCTTTTCCCTAGGCCTCTGAAAAGCCCAGCAATTCTCATTTTGGTCAGCTCCCACCACTCAGACCTGCTGCTGCAAAAATCCTTAATGGAAACCTGTGCCTGAAAGAATTCCTCAAAGGATTGTCTTACCCACTCCTCCTCAAGGAGAGCCGAATTCATCCTCCAGATGCCCCTTCCTCTAGGGGGTGTGTCAGAAGCATTCAAGACCATCGATAGTAAAAGGGGATCGGAGAACTCGACAGCCTGCAGCCGCAGAGGCTGAGAAGCCGAGCCCTCCTACAAAAAAAACCTGTCTATTCTACTCTGACTGCTACCTCGCTGAAAAGTGAAGCCCGTGAGGTCTGGGGAGTGCTTAATGTGCACATCCTCCAGACCTGCCTCTCTAACCATACTATTCAAAAAGAGACTATCGCAGCCCAGCTTGCCTTTGAAGCCTCTCCTGTCCATGGGCCTAGTCACGGTGTTAAAATCACCCCCAAAGACTACTGGCCGGGTTGTAAAAAGGAACGGCTTGATCTTTGTAAAGAGGCATTTCCTGTCCCACTTAGTTTGTGGTCCATAGATATTTATTAGGCGCAGGTCCTGCCCCTTCACAATGACGTCCAATACCATGCACCTCCCGATCTCCACCTCAATGACCCGCCGGCAAGTTACCATGTCGGTTTTAAAAAGCACCGCCACTCCGCTGTAAGGCTCGGCCGCAAGAGACCAAAAAGAGGGTCCGTGCCTCCACTCCCACTTCACAGCGTGAATGTCGGCCAGACTGGCCAATCTGGTCTCCTGCAAAAATAAAATGTCAGCATCAAACTGGCTGAGAAAAAATAAGGCCATAAAACGAGCGCTTACAGATTTAATGCTGGCAACATTAATGGTTGCCACCTTTATCGGAGGGGGAACTGCCATCAGAGTCATTCGGGAGAATGTCTCTTAGCCTTCCCTCCGGCCTCACTATCTGACCCTAAACGCTTACTGGAGGAGACTGGTGCTTCCTCCTCCATATCTGAAGCCTCGGAATCGAAAGAAGATATTTCAATAGATGAGTCCTCAGAAAGTGCCTCAAACCTGTTGGAGAGCTGCACCCCACTGCTCTCCCCCGGCTCCAGCACTGCATTACCCTTTTTCCTTTTTTTCTTTGTAGCTAGCCTGTAAGCCAGGTAATCCTGATCCCCAGGGGAGAGTCCAGACCACGCTGTCTTGGGATCTGAACTCCCACCCTGCTCAGAAGGGGGTGCAGGATCAGGATCACCTAGCCCCAGCCTGCGAGATCTTACAGCAGGGGGCACAATTACTAAAACCCCCTTGGTACTTGCAGTGCCAGCCCCCCGGGCCACCTCAGCTATTATATTGCTTGGTCTTACATTAGTGGTTGCTGACTTGGGGGCAGACTGGGGATTCACCTTAGGGCCACCTGCAGATGGCACAGGCACAGGGGCCTCAGGAACCCCCAGCTGAGGGGGGAGGGACCGCAGACGGGGCAGCATGGGAATGTTCCTCCCTATCCAGCCGCAGCATTTCCTGCACCACTTCCCTGTCCAGGTTGTGCCAGGCCTCAGGACACTGACTATAAGGGTGGCCGAGCTGGTTACATAGATTACAGCGGATCGTATTGCAGTCCTTAGCCAAGTGTCCCAAGCCCTGGCACAACGAGCACCTAAGAAGCGAGCAGGAGGAGCTGAAGTGACCCTTGGCCCCACATTTATGGCAAACCTTGGGCTGACCAGGATAAAAGATGGTCAGCCGGTCACGGCCAATATAGGCAGATGATGGCAAGTGGGTGACCTGGTTGCCATTCCTGCGGAGCCTCAGGGTCACTGACCAGCCCCCGGTCCAGATGTTGTGATCGTCCAAAATTTTTTTCAGGGGAGTGAGAACATCACCATAACGCCTTAGCCAGACGGTCAAATCTGAGGGGGGAATGGACTCATTTCTTACTAGGATGGTGATGTTTTTTATGAGCTTCTGCCTGGAGACCTGGATGGGAGTTAACCCCTTCCAGGCAGGACGTTGCTTTTGCAGCTCGTACCGCTCCCAAAACAAGTCCATCCCCTCTGGTCTAACGAAGCTCAAGTCATGTTCTGCGCTCCCCACTGGACTGATTAGGGCAAAAATGTCTGCGGCTGTAAATCCCATACCCAGGAAGAGATCCACCACCGCCCGCCGGGTGATAACTGGCCCCTCCCCCTCCCACCTAAGCTGGACCAGGTTGCGCCTATTGAAGCCACTGGCAGGGGCGTTGACCTCACTGGGCACAGACATCCTCTCATCAGCAGCTTCTCCTCCGCGCCTGGCAACCTGGGCATAGGACACAGGGGGCTGCACTGCAGCACCAACAGCATTATTGGCCCCACTCCCTGTGCCACCTCGCTGGATGAAATACAGGGCAGGGCGGACAGCAGGGGCCCCAGCATTAGGTGGCACAGTCTTCTTATAGTCCACCAGAGGTGCAGGTGAGGGGACAGTCATATCATCAGCAGCAGTCACAGCAGCAGTCACAGCAGCGGGCTTAGCAGAAAGTCCAACAATAGAATTAACCCCTGTGGACTCAACCCCAGACACAGCAGCAGTAACAGGAGCAACAACATCAGTAACAGCACCCAAACCAGCTGAAGCAGAATCAATAAAAGCCCTGCCAGCAAGACCCAAACCTGCGGGTGAGTCACCCATGGCCCCAGGCCCACCAAGTTCGGCGCACCCAGGAACCCGGATGGATGCTAGGATGGTACTTACGTCTGGCGCCACCTCACCCTTTTCAGGGCAAGGAGCGCCACAGTCTTCTATACCCCCTGACACAGCGCCTATGGCGCGCTCCGCAGGTTGGCTGGACAGATGGACGTTGTCCTTAGCTGGCATGGGCTCCTCAGGCTGGCGGCTGTCCTCTGGAAGATCTGCTCCAGTAGTGGCTTCCTGGATGCCCAGCGATGTCACGCACTCCTGATGTGTTGCCTCAGCAAGAAAGTCTTCCAATGCTGGTTCCGGGGCTCCCGGCTCTGCTACTGCTGCAACTTTGGGTGGAGGTACAGCTGGAGAATCCTCCACCATCTGGGTCTCGTCCACATGGTCGGCCTCTTCCTCCTTCACTGTGAGGCCTGAGCGCTGCATGGACTTAAATCGCTCCTCATTTTTATATTTTTCTTTAAAGGCCCCACTGCTTGCTTTAAGGGACGCAACAAGCTTTTCCTGCTGCCGACATGCTGATTCAAGCTCAGCTAAGTCTGCTTTGCTTGACCGCTTATCCAATCCTCTCGCCTTGCTGGTGTCCATTTTCTTTTTCTTTAATGCGATTTTCATCTTGCACAGCTTCTCCTCCTCCTTCGCCACATTGCACAAATTACTGCATACACGGTTGCGAAAAGCTGACAAACTCTCACCGGGCTGGGGCACCGTGGTGTTACTAGCGCCACTGGTGGAAGCAGACCCGGGATCCGGAGGTTTAATAGTCCTCCGGGGGTATCGGCGAGATTCACCCCCAGAATCCTCCATCTTGCCTGGGATAATCCTCCCAGCAAGGCCTCAGGCTTCACAGCTCACAGCACACAGCTCACAGCTCTCCAGCTGCAGGTAATCAGGGAAGAACCACTCACAGCAGGAGGTGACCGCACCCTCCTGATTACCCTAATAGATTGTAAGCTCTTCTCCTTCTCTATCCTCCCCTATACCCTAATAGATTGTAAGCTTTTCACCATCTGCATTCTACCTTATACCATATGTGGAGATTAGCTCTGGTAGGCGACCGGGTGTCAGCAGTATAGAGGCGGAGGCAAACAGTTCAAAGTAAAGTCTGTGTTTATTTCACACAAAAATCCACAAAAGCATATGTCCATACAGGTTACATCACCTTTTCAGGAAACCGCAGCATAAATGATACAGTCAGGCAAACAGCTTTTAGTCCTTGAGCAAAGGTCCTGTTTACAGTCAAATAGGCCTCAGGTCCGCATGAACAGCCTCCACAGGAGATTTCAGCCAGGCTCACAGAGTCTCACTCCCATGTGAGCTCTAGACAAAGGGCAGGCCACAGCTGATTCCCCAGGCTATTTAAACAGCCCGCAAAACCCGGACCTGGGTAGTGGGATGGAGTCCCACCCTGCTCTACTCCATCCCAGTAAAGCCGTCCCAGGTTAGCCTTTCGGCTATTCTAAAGCAACAGCAGCAAACTGCCACCAGCAGCTGATGCTGGAAATCAGACTACACGGCTTTACTGCACCAATGCCAGGTACATTGGTGCTACATACCTGCCGTCAATAACGGCCCCTTGCACCTTACCACATACCCCCCCCCTTTGTTCAACCCTGAGGGGGTGGACACATGCCAAACAATGTGCTCTGGACAGGGCATCCGCGTTACCCAATAATCGTCCCGCTCTGTGCTCTACTGTAAACTTGAAGTTTTGTAATGACAAGAACCATCGGGTGACCCTGGCATTTCTGTCCTTAGCCTGGCACATCCACTTGAGGGGAGAGTGGTCCATAATCAGACGGAACCTTCTCCCCAGCAAGTAGTAGCGAAGAGACTCCAGGGCCCATTTAATGGCCAAACACTCCCTCTCCACTATACTATACCGGGTCTCCGCGGGTGTTAATTTGCGACTCATGTAGACAACGGGGTGCTCCTCCCCGTTGACTTCCTGAGACAGTACAGCACCGAGACCTACCTCAGAGGCATCGGTCTGCACTATGAACTCCCTCTTAAAGTCGGGTGTCACCAACACCGGAGACCCACACAGGGCAGACTTCAAAGCGGAGAACGCTTTTTCGGCCTGTTCATTCCACTTCACCATGACAGACTTGCGTCCCTTTAACAGGTCTGTCAATGGTGCCACTAGGGTGGCAAAATTGGGAATGAACCGCATATAATATCCCACCAACCCCAGAAATGACTTTACCTGGCGGGTGGTGTTAGGCCGGGGCCAGTTACGGATGGCTTCAAGTTTGTTCACCTGGGGCTTGACCACTCCTCGTCCAATCACATAGCCCAGGTATTTTGTTTCTTCTAGGCCTAAAGCACATTTTTTCGGGTTTGCCGTCAACCCAGCCTTCCTGAGGGAATCCACTACGGCCTGGACTTTGGGTAGATGACTTTCCCAATCCGTGCTATGGATAATTATATCGTCCAGATATGCCGAAGCATACCGACGGTGTGGCCTGAGGACAATATCCATTAACCTTTGGAACGTAGCGGGAGCGCCGTGTAACCCAAAGGGTAACACCTTGTATTGGAACAGTTCCTCTGGTGTAATAAAGGCTGTTTTCTCCTTGGCAGCCTCAGTCAAGGGCACCTGCCAGTACCCTTTTGTGAGGTCCAAAACCGAAAAGTACCTGGCTTGGCCTAGCTTCTCAATGAGTTCATCTACCCGGGGCATAGGGTAGGCATCAAACTTGGAAACTTCATTAAGTTTGCGGAAATCGTTACAGAACCGCAACGTACCATCGGGCTTGGGAATCAAGACTATGGGGCTGGCCCACTCACTCTTTGATTCTTCAATCACGTCTAACCGGAGCATTTGCTGCACTTCCTCCGCGATAGCTTGTCGCCGGGACTCAGGTACCCGGTAAGGCCTCAACCGGACCTTGACCTGAGGTTCCGTGACAACATCATGTTGGATGACCGAAGTGCGTCCAGGGAGTTCTGAAAACACGTCCGTGTTTCTGCTAATAAACTCCCTGGCTTCCTGAGTCTGTTTAGAGGAGAGGTTGTCGCCAGTTTTCACCTCGACTACTGCTTCTCTAATAACAGACCGAGGAATGGGAAGCTCCACCCCCACCATACCTGGTCGGGGACTGTCACCCCCAGGGGTCTCCCTGTCTTTCCACAGTTTCAACAGGTTTACATGGTACACCTGCTCTGGCTTCCTCCGCCCAGGCTGATGTACCTTGTAAGTCACTTCCCCAACTTTTTCAATGACCTCATAGGGACCCTGCCACCTAGCTAGAAATTTACTGTCCACCGTGGGTACCAGAACCACAACTCTGTCACCTGGGTTAAAGTTCCGTACCCTGGCTTGCCGATTATAAATCCTGCTTTGGGCCCGCTGCGCTGCCTCCATGTGTTCTCTGACAAGCGGCAAGACGGTCTCTATCCGTTCCTGTAGGTGAGTAACGTACTCTACCACACTTTTGTGGGGTGTGGGTTGCTGTTCCCAGGCCTCTTTGGCTATATCCAACAGGCCCTGTGGATGTCGACCGTATAAGAGTTCGAAGGGCGAGAACCCCGTAGAGGCCTGGGGCACCTCTCGCACTGCGAACATCAGATAGGGCAGCAGCAAGTCCCAATTCTTTCCATCCTTGGCGACTACCCTTTTTAACATGGTCTTTAAAGTTTGATTAAACCGTTCTACTAGGCCGTCTGTTTGCGGGTGGTAAACGGATGTCCGCAACTGTTTCACCTGCAGCAGTTTACAGAGCTCTTTCATTACTTTTGACATAAACGGGGTACCTTGATCGGTCAGGACCTCTTTAGGCAGACCTACTCTGGAAAACATTTCCATAAGCTTTTTAGCAATGAGCTTGGCAGAGGTGTGACGCAGGGGCACTGCCTCAGGGTACCGCGTGGCATAGTCCAAGATCACCAGAATATGTTGGTGCCCTCTAGCGGATTTTGGCACTGGACCCACTAGATCCATGGCAATCCGCTCAAAGGGTACCTCAATAACTGGGAGAGGAACTAAGGGACCACGGTAATGAGGCTGAGGGCTGGTCATCTGACATGTTGGGAAGGACTCACAATATCTCTCCACCTCCTTGTACACACTGGGCCAGTAGAATCGTTGTAAAACGCGGTCCAGAGTTTTCTGCTGGCCTAGGTGTCCACCCAGAACATGTTGGTGGGCCAAATCCAACACCAACTTGCGATATGGATTGGGTACCACCAATTGTTCCACCACCTCTTCACGTACCTTGTTTACTTGGTACAACATTTCCTGGTGAACCACAAAGCGAGGAAACTGTAACTCCGCCCCTGGCTGTTGTGGTTCACCTTCCACCTCAAGAACATTCTCCCAGGCCCGAGACAGTGTCGGGTCCTGGTGTTGAGCGGTACCAAAGTTAATTGTGGAGACATGGAGATCTGCCAACTCTGGACCTGTTGCCAACTCTTCCACATCTCCAACCATAACATTTAGTGGGGTTGACTCCCCCTCTTCCATTTTAGGGGCGGGCACCTCTTCCACGGTGCCTCCTGATTCCGGTTCCCAGGGCACCGGGGTCTCCCCTGAGTAGGGCCAGTCTATAGGGGACACACCCGCCTCGCGGGTTTCCGGAACTGCCAACTTGGCCCACAGTGACCTGAACCCTGGAATGTCTCTCCCAATAATCAGTTCATACGGGAGTTTAGCGGCGACAGCGACTTCATGTTTCCAGCTGCCGGAGACGGTGGTGAGAGACACTTGTGCTGTGGCATAGTCTCTCAAGTCCCCATGAATGCACAAAACCCCGGTTTTCCGCCCAGTGTACTCATCGTCAGTACTAAGACGGGTCTTGCCAGGGTAACCATACTCCCCGAGTCCAAAAGGGCCACAGCCAGGGTGTCTCCCACTTTCACCTGACAGAGGTGACTTTGCCCCACAAGCTCAGGGACACCGGCAGCACACAGCCTCCTGGCATACATGGAAGGGCGGTAACCAAAGTTCACGTCCATGGGCTCCCCCTGGTGGGGACAATTGGCTCTGATATGTCCCGGCTCCTTACATCCCCAACACAACACTTGGGCAGGGACTTTGGGGGGTAGGTCCTGAGGGGGTTTAGGGGACGCCACTCGCCTGAGCTGGGGCGGGGACCTCCGGGGTTTCCCCGAATCCCTCCTTATGGAGCCACCTTGCACGTTCCTGGTGGCCTCATATCGCTCCACTAGGTCCACCATCCCTAGTGCGTTGTCAGGGGATACCTGGCCAACCCAGTGCTGAAGAGGGTGCGGTAAAGCCCTCCAGAAAATGTCCGCCAGCAAGCGGTCCAACATGGCAGTGGGGCTTAACAACTCCGGCTGCAGCCATTTTTGCAGCAGGTGCAGCAGTTTATAATACTGGGGTCGGGCGGGCTCTGCCGACTGGTAGCTCCACTGATGCACCCGCTGAGCCCGAACCCACACATTCACCCCCAGTCTGGCCAGTATCTCACCCTTCAAAGTCGGGTAGTCAGCGGCTTGGTCCTCTGGGAGATCAAACAACACCTGCTGGGGTCCAGACGCCAGAAATGGAGTGATGACATCAGCCCACTGGTCATGCGGCAACTTCTCCCTTGCAGCCACCTTTTCAAACACCGCCAGGTAAGTCTCAACGTCATCTGAAGGGGTTATTTTTGTGAGCGCCGAGCGGACAGCTTTCCGGGCATCAGGAATACTTTTGGGCGCACCTGCAGCTTGCAGCGCCATCATATGTTGCAAAAGCAGCTGGTTGGTCTCCTGCTGCTGCTTGTAGTCCTCGCGCTGCTGTCTGTTGGCCTCATGCTGCTGTCTGTTGGCCTCATGCTGCTGTCTGTTGGCCTCCTGCTGCTGCAGATTCGCCTCCAAGAGCGCTTTCACGACCGCCTCCATTTTGTCTGCAGTCCCAGGTAGCAGCCTGGCAGGTTTAATATAGGACATGCACAAAACAAAAACTTTTTCGTCGGTTGCTCCTAGCAACGGCCTCACTGCTGTGCCCGCATCCGACACCAAATGTGGAGATTAGCTCTGGTAGGCGACCGGGTGTCAGCAGTATAGAGGCGGAGGCAAACAGTTCAAAGTAAAGTCTGTGTTTATTTCACACAAAAATCCACAAAAGCATATGTCCATACAGGTTACATCACCTTTTCAGGAAACCGCAGCATAAATGATACAGTCAGGCAAACAGCTTTTAGTCCTTGAGCAAAGGTCCTGTTTACAGTCAAATAGGCCTCAGGTCCGCATGAACAGCCTCCACAGGAGATTTCAGCCAGGCTCACAGAGTCTCACTCCCATGTGAGCTCTAGACAAAGGGCAGGCCACAGCTGATTCCCCAGGCTATTTAAACAGCCCGCAAAACCCGGACCTGGGTAGTGGGATGGAGTCCCACCCTGCTCTACTCCATCCCAGTAAAGCCGTCCCAGGTTAGCCTTTCGGCTATTCTAAAGCAACAGCAGCAAACTGCCACCAGCAGCTGATGCTGGAAATCAGACTACACGGCTTTACTGCACCAATGCCAGGTACATTGGTGCTACATACCTGCCGTCAATAACGGCCCCTTGCACCTTACCACACATAATAGATTGATAGCTTTTCCCAATCTGTATCTTCTCTTATACCCTAATAGATTGAAAGCTCTTCCTCCCTCTATATAACCCCTATATACCCATATAGGTTGTAAGCTCCCTTTTCTGTTTTCTTTTCTCTTTTTTTCTTCCTGCCCCTTCCAATATACACCTTTTCTAGCTAACACATCCCACAAAGCTTACTGGAGCACACATGCTCATTTTCCCGGTGCGCAGCGCTGGTCCTCGGTCATGGATGGGAGTGGCCTGTATAGGACTGTCATCTATGGACAGGCTACACCCACCGGCAGCCCGGAAATAGCGCTACATGCTGGGAACATGTCAGTGGTGGAGGAGGATGCCGGTAAGGTGTGTGTGTGTAAGCGGTGCTGGGCGGCCGCTGGTAAGGCGTGTGTGTGTGTTTGTGTGAGCGACAGATGACAGGGTGTATGAGGAATGCCACTCACGGCCTCTAATGAGGGATGCCACTCACGGCCTCTAATGAGGGATGCTGCTCACTGCCGCTAATGAGGGATGCCGCTCACTGCCTGTAATGAGGGATGCCGCTCACTGCCTCTAACGAGGGATGCCACTCACTGCCTCTAATGAAGGATGCCCCTCACTGCCTCTAATGTGGGATGCCGCTCACTGCCTGTAATGTGGGATGCCGCTCACTGCCTCTAATGAGGGATGCCGCTCACTGCCTGTAATGAGGGATGCCGCTCACTGCCTCTAACGAGGGATGCCACTCACTGCCTCTAATGAAGGATGCCCCTCACTGCCTCTAATGTGGGATGCCGCTCACTGCCTGTAATGTGGGATGCCGCTCACTGCCTCTAATGAGGGATGCCGATCACTGCCTCTAATGTGGGATGCCCCTCACTGCCTGTAATGAGGGATGCCGCTCACTGCCTGTAATGTGGGATACCGCTCACTGCCTGTAATGTGGGATACCGCTCACTGCCTGTAATGTGGGATACTGCTCACTGCCTCTAATGTGGGATGCCGCTCACTGCCTGTAATGTGGGATTCCGCTCACTACCTCTAATGAGGGATGCCGATCACTGCCTCTAATGTGGGATGCCCCTCACTGCCTGTAATGAGGGATGCCACTCAATGTCACTAATGAGGGATGCCGCTCACTGCCTCTAATGAGGGATGCCGCTAACTGCCTCTAATGAGGGATGCCGCTCACTGCCTGTAATGAGGGATGCCGCTCATTGCCTCTAATGAGGGATGCCCCTCACTGCCTGTAATGAAGCATACTGCTTATTACCTGTAATGAGATATGCCCATCACTGCCTGTAATTAGGGATGCCGCTCACTGCCTGTAATGAGGGATGCCGCTCACTGCCTGTAATGAGGGATGCCGCACACTGCCTCTAATGAGGGATGCCGCTCACTGCCTGTAAGGAGGGATGCCGCTCACTGCCTGCAATGAGGGATGCCGCTCACTGCCTCTAATGAGGGATGCCGATCACTGCCTCTAATGAGGGATGCCGATCACTGCCTCTAATGAGGGATGCCACTCACTGCCTGTAATGAGGGATGCCGCTCACTGCCGCTAATGAGGGATGCCACTCACTGCCTCTAATGAAGGATGCCCCTCACTGCCTGTAATGTGGGATGCCGCTCACTGCCTCTAATGAGGGATGCCCCTCACTGCCTGTAATGTGGGATGCCACTCACTGCCTGTAATGAGGGATGACGCTCACTGCCGCTAATGAGGGATGCCGCTCACTGCCTCTAATGAGGGATGCCACTCACTGCCTCTAATGAAGGATGCCCCTAACTGCCTGTAATGAGGGATGCCGCTCACTGCCTCTAATGAGGGATGCCGCTCACTACCTCTAATGAGGGATGCCGATCACTGCCTCTAATGAGGATGCTGCTCACTGCCTGTAATGAGGGATGCCACTCACTGCCTGTAATGTGGGATACTGCTCACTGCCTGTAATGTGGGATACCGCTCACTGCCTGTAATGTGGGATACCGCTCACTGCCTCTAATGTGGGATGCCCCTCACTGCCTGTAATGAGGGATGGCGCTCACTGCCTGTAATGAGGGATGCTGCTCAGTACTGTGCCCATCACTGCCTCTAATGAGGGATGCCGCTCACGGTCTGTAATGAGGGATGCCGCTCACTGCCTCTAATGAGGGATGCCGCTCACGGTCTTTAATGAGGGATGCCGCTCACTGCCTCTAATGAGGGATGCCACTCACTGCCTGTAATGAGGGATGCTGCTCAGTACCTGTAATGAGATATGCCCATCACTGCCTGTAATGTGGGATGCCGCTCACTGCCTATAATGAAGGATACCACTCACTGCCTGTAATGTGGGATACTGCTCACTGCCTCTAATGAGGATGCCGCTCACTGCCTCTAATGAGGGATTCCGCTCACTGCCTGTAATGTGGGATACCGCTCACTGCCTGTAATGAGGGATGCTGCTCAGTACCTGTAATGAGATATGCCCATCACTGCCTGTAATGAGGGATGCCGCTCACTGCCTCTAATGAGGGATGCCGCTCACTGCCTGTAATGTGGGATACCGCTCACTGCCTGTAATGTGGGATACCGCTCACTGCCTGTAATGAGGGATGCTGCTCAGTACCTGTAATGAGTTATGCCCATCACTGCCTGTAATGAGGGATACCGCTCACTGCCTGTAATGAGGGATGCTGCTCAGTACCTGTAATGCGATATGCCCATCACTGCCTGTAATGAGGGATGCTGCTCAGTACCTGTAATGAGATATGCCCATCACTGCCTGTAATGTGGGATGCCGCTCACTGCCTGTAATGTGGGATGCCGCTCACTGCCTATAATGAGGGATGCCACTCACTGTCTGTAATGTGGGATGCCGCTCACTGCCTATAATGAGGGATGCTGCTCACTGTCTCTAAAGAGGGATGTCCCTCACTGCCTGTAATTGCGGATGCTGCTCACTGTCTGTAATGTGGTATTGGGGGTAATTCTGCACACAGTCTATATCGGGGTGATTAAGAGGGGTACACAACAGATTGTAAACTCATCCTCCTGAATTCCCCTTTTAATTGGATATATTGTAAGCACTTCCTCCTTCTGAATGTTCCCATCTAACCTAGTAGAAGAGGGCAATAACTCTGGGCATAAAGCCCATTTGGAATGTTGCTATAGGACCCTGTTATTTACATTCATGGTCATGAGAAAGCCCCTTTGAGCAATGCTGCTATTACCAAACACCCACAGGAGGGTTTATTTGAAAAGTTCTGTGGTAAGGGGCACTTGGCTAGAAAATGGCAGTAGGAGAGTCCTTGTGTTTGTTGGGAGAGGAAAGGCACTTGGCCTGGTTGGGAAATAGTTTCATTTTTATGTTGAATAAAAGGACAAATCCATTAGTGTCAGATTCCAGATATGTTCAAATAACTGCCATGAGGACATATAATACCTGCCCCTCAATACCCTTATTAGTAACATCCAATCTCTATGCATGCATTTGTGTTCATGGCATTTCAGTTCTATAGAGGGAAATCAGATTATGCTGAATAATTTCAGATCACTATTTATTTTTTATGTGAGTTCTCACATCGGCCAGGCTGATTCATTACTAACGGCAGGTAGCGACAGATGAGCGTCTGTACAGCAGATTTCAGAGCGCCCGCTGGTAGTCGCTGTGCTCCACCATGGATCATTGTTTCAGAGCGCCTCAGTTGCTGTCCGGCATTGATAAATATGATATGTGAGTCGCTATACTACGCTGTATGTGAGCAAACCATAACGACAGCTCGGTGCGACTGACTCACACCACATTCATCAAAAAAACAGCCTCAAACATCGCCAAAATCATGTAATTGTAGCCCATACCGCCAGAGGCTGTGTGATTAAAGGCTGTTTATAAACATGTATCCACTAATAACCAAGCGAAAACATATGGAATTACATTGTTATTACGTTGTAACATGAACACTTTAATACCAGACCTGTAAGGACAATTCTGCATAAAAATATTATTAATCCAAAAAGTTTTCAAAAATGTTTTTTCTTGCCCAGAATACATGTCAGAAGTTTTGTGTTTTTTTTAGGAGAAAAAATAAATTGGGATCAGGAAAGGGATTTAAGGATCGTCCATTGAAATGTATGGGAGAGCGCCAGGTAATGACAGGTTAGACGTGGCACTCTGCAAGGATGAACGCCGGCGCTGTACGCTGAGCCTGGGATAATGATGAATCGGATGCTGCATGGCGTTGTTCTAGTCACTCACCAGATTCTGCTTCATAAATGTGTAATTGCGCGCCATCTCCGGCGTTCACCTGACGCTACCTGCAGCTACCTGGCGCTACCTGCCGCTGTACAGGCACTACCTGGCGCTATCCCTTCATGAATAAGGCCCTTGGTCTCTGATGAGTTTCATGTGATGAGTTCCCCCCGATTAGAGGCACTGCAAAGCTTACCTTAACCTGTTACCTTAAAGCAGCACAAAACCCTACACAGTGCCACCCAAACCAGCCACCCCTGCCTGAATACCTGGGGAGGTGCAGCCGGCCTGCCCTAAGTGTTACAGTCATATGTATTGCTCTTAAATGTCAGCATATCTGATATAGTAAACTGGAAGGCACAGTTCCAGGCAACCAGTAAAATCAGTCAGTGAGGTACTAAAAAGCTCCTGTTCAACTCCATTTACCCTCATTAGAGTTCAGACAGGGGGTGACCCAGTTCTGCCTCTATCTCCCCCATCCCCTTCTGCTAAGAAGGAGAATATTGCCCCTGAAGGCTGAAGAGTATATTGCCCCAGAGTAGGGTAATGCCACTGAGCAGGAGCTTCTGAGTAGGAGAGTGTCGCTGAGAAGAATGAGGCTGAGGTGGAGAGCGCTGCAGAGGAGAATGAGGCTAAGGAGGAGAGTGCTACTACTGAGAAGGAGAGTGCCTGCTGAAGAGAGTGAGGCTGAGGAGGAGAGTGCCACTGAGAAGAGTGAGGCTGAGGAGGAGAGTGCCACTGAGAAGAGTGTGGCTGAGGAGGAGAGTGCCACTGAGAAGAGTGAGGCAGAGGAGGAGAGTGCCACTGAGAAGAGTGAGGCTGAGGAGGAGAGTGCCACTGAGAAGAGTGAGGCTGAGGAGGAGAGTGCCACTGAGAAGAGTGAGGCTGAGGAAGAGAGTGCCACTGGGTAGAGTGAGGCTGAGGAGGAGAGTGCCACTGAGAAGAGTGAGGCTGAGGAGGAGAGTGCCACTGAGAAGAGTGAGGCTGAGGAAGAGAGTGCCACTGGGTAGAGTGAGGCTGAGGAGGAGAGTGCCACTGAGAAGAGTGAGGCTGAGTAGGAGAGTGCCACTGAGAAGAGTGAGGCTGAGGAGGAGAGTGCCACTGAGAAGAGTGAGGCTGAGGAGGAGAGTGCCACTGAGAAGAGTGGGGCAGAGGAGGAGAGTGCCACTGAGAAGAGTGAGGCTGAGGAGGAGAGTGCCACTGAGAAGAGTGAGGCTGAGGAAGAGAGTGCCACTGGGTAGAGTGAGGCTGAGGAGGAGAGTGCCACTGAGAAGAGTGAGGCTGAGGAGGAGAGTGCCACTGAGAGGAGTGAGGCTGAGGAAGAGAGTGCCACTGGGTAGAGTGAGGCTGAGGAGGAGAGTGCCACTGAGAAGAGTGAGGCTGAGGAGGAGAGTGCCACTGAGAAGAGTGAGGCTGAGGAGGAGAGTGCCACTGAGAAGAGTGAGGCTGAGGAAGAGAGTGCCACTGGGTAGAGTTAGGCTGAGGAGGAGAGTGCCACTGAGAAGAGTGAGGCTGAGGAGGAGAGTGCCACTGAGAAGAGTGAGGCTGAGGAGAAGAGTGCCACTGAGAAGAGTGAGGCTGAGGAGGAGAGTGCCACTGAGAAGAGTGAGGCTGAGGAGGAGAGTGCCACTGAGAAGAGTGAGGCTGAGGAGGAGAGTGCCACTGAGAAGAGTTAGGCTGAGGAGGAGAGTGCCACTGAGAAGAGTGAGGCTGAGGAAGAGAGTGCCACTGGGTAGAGTTAGGCTGAGGAGGAGAGTGCAACTGAGAAGAGTGAGGCTGAGGAGGAGAGTGCTACTGAGAAGAGTGAGGCTAAGCAGGAGAGTGCCACTGAGAAGAGTGAGGCTGAGGAGGAGAGTTCCACTGAGAAGAGTGAGGCTGAGGAGGAGAAAGCTGCTGAGGAGAGTGAGGTTGAGGAGGAAAAAGCCGCTGAGCACAGTGAGGTTGAGGAGGAGAGAGCCGCTGAGGAGGAGAGAGTTGCTGAGGAAAGTGAAGCTAAGAAGGAGAGTGCTGCTGAGGAGGAGAGTGCTGCTGTCAAAGTGAGGCTGAGGAGAAGAGTGCAGCAGAGGAGAGTGCAGCTGAAAAGTATATTGTCCCTGAGTAGGGTAATGCCACTAAGCAGGAGCTTCTGAGGAGGAGAGTGCCGCAGAGAAGAATGAGGCTGAGGTGGAGAGCGCTGCAGAGGAGAATGAGGCTAAGGAGGAGAGTGCTGCTGAGGAGGAGAGTGCCTGCTGAGAAGAGTGAGGCTGAGCAGGAGAGTGAAGCTGAGCAGGAGAGTGCCACTGAGAAGAGTGAGGCTGAGGAGGAAAGTGCCACTGAGAAGAGTGAGTCTGAGGAGGAGAGTGCCACTGAGAAGAGTGAGGCTGAGGAGGAGAGTGACGCTGAGGCGGAGAGTGCCGCTGTGAGAGTGAGGCTGAGGTGGAGACTCCCACTGAGAAGAGTGATGCTGAGGAGGAGAGTACCACTGAGGAGGGTGAGGCTGAGCAGGAGAGTGTCGCTGCGAAGATTGAGGATGAGGAGGAGAGTGCCACTGAGGAGAGCGAGGTTGAGCAGGAGAGTGCCACTGAGGAGAGTGAGGCTGAGGAGGAGAGCACCACTGAGGAGAGTGAGGCTGAGGAGGAGAGTGCCACTGAGGAGAGTGAGGCTGAGGAGAGTGCCACTGAGGAGAGTGAGGCTGAGGAGGAGAGTGCCACTGAGGAGAGTGAGGCTGAGGAGAGTGCCACTGAGGAGAGTGAGGCTGAGGAGAGTGCCACTGAGGAGAGTGAGGCTGAGGAGGAGAGTGCCACTGAGGAGAGTGAGGCTGAGGAGAGTGCCACTGAGGAGAGTGAGGCTGAGGAGAGTGCCACTGAGGAGAGTGAGGCTGAGGAGAAGAGTGCCACTGAGGAGAGTGAGGCTGAGGAGAGTGCCACTGAGGAGAGTGAGGCTGAGGAGGAGAGTGCCACTGAGGAGAGTGAGGCTGAGCAAGGGAGTGCTGCTGAGGAGAGTGAGGCTGAGCAGGGGAGTGTCGCTGAGGAGAGTGAGTCTGAGCAGGAAAGTTCCACTGAGGATAGTGAGGCTGAGCAGGAGAGTGCCACTGAGAAGAGTGAGGCTGAGCAGGAAAGTTCCACTGAGGAGAGTGAGGCTGAGAAGAGTGAGGCTGAGGTGGAGAGTGCCACTGAGGAGAGTGAGGCTGAGGAGGATAGAGCAACTGAGGAGAGTGAGGTTGAGCAGGAGAGTGTTGCTACTGAGGATTAGAGTGCCGCTGAAGAGAAGAGCACTGTAACCAGACATTGCAACTGGGATTGCTGACTATTGTGGTTCTACACTGTACCGGTGATTTGAGCCAGTTTAACCAGTAGTTTGCACTTTCTTATTTGCATCTCATTAAATATATGCTGAAAGTGAGGCCTTTTAGCAGGGAGGCAATTGGGTGCGATTGCTAAGGCCTCAAAACAGGTTCTCCTCCTCTACAGGAAATAGAGCGAGTCAGTCTTCTGGAGTGCCTGTTATTTTTGTATTTATTTTCACACGCCACATTGTGCACTGAAATGTTTTTTCAAGGCCGACATATTGTCTACTCTCATCCCTCATCTCCGCTCTGCACTGTTTTCCCCAAATGTGTAAAAGCACAACAATGCCCAGCGCCTCACCTGCACAGAGCGTGACTGGAGTACAGGCCCCGCCGTTCCTTTCTCGTCTATTTGAATGAGTAGCACTTTGCGTACTTCCCCACTGTCTGACTTCCAATCAATAGAGTGCTAAAAAATGTAGAAAGCTGGTGAAGAAAAAAAGCAAGTGCAAACAAGCTGAAAATAGATAAAGAAGAAGAAGAGAGAGAGGGCAGAGAAGAACAGATAAAAAAATAACAACAATCAGAAGAGAAGAAAGTATAATTGGGAGGGAGATATAGAAAGATAGAGAGAGGAGACAGGGAGAAGCATGGGAGAGCAAATATATAATTGCAAATCAAAAAAGAAGAAAGAGCAAGAACCAAAATAGGAAAAGACATTTGAAAAGAAGAAACATGAAAGACAGACATTATGTAGAGACAATCGTGTGATCAGAGGGAAACAACTGAGAAGAAAACTATTAGAGGAAGAAAAGATGGAGGATATAAGAGATAGAGAGTAGAAACGATAGAGACCTATAGAAGAATAAATAGGGAGAGACACAGGAGATGTACAGAAAAGAAGGTGCACGAGACCGAGCGAGAGAGAGAGAGGGGGAAACACACAGAGAGAACGCAGAGAGAAGAAGAAACAAAAGGAGAAGGGGGGGGGGCAATCCTCAGTGATGGTGTCATCTCATTATCTCATTCTCTCTGCATTCCATTCTAATTTTATAAAGCAACAATGTATCACCTGCTTGGCTGTTGGAGCTCCTCAGTTTGCCAACACAAACACTGAATTTTACACAGTCACAGTAAACAGTATAAAAATGTTATTGTACATTGTAAGTATAAAAATAAAGCCCTTGTGGTGCCAGCCTCTATTCTGTTTCTTCCCTGCAGGCATCATGAGTTAGAGGAGGAGGGGGATGTTGTTAGTATAAACCAGGGGTGCACAAATGTTTTTTTGGTCTAAGGGTCACATTGTCTTATTGTTCAAATTCAAGGAGCTGCAATAAACCCTAATCAGAACTTTCAGGACAGCAGGGACTGCAAATCATAACCTTAAAGCATTATTTATGCTTCTATGTATATGGATGGTAAAATGTGAGGTTGAAGGAAATAGATAATAGTGAGGAGGGAAGAAGTGGGCAGAGGTGAGGCAGGAAACAGTGAGGAAGAAAGAAGTGGGCAGGGTTGAGGAGGTAAGAGGTGAGGTGGAAGGAAATAGACAATAGTGAGGAGGAAAGAAGTGGGCAGAGGTGAGGAGGTAAGAGGTGAGGTGGAAGGAAATAGACAGTAGTGAGGGGGGAAGAAGTGGGCAGAGGTGAAGAGGTAATTGGTGAGGTAGAAGGAAATAGACAGAGGTTAGGAGGGAAGAAGTTGGCAGGACGAGGAGATAAGAGGTGAGGTGGAAGGAAATAAACAATAGTCAGGAGGAAAGAAGTGGGCAGAGGTGGGGCAGGAAACAGTGAGGAGGGAAGAAGTGGGCATGGGTGAGATGGAAGGAAATAGACAGTAGTGAGGAGGTGAGGAGGTAAGAGGTGAGGTGGAAGGAAATAGACAGTAGTGAGGAGGAAAGAAGTGGACAGGGTTGAGGAAGTAAGAGGTGAGGTGGAAGGAAATAGACAATAGTGAGGAGGAAAGAAGTGGGCAGGGTTGAGGAGGTAAGAGGTGAGGTGGAAGGAAATAGACAATAGTGAGGAGGAAAGAAGTGGGCAGGGGTGAGGCGGTGAGAGGTGAGGTGGAAGGAAATAGACAATAGTGAGGAGAGAAGAAGTGGGCAGAAATGAGGAGGTAAAGGGGGTGAGGTAGAAGGAAATAGACAATAGTGAGGAGAGAAGTGGGCAGAAATGAGGAGGTAAGGGGGTGAGGTGGAAGGAAATAGACAATAGTGAGGAGAGAAGTGGGCAGAAATGAGGAGGTAAGGGGGTGAGGTGGAAGGAAATAGACAATAGTGAAAAGGGAAGAAGTGGGCAGAGGTGAGACAGGAAACAGTGAGGGGGGAAGAAGTGGGCAGGGGAGAGGAGGTAAGTGGTGAGGTGGAAGGAAATAGACAGTAGTGAGACGGGAAGAAGTGGGCAGAGGTGAGACAGGAAACCGTGAGGGGGGAAGAAGTGGGCAGGGGAGAGGAGGTAAGTGGTGAGGTGGAAGGAAATAGACAATAGAGAGGAGGGATGAAGTGGGCAGGTGTGAGGAGGTTAGAGGTGAGGTGGAAGGAAATAGACAGTAGTGAGAAGGGAAGAAGTGGGCAGATGTGAGGGGGTTAGAGGTGAGGTGGAAGGAAATAGACAGAGGTTAAGAGGAAAGTGGGCAGAGGTGAGGCAGGAAAGATGTGGGCAGGGGTGAGGAGGTAAGAGTTGAGGTGGAAGTAAGTAGACAATAGTGAGGAGGGAAGAAGTGGGCAGGGGTGAGGAGGTAAGAGGTGAGATGGAAGGAAATAGACAACAGTGAGGAGGGAAGAAGTGGGCAGAGGTGAGGCCGGAAATAGTGAGGAGGGAAGAGGTGGGCAGGGGTGAGGAGGTAAGTGGTTAGGTGGAAGGAAATAGACAGTAGTGAGACGGGAAGAAGTGGGCAGAGGCGAGGGGGTAAGAGGCGAGGTAGATGGAAATAGACAGAGGATAGGAGGGAAGAAGTGGTCAGAGGTGAGGTGGAAGGAAATAGACAGTAGTGAGAAAGGAAGAAGTGGGCTGAGGTGATGCTTGGCTGTGTGTGGAGGGTGTGCTTGGGTGTGTGTGGGAGGTGGGCTTGCCTGTAATTTATTATTATGTTATTAATAGGTAGTGTTTCCCTTTAAGGGCATGGTTTAGAACGAAAAATGTCCCTCTTTTCTGTTTTCAAAAGTTGGGAGGTATGTATATATGACTAGGGACACTGCTTTGATGACAGTCTGAAGCTGGCTGACTGGTTAGAAAGAGGTGTAAAGCCATTTATGTGAAAATGAGGAAACCATGTCTGAATAGAGGGGGAGGGCTGAAAATGAGGAGTCAGCAGAAAGGACTCCTCATAGGGTTTATCAGGGGAATTGCTGGTGAATGAAAGATGCCGCCCATGACAGCCAGCATGGGGCATTGAGAAAGTAGCTAATTTAACCCTTTGCCTGCAATGCCCTTTTAATCAGTATGGACTTGTGTACTATATAGCTGACCTCAGTCATGTTATCATGCAGGGCCAAAGTGCTCCATCGGTGGAACGAGAGCTCCATGATAAGACCCGTATCTCTGAGTAGAAGAGTGATTGTGTACATACAGTGGATATAAAATGTCCAGTGGATATAAATGCTCATAATATCCTATTCGCCATTACACACAACAGTGGGTCTATCGCTTGCAGCATTATTGTAAAGATAACACTTGCTATCAAGCTCTTTTAAATTGCTTACAAAATCACAATTGTGCTTTAGAGTAAATCACTAGCGCTAATGCGGCATCCCATTATGAAACCAGCCATATTGTCCTTTACCTGTGTTGCTTTCAGGGATAGATGAAAACTGGTGGAGGCCTCCATACAGTATAGCCCTCCAGGATGATATGGGGACCAGGCTTTTTTTGGGGGGGGGGGGGGGTCTGCTAGTGGGGCCAGGCTGAAGCTGTTAGGCTGTTGTAAGGCCAGGCAGCTGGGGGGGTATGTTAGGCTGCTGGAGGTTCTGTAATACTTCTTTTTCAGGCTGTTTGTAACCCCAGCCAGGCCCTAAAGTGGTGGGGGGCCCTGGGCTAGAGCCTATATTGACCAGTACTTTATACAGCCCTGGCTCGGAACTCACCACTGGTTACCCTGGTCCCCACTGGCACTTCCGGGTCTTCATTTTTTTCTGTCTGCTGCTACCACTAGGTCCCTGTGCTGCCTTCTTCCACGGAGTCCCTCTGCTTCAGGCTTTCCCTGGTCCTTCCGCCACCTGTGCTGCTGCCTACACATGAATGCTGCTGGGCACGCTCATTGCAGGATGTCCTATGATGCACAAATGGAGGAAAGAAGTGGAGAAGGAAGGAAGAAAAGAAAGATGGAAGGAAACGAGACAGAGAGGGAGGAAAAGAAAGAAAGGAAGAGATGCAAGGAAAAAGAAAAGATAGAAGGAAGAAAGTAAAAATAGAAGAAAGGTGGGATAGAGGGAAGAATTAAAGGAAAGAGAGAAAGAAATATATATTAATAACAATAAATCCTCTTCATGAAACCCTTATTTTTTGTGTGTGGTGTGCATTTCTGACATATATGTTTTTGGTTTGATATACATGGTAGGAGCCCAGGTTTAGAAATAGCACTCTCTTCCTACATTCTCTTTCCTTCAATTGAATATCTTCAGGGTGTGCTTAACCATTAATAATTCATCTTTGTGATCGTTATCTCACCAAAATGGCTTAAGTGTGAAAATTGCCTAAATGTGCTATACCTTCACTGGCCATAGACTGCTATGGGAACGAGCCCATTCCTTTCAATGGGCACCGCTACTTTTCCGCTTTAATTGCAATGGAGTATTCTACTCCAGACCAATAGACACGGAAGTGTGAAGGGGCCTTTGGTGGTATTAAAAAATTACACCTGATCAGCATCAGTATCCTTTGGGGGGGGGGGGGGGTCTGCCCTGGGAAGAACTAGGAACTGACTTCTAAACACAGTCTGATTGCCCCATTATTAGAGGCTGAACAGAGTCCATCTTAGACCCCAAGGGTAGACCAGCAGTGTGAGAGGAAACCCCTCACTTAGACTCCCAAATCATAGTGCTAGTGGACCCCCTTTAGACCCTGAATTTACATAATACGGGAAGATCCTTCAAATGTATAGTCTGAGGACCCCCTAAGATCCCAAAGGCTAAGAGTATAAACAGTACACCACCAGACCCTACATTAATTGCAAATTTCCATTAAAATTAACTTCTATTAATTGATGGATGCAAGTGTCGCTCACATCCTTAATCTCTGGACTGCAGAAGTTGCTCGGCTCCTCTCTTAAGATGTATTGTCATAGGTAAGGGGAGGAGCTAATAGTTGTGCAAATGAATTAAATGAAATCACTGTCTCTAGTGGTCTTGTTCGGGTTCCTCCATAAGAATTTTGTCTAGGCCCCAAACAGGTGGTTGTTGCCTTTGTTAGTCACTGGCAGAAAATGCTGTGAAACCCGGAACGCTTTAACAATGACATCTTCTGGATATTTTTTCCTAGACTAGAAAGTGCAGCAACCACAAAAAAACAAAGTAGTCAACATTGCCTGTGATGGTGCCTGTGAAAAAGGCAGCAACCATTACAATTGACTGCAGTTCATAAAAGGTTTCTCCATATTTCCCAGCTGCCAGTGTTTGCAGTGGGTCCATCTATGTAGGACAGCCTGTTTACTCCAGTTCACTACCAGCAGCACTTATATGTCATTGTGGGATACATGTTTATACTGTCTGCTTAGTTTTCAAAGAAAAAGTGTGACATAGGGAAAGATTAATCTAGCCCTTTGTGTTACCGTTCAGCTCTAGCAGCCAATGAGACTGTAGGGATTCTCCGGATGGCAGTGCATAGCTCCAAGCAGGTCACAGCCCTCCTCCAAAATGGTGAAACCTATTGGCCACTGGATTTAAACATCCAAGATGGTGGCTGTCAGGGAACCGCGGTCACGTGGTCCGAAACCAGGGACCTCCCGGCACAAAGACTGCGTTCCCCAAAACCCTTTGTCCGACCCCTCCTACCAGGGATACAAGGCCCGAAGCCACGGACACACAGATTCTTGGTTTAAGGCAACAGATCGCTCAGGTTAAATATAAGTTTTAATGCTATAAGCACACTAGGCACTGATAACAAGCATTTAACTATGATGTAATATAATATGATACAGATGATACAATTATGCTATTCTGAGATGGTTACAGGATTGAGTGCATTATACAGAGAAACAATAAGCAGTATGCAGAGTAGTAGTGATGATGGGGAGGGGTATGTCAAGAGCTTATCGATGATGATGGCCACCCCCAGTATGCTGACCATAGAGGCAGTGCAGGCACCAGGTCCCCTTGTTCCCATGCACTGTGGAACAAGGGGGCCCGGCCACCGCAAGCTGCCTCCACCACCTCTGTAGTATGCAATCCCTGTCCACACTTACTCAATCCATGCCACCTTCTTCCTCCTTGCTGGCTGTTAAATGTGGCCGGTGTGTCTCCCTAGCCGCCATCACCCGGCTCTTCTCGCTGGGCATGCGCATCCCCCTCAGCGTTGTGCGTGTCTGTCCCGGGGCCGTCTATTGGGGGAGGGCCCTGCACTGATGGGGCCAGTGTAGAGGCCCCTGCTATGGGCCACCAACAGGTGAATGTACGCCACTTGCCATAGGAAAGCCATTTGGTTTATGCAGGGAGCACTGGGGACTGTGCCTGTTCCAATAAACATTCTTTGTTTCCCATGGGGACCATTAGAGTTACAGTGGGTAAAACAAGGTGCAGTCTCCCGTAATCCTAGCTAAAATCCTGGGTTTAGGGTTGGAAAATGTGCTCCTATGGCCTCACCAATGTGAGTCCAAGTCCCACCACTGTTCTGGGCCTCACAACGTTGTATGTTTCTTGTGAGTTTTTCCTATTTTGTGTTTTTGTAGTTTACATAAGAAAGTGAGGGAAATATAAACCAAGTTCTCAGGTGTTACATGTATTGTCAACCCGTCAGGCATTGATAAATTGGCCTAGAAGGTGCGTTCCTTTCTCCATCAATACAGACCAGAGAGCTCATATTTTATGCCTTCATTGACTTTTAGACACGTGTGCAAATACATTACAATCTGAAGGGTTTAACGCACTGTACACAAGCACACACACATCACAATGTTACAAATACAGAAATCACAGGGAGAAATATTTACATTGTTTACTTCACACAGTCCAAAAGTTAAATATGCTTAAAGCGGAACTTAAGTGAAACCTGGGGTTTACAAAGAAAAAAACTTGTTACCTTCTCCATGGTCCAACGCTGCTCCTCCAATGCTCCAGATCTTGGGCACTGCCATCTCCGTACACGCTTCCACCTACCCATTCAAGTGAATGAGCGACGGGGGTGCGTGGACCCAGGGCATGAAGCTTTGTGTTTTTTGTATGGGCACGGGAGGTGCAGCACTGGCCCGAGGGACAGGTAAGGGTTTTTTAATTTGAAACACCCCCCTCTGTCCTGGCCCTGTTCCAGGGTAGGGTGGCAGAGGGTATTACTTGACTGAAGTCCCGGTTTAAAATGATTCAGCAGGCAAATAGATAACAACAAAACGGTACCTTACCTTTTGTCCCACACAGCTGATTGGTGCAGCAATCAGTAACTCAACTGATCACTAGATCTGAACCCTCGCCACAGCTGCCACATATCATGCCCTTCGGGGCCATTTCATTGGGTCGGGATTGATAGCTGGTCAGGTTTGCATCCTGCTATCAGTCACAGGCATGCAGCCACGCCCTCTCCATACATTGCAATGGAGAGAATGTGCTGAGGCCTGACATGCCCCGTCTATTGTAGTGAATAGAGATGGCATGGAGATGCCCCTTTGACTGATGGCAGTGAATAGAGATCAGGCCCCAGGGCAATGCAGGAAGGAAGAGCTGTGGTGCAGGCACGGATTCACTGATACACAGATTTACCGATCGCCAGACCAGCACATATCAGCTGTGCGGGACAAAAGGTGAGTACCCTTTTGTTTATTTATTTGTCAGTGTCTTTGCTTTCCCTGGATGGAGACTAACTCCTGACTCCTTTAACTCCTTTAAAGTACCACTCTCATTTGCCAGCTGGTCTGACGTCAGACTGAATATACAGTATTTACATCACAGACACCTCTAGCTGTGGGTGCGCCCACGCCAGGATTCCAAGATGGGTAACACAGTGCATGCACAGCCAGGGGCGGTTATGCAGCCAGCGGTGCTCATTTCATTCAGATTTGCCTGAATAGAATCAAGCCCTATTGATTGGCTTATCGGCAATTGTGGGAAGTTTTCTACGATCTGTGTGGGTACATGCAGGGAGGAGCATCACCCAAACAAGTCATTTTTTTTGGTATTGTTCCTCTTTAAAGACTCTTTTGTCAGATGAAAGTCCTCCCCAAAGCCCACACATGTGCTGTGGGCATGCTGGGTCAAGGTAAGTTATGAGTGACCCAAGGGCTTTTTACACCCAAATCACAATACCCCTGTAAGGCAGACCAGAACCCAGTGGGGTGAAAATTCCTGGTTTGGTCTGATGTAGGACTTCCAGTCTTTCTTCAGGCAGGCCCAGAATGGCCCACAGAGCTACAAGGAAATCCCCCACTGGAACCCTGGTCCCAGGGGCCACTTTGAGATCCTTCATCACCAAAACCTGAACGCTTTATAGCTTATTTGTGGTATCCCAAGTGCACAGAAACAATATGGTTTGGTATAATGTTTCTGACATTGGGCCTGAAGATAAGCCAGTAAAACTTGTACTTGTTCTAATGGTGGGCCCCACAAATCCCAGTCCGACACTACCTGCAGGTGATTAGTGACAAGCAGAATCTTCCTTTATTCTGTTCTGGCAAATATGGTTTTGCATTATCTGAATCGGGTTAAAGTGGACCAGAACTCACAAGTGATGAAAAAAACTAAAGTAGCCCCAAATCTCAACAATTGGGAATAGATTGTGTGGTGATCAGCTCTGGTAGACAGCAGGATGTTTACAGTATAGAGGCTCAGAGGCGAACGTTCAACTTAAAGTCCGTGTTTATTCACACAAAATCCATAAAACAGAACGTCCTTTTGGGTTACATCACCTTTTCAGGAAGATACAGCAGAAATGAACCAGACAGGCAATGGCCTTTTTAGTCCTCGTGCAAGCTTGCTAAGTTGCAGCCGAATCCGCCTCTGGTCCACATGAAATAGCCTGCACAGGAGTTTTCAGTCAGGCACACAGAGTCTCACTTCACAAGTGAGCTCCAGACGCAGACAGTGCACAGCTGACTCCCCAGGCTATTTATGCGGCCTGTAAATCCCGGACCTGGGTAGGGGATGGAGCCCCACCCTGCTCTACTCCCCCCCAGTAAAACCGTCCCGGGTTAGCCTTTCGGCTATACTAAAACTTCAGCACCAGACTGCCATTAGCAGCTGATGCTGGGAAACAAACTACACGGCTTTACTGCACCAAGGCCAGGTACCTTGGTGCCACATACCTACCGTCAATGACGGCCCCTTGCACCTTACCACATACCCCCCCTTTGTTTAACCCTGAGGGGGTGGACACATGACAAACAATGTGCTCGGGACAGGGCATCCGCATTACCCAACATCTGTCCCGCTCTGTGCTCTACTGTGAACTTGAAATTTTGAAAGGACAGGAACCACCGGGTGACCCTGGCATTCCTGTCCTTAGCCTGGCACATCCACTTGAGGGGAGAATGGTCCGTAATCAACCAAAACCTTCTCCCCAACAAGTAGTAGCGAAGAGACTCAAGGGCCCACTTAACAGCCAGGCACTCTCTCTCCACTATACTATACCGGGTCTCTGTGGGTGTCAGTTTGTGACTCACGTAGACAATGGGGTGCTCCTCCCCGTTGTCTTCCTGAGACAGTACCTCACCGAGACCTACCTCGGAGGCATCGGTCTGCACTATAAACTCCCCAACACCGGAGACCCACACAGGGCAGACTTCAAAGTGGAGAACGCTTTTTCGGCCTGTTCATTCCATCTCACCATGACAGGCTTGCGTCCCTTTAACAGGTCTGTCAAAGGTGCCACTACAGTGGCAAAATTGGGAATGAACCTCATGTAATACCCCACCAACCCCAGAAATGACTTTACTTGGCGGGTAGTGTTAGGACGTGGCCAGCTACGGATGGCTTCTATTTTGTTAACCTGGGGCTTGACCACTGCTCGCCCACCAGGTATTTAGTCTCTTCCAAGCCTAAGGCACACTTTTTTGGGTTTGCCGTCAAACCAGCCTTCCTGAGGGAATCCACTAAGGCTTGGACTTTGGGCAGGTGACTTTCCCAATCCGTACTATGGATGATGATATCGTCCAGATATGTCGAAGCATACCGACGATGTGGCCGGAGGACAATATCCATTAGCCTTTGGAACGTAGCGGGAGCACCATGTAAACCAAAGGGCAATAACTTGTACTAGAACAGTCCCTCTGGTGTGATAAAGGCTGTTTTCTCCTTGGCAGCCTCAGTCTAGGGTACCTGCCAGTACCCTTTTGCGAGGTCCAAAACAGAAAAATACCGGGCTTTGCCTAGCTTCTCAATAAGCTCATCTACTTGGGGTATAGGGTAGGTATCAAATTTGGAAACTTCGTTAAGTTTGCGGAAATCGTTACAGAACTGCAACGTACCATCGGGCTTGGGAATCAAGACTATTGGGCTGGCCCACTGACTCTTTGACTCTTCATTCACATCTAACCGGAGCATTTGCTGTACTTTTTCCGCGAGGACTCAGGTACTCGGTCAGGCTTCAACAGGATCTTGACCTGAGGTTCCGTGACAACGTCATGTTGGATGACAGAAGTGCGCCCAGGGAGATCTGAAAACACATCCGTGTTTCTGCTGACAAACTCCCTGCCTTCCTGGGCCTGTTTAGAGGAGAGGTTGTCGCCAGCTTTCACCTCAACCACCGCTTCTCTAACAGCAGACTGAGAGACGGGAAGCTCCCCCCCCCTACCATACCTGGTCGGGGACTGTCACCCACAGGGGTCTCCCTGTCTTTCCACAGCTTCAGCAGGTTTACATGGTACACCTGCTCTGGCTTTCTCCGGCCGGGCTGATGTACCCTGTAAGTCACTTCCCCAACTTTTCCAACCACCTCATAGGGACCCTTCCACCTAGCCAGAAATTTACTGTCCACTGTGGGTACCAGAACAAAAACCCTGTCACCTGGGTTAAAGTTCCGTACCTTAGCCTGCCGGTTATAAACCCTACTTTGGGCCCGCTGTGTTGCATCCATATGTTCCCTCACCAGCGGCAACACGGCCTCTATCTGTTCCTGTAACTGAGTAACATACTCTACCAAACTTTTGTGGGGTGTGGGTTGCTGTTCCCAAGCCTCCTTGTCTATATCCAACAGGCCCAGAGGATGCCGACCATATAAGAGCTCGAAGGGCGAGAACCCAGTCCCAATTCTTCCCATCCTTGGCGACCACCCGTTTTAACATGGTTTTTAAAGTTTGGTTAAACCTTTCTACCAGGCCTCCGTTTGCGGGTGGTAAACGGATGTCTGCAATTGTTTCACCTGCAACAACTTACAGAGCTCCTTCATTACCTTGGACATAAAAGGGGTACCTTGATCGGTCAGGACCTCTTTAGGTATACCCACTTGGGAAAACATTTCCATAAGCTCCTTAGCAATGAGTTTGGCTGAGGTGTGTCGCAGGGGCATAGCATAGCATAGTCCAAGACTACCAGAATAGGTTGGTGCCCTCTAGCCACCCACCAGATCCATGGCAATCTGCTCAAAGGGCACCTCAATAACTGGAAGAGGAACTAGGGGACTACGGTAATGAGGCTGGGGGCTGGTGATCTGACATGTTGGGCAGGACTCACAATATCTCTCCACCTCCTTGTACACACTGGGCCAGTAGAATCGTTGTAGAATTCGGTCCTGGGTTTTCTGCTGGCCTAGGTGTCCCCCTAGAACATGTTGGTGGGCCAAATCCAACACCAGCTTGCGATAAGAATTGGGTACCACCAATTGTTCCACAACCTCTTCACGTACCTTGCTTACCCGGTACAGCATACCCTGGTGAACCACAAAGCGAGGAAACCTTAACTCAGCCCCTGGCTGTTGTGGTTCACCTTCCACCTCAAGTACATTCTCCCAGGCCCGAGATAGAGTCGGGTCCTGGTGTTGTGCTGTACCAAAACTACCTGTGGAGACATGGAGATCTGCCAACTCTGGACCTGTTGACAAATCTTCCACAACTCCTACCATAACACTCAGTGGGGTTGACTCCCCCTCTTCCACCATAGTGGTCACCCCTACCGTTGTCCCTTCTGACTCCGGATCCCAAGGTTTCGGGGTCACCCTGAGTAGGGCCAGTCTATTGGGGACACACCCGCCTCGAGGGTTTCCGGAACTCCCAGCTTGGTCCATAGCGACATGAACCCCAGAAAGTCTCTCCCAATAATAAGTTCGTACTTAGCAGCGACGGCGACTTCGTGGATCTAGCTGCCGGACACGGTGGTTAGAGTCACTTGTGCTGTGGGATAGTTTCTCAAGTCCCCGGGTATACACAAGACCCCGGTTTTCAGCCCCGTGTATTCATCGGGCAGTACCATGGCAGGTCTCACCAGGGTAACCATACTCCCGAGTCCAGAAGTGCCACATCCAGGGTATTCCCCACCTTCACCTGACAGAGGTGATTTTGCCCCACAACCTCAGTGACACCGGCGGCACACAGTCTCCTGGCATACATTGAGGGGTGGTAACCAAAGTTCACGTCCATGGGCTCTCCCTGGTGGGGACAATTGGCTCTGATATGTCCCGGCTCCTTACACCCCCAACACAACACCGGGGCAGGGACTTTGGGGGGGTAGGTCCTGGGGGGTTTAGGGGACACCACTCGCCTGGGCTGGGGCGGGGACCTCCGGGGTTTCCCTGAACCCATCCCCGTAGAACCCCCTTGCAAGTTCCTGGTGGCCTCATATCGCTCCACTAGGTCCACCCTCTCTAGAGCATTGCCGTGGGATACCTGGCCAACCCAGTGCTGGAGAGGGTGTGGTAAAGCCCTCCAGAACATGTCTGCCAGCAAGCGGTCCATCATGGCAGTGGGGCTTAATATCTCTGGTTGCAGCCATTTTTGCAGCAGGTGCAGCAGTTTATAGTATTGGGGTCTGGCGGGCTCTGCCTACTGATAGCTCCACTGATACACCCGCTGAGCCTGAACCCACACATTCACCCCTAGTCTGGCCAGTGTCTCACCCTTCAGAGTCGGGTAGTCAGCGGCTTGGTCGTCTGGAAGATCAAACAACACCTGCTGGGGTCCAGATGCCAGAAATGGAGCGATGATGTCAGCCCACTGGTCACGAGGCAACTTCTCCCTTGCAGCCACCTTTTCAAACACCGCCAGGTAGGTCTCAACATCATCCGACGGGGACATCTTTGTAATCACTATGCGGACAGCTTTCCGGGCGTCGGGGACACTTTTAGGTGCTCCTGCAGCTTGCAGCACCATCACATGTTGTAACAGAAGCTGGTTGGTCTCCTGCTGCTGCTTGTTGGCCTCGCGCTGCTGCAGATTCGCCTCCATGAGTGCTTTTACGACAGCCTTCATTTTGTCTGCGGTCACAGGTAACAGCTTGGCAGGCTTAATGTAGGACATACAAAAAAAAAACGTTTCCGTCGGTTGCTCCTAGCAACGGCCTCACTGTTTTGCCCGCATCCTCCGCCAAATGTGGTGATCAGCTCTGGTAGACAGCAGGATGTTAGCAGTATAGAGGCTCAGAGGCGAAAAGTTCAACTTAAAGTCCGTGTTTATTCACACAAAATCCATAAAACAGAACGTTCTTTTGGGTTACATCACCTTTGCAGGAAAATACAGCAGAAATGAACCAGACAGGCAACGGCCTTTTTAGTCCTCGTGCAAGTTTGCTAAGTTGCAGCTGTATAAAGGGGGGGCCCCCTATGGATACCCCACTCAGGGAGTACCAAGGAGACAAGGGGAAAGTTGTCCAGTCGTATGAGTCCCTACTCTATTTACTACAATTGAAGGGGGGGGGGGGGAAGAGGGGGTACTTTCGTAGAGGACCCTCTTACAAGTGAGTAGTTTATCGGACTAATAGTCAATAAGTAACATGTAAAATAGCACTAATAAATTTATTACTTCATAAATAATTCATGCAAAATGTCATTTCAACTAAGTTGACATACCTTGTACATTTGTTTCACATATTTCAAAGAATATTTACATATAAGTACACATTTCTATTTATAAAGAGGTACAGAGATGAGATAGCCAGATAATAATTCTTATCTGGTCTCCTCCAAATGTTGAATGGTCTGTTGTGTACAGTTTGTAGCATGCATCTGGTTAATAGTTTGCAGCAAGCGTATCACTCGTGAGTATATACAGAAGAATGTGCAGACGTTTCGCAAAAAGAATGCTTCTTCAGTGCACTCTCTCTGTTAAATGGGCTGTGAGGAGAGGGAGCGCTTGTTTTCCTTTGTATTGGGATCTTGCTTAATGTGAAGGTGATGCCTGGTTTCTGGCTGGCAGTTATTGCGGGTTCAGGTAGGTGCTCTTCCAGAGTCTCATGCCGTTTCCTGAAACGGCTGGTGCCTGTAGTCCCGCCGCGACCTGGATGACCAGTTGCAGCTGGTCCACATGAAATAGCCTGCACAGGAGTTTTCAGCCAGGCACACAGAGTCTCACTCCACAAGTGAGCTCTAGACACAGCCAGTGCACAGCTGACTCCCCAGGCTATTTATGCGGCCTGTAAAACCCGGACCTGGGTAGGGGATGGAGTCCCACTTTGCTCTACTCCATCCCAGTAAAGCCGCCCCGGGTTAGCATTTCGGCTATACTAAAACTTCAGCACCAGACTGCCATTTGCAGCTGATGCTGGGAAACAAACTACACGGCTTTACTGCACCAAGGCCAGGTACCTTGGTGCCACATACCTTCCGTCCATGATGGCACCTTGCACCTTACCACAATTGATATTTTTGCATACCCTGACACATTTTAAAACTCTTTTTGGCGTTCAAACTGCGGGATTTAAATATTGGAAAATCATGGATGCTGAGTCATTGTGCAATCTGGCGACTGCCGGCCCTCACACTCAAACCCCTAGCAATCTGTAGGGGGACTTCAGGCAAATTGCTGGATTGATTGCTGTGAAAGGAGAGAAGACAAGATTTAGAAACCATGCAACAGAGAAAAGATAATCCATGTCCCTCCCCTCCAGTGGCTTCACATGAGGGAAAAAGCCTCCCTGCCCCAGCCCCCCCCCCCCCCCCCCTCGCTACAGATGCCTGCAAAGCAGCTGCAGTGGACAGATGTAGGAAGAAGCGGCAATGATGAATTCTTTTTTTTTAATGTCTTTTGTAACAGTTTGTGATTTGGTAAGGGGTCCAAGGGATCCCTATTTCGGTTCACACATTGTGGAGCACTGAATGCTGGATACTGCGGACGATCCAGCCAGAGGGGTTCAGAACTGGAATGTCTCTGCTCAGGCTAATCACTAGAGAAAATGAGATACAAATGAATGGGAAAGCAGCTTTGTTCTGTAAAGAAAAAACCTGCCAACAGCCATCGGGTAACAGAAACCTCATTGTAGCAAGGCGTCTCAGTTTGCCTGGTCAGCATTTTCAGGTTCTCTGTGTTACGGAAGCTGACCAGGAAGTGCAAGGCAGTAAACCCAGCAATGATACCAGCCCGGTGTTATGATGACAATGGTAAAACAATCTGCAAACTTTCTCTTAATCCACATGGACAATTTAAAAATCCCCTCCTGCTAGCCTGTCCCTTGGGCATCCAGAATTAAGATGCCCCATTATGTTTATCCCCTGGGGTAGCCGGTAAACGTACTTTTATTTTTGTCTTTACTGGTGGTCGAATTCCTGGCTTTTCTGTAGCTGTGGCATGCTCCTGCACCCTGCCATTCAGATGGGGAAGGGAGTGCTCCCCTGACTACAGGGAAACCAGGGCTGTGGCCATCGGGGTGTGTCATGTCAGTTTGTCAGCTGGGCTGCGTTATGCTTTACTTACGTTACATTGAAAACGCAGCATGCAGGACTTTTCCAACGAAAATAGCTAGTTGTGAAAGAAGCCTTTGTGGGGGTGGGTCCTCCCATCATGCAATTTGGGTAAAGTTTGCTGCTTTAGTTGCTTTCCAGAGACCCTAAAACCCACACCGAATTCTCTCTCTAATAAACTGGGATTTTTATTCAGGTGACCAGAATAATAGGATCATTACTGTATTTAGTCTGAGGGCTAACTATGGTGTTGTCACCCCAAATAAGCTTCTTCCAGCTGATGTCCTCATCTCACATGTGACTTCTAGCAAACGGTAGGTATGATGTCATGTGACTTTCAGGTAATTGCCCCTCCCTTTATGCGGAAGCAGGTAGGTGTGTAGCACAAAAACAGGCTGTTATGTTTCAACCTGCAGGACATCCCATATTTCGATTTTTTTATTTGATTTAAATAATTCTGCAACTCTGTTTCAATGGTGTTGAGTTAATAAAGAACAATGCTGGAAACCAAAAAATTCAGAAGCTGCTGCCGTCTGCTGGCTCATTACTATTTGCATTTTCACTGCACTTCTTATGAATCATTCAGTATTCACTCAGTCCTTATACTAAACTATTGACAAATTATTTTAAAGTTGCCAGTATCTCTGGTTAGGACACTGTACCTGCCCCCAGCCTGGCACACAGCAGAAGCTGACTGTGCTAGCAGACTGTAGGTCTCATGTCATGTGACTTTCAGGCATTGGTGTCTTCCTTTATTGCTGTGACAGCTGAAGCCCGGTGGCATACGCTAGCAGCCTTATGGCTGCATGTGCCCCCTAAAAATCTCGGGTTTTGTTCCACATAATATTGCCCGGATATATAGATATCTTTTACTAGAGCTAAAGTGGACTTCCTCTTCTCTAAGGCCGTATTTAGTAAATGTTAGCGCCACAATATGCCACAGCAGCACCACATGAAATCCATATTTAAGATGTTAAAAATGTTTTGCGCATCATCTAGCACCACATAGTGTTTCATTTTTCACTAGAGCCTTGTGTATTTGGAGCACTGGCGCTGTGTGGGCAGCTACGCTACATCACATCAGGCGCTCAGTGTTGTTCCCCTATAGACTTCAATTGTTGTTACTCAGGTTCTTGTTTTGATTACTTATTGTTTGGGTTTTTCTGAATGTTTTGATTTCAGTTTTTGGTTATATTTGGCTAACTTGCGTTTTATGCCCTGGTACTATTGTGTCATGTCAGTTCCTTGTCACTAATGTCATTCCAGGTATTTTCGCTTGGTCACTGTGCTAGCAGCATTTTTTTAAGCCTTCATTTGTATTGCACCTGACGCTGACTTAGCGTCATGTTGTGAGAGCGCCAGGGCTGGCGCAGTTGTTTTACATTTTAAATGCAGCATAAGCGCACAAGCTTTTTTGTTGTTTAACCCATGGTCCTGCCTGACGTTCTGTTGAATTTGTGTTAAATATGGTGCCGTGATTATGCTGTCATTTAGTCAGGACTGTTACTGTGTAGCTGATGTGACATTTGTCTTTTAGTCTAGATGCCACAGGCCATTGCTTTGTTAGCAGTTCTTTGGCTTTCCCCACTGCCTTCATATCATTCTTTCTCCGCCATGTGTTCTGAACCAAACCAATATAGGGATAATGTGATTGGTTTGGTTTGCGCACGTTTGGTTTGTGACCTCAGCAGTGCGGAGCGGCGAATACATCCAACCATCAGTGATTGGAGCCCTGGGTGAACAGGCACATCATCAAACTAAATGAATTTGTTTTTTGTGTGTGTGCTCTCTGTTCTTGTCCTTTTTGTACATTGTTTCAGTATGCACTTTGGCCATTTAAAAATGCCTGGCGTGGGCACGCGCCCTGCTAAAGGGATAGCGGGGATGCAGCTGATGTTCACGCATGTGCTGTTGTACCGGGAAAGAAGGTGAATTTCCGGGGGACTACGAGGGTTTTACACCAGCGAGTATGGGTTTTGACCTACTTTAAAGCATGCTTCCTATGTTTGGGCCACCCAGGAGGGGAGATGCTCTACAGCCCAGAGAAGCTGTCAAAGATCATCCTAGCTTGCTGTGTGCTACACAATCTCTGCATCTCGGTGGATATTTGATCTGGACATGCAGTATCCGGAGGGGTTAAATGAGGACGTGGCATTTACTCCATTTTTAGGGTAAGTAAGGGATTCATTGGGGATATTATTTTTAGTATTGGGGTGGGCACATATGCACATCATATTTTTGGTGTATTATTTTATAATTTGTGTCTCTAGTGAGACACAATCCTTATATGGGTTATATATTTTTATTGGAAGATCACATATATATATATATATATATATAAATTTGTTTAATATATTCTTTAGCTCACTTTGGGTACATGGCCACGCATCCTCAGGGGCCCAATGTTAAAGGGCCTTTCACCTCCGGGGACCGAAATGCTGCATGGTGAGAAGGACATCTGAGATGACTCCCGTGGATCCTCACAAGATGAGATGAATAGTAACATCAAGAAAAGACTGAAGATCAAAGTTTAGATCGGGATGCTTAAAGTATGCGTCTTGGAATATGTGTCCTTGTATGTGGTTCTCTTCCCTTGCCAGTCTTACTTCTTGACAGAATAGGTCACTTTTTCTGCTATGCTCGCTATGTATAATGTAATTATTGTATTCTTCATTCCCTACATATTTTCTGCGCCCTTTAGTGGCATTTCTCGGGTGAGGGGTTGGCGGTGTATGCCTGCCCTCCGCGTGAGAAGGGCCAGTGGGGGATTTTATATGGCCAAAAATATGAAGGTGTCCACAGCTACAATATTTACACAAGGCATGTCACTTTTGGGGTGTCTGTGGCGGGGCCGTGGATCCGACATAGCCCATAATGGAGATGTATAGTTTGATGCAATCCCTACGGGGATGATCCCAGATGTAATGTGTTGCTTAATATAATCAGAACTTGTTTAATATTGAATGTTGTGATGTTTTAGTCACCAGGTTGTATTGACCATAATAGCCATGTAAAAGATAAAAGATTTGGATTTGATATACTAGACTTGTATATAGGAACATGTATAGACGTGTTTATAGTATCAGTTTTATTGTTTATTGTATGTTTTTTGCTCGTTGCTGACGGGGGATACACACCCCTCCAGGTTGCCGGTCCCGCACCGGCTCGGCTCGCTGCAGACTGGACACGGGCGCCGCTCTCACCTTGTGGGGAGGGGCAGTGCGTGGCCGCACAGACGGCATCAGTCCATCGCAGGCGTTGCGCTCCGGACTGGAGCGCACGCCTTCACATCCGGTTTAGCGGACCGACGCACTTCCGGCCGGGGTGCGCCGGTCCAACTGCAGACGAGCGGCTTTTCGTGGGACTGGTCGGTGGGGTATGTATAGAAAGGAGGACACTGGTCCCTCTGGCTCCTTACCTGCCTTGAGAAAGAGAGCATTCTTGGAGTATGCACAGTAAGATGGTTTATTTACTTACATGTTGTATGTCTATTGTCTGTCCCAATTGATCCTTGTACTAGGGCTTATTAATATGTTTTGCACATGTTGGATTTGAAATGGATGCACTTCTTTAGCACATTGCACTTTATGGAATTACTTTGTTAGTTTATTAAGAGGACAGGAAGAATAACAATATTAATTGAGTGTTTATAATATTAACTTATGCACCTGTGAGAGAGACAGCTCCTCCTATAGACAATGGACGCTTATGGCAATATTTCTATTTTTAATAAGTTTTAATATGATGACAATAAAAGACTTCTGTTTTGATACCTAAAAGAGAGTGAGTGCAATTGTTAGACCCTGTGGGCTTTTGGGGGTGTAGGAGGTAACCCCAGTGTTGTTGCCAATCTCTGCATACTACATCGCATGGATGAGCCAGAGGAAACACAATTGGTGCCCGAAGTTCCAGACATGATGATTAATTCATAATTTAGGGTAAGTGACACAAACCGTGTTTTGATTTGACCTAGGAACAGCAGGGATATCTGGGGACTCAGTTAAAGCATAGCTAAAATGTGCAGACAACACTTCCAAAAATGCAGACAACCAGGAAACAATAGCAGCCCGAGAGAGAGAGAGAGAGAGAGAGAGTTAGTTAGCCGAGCCGTACACAGTGAAAGGGAGTGAAAAAGAGACACTTTACCCAAAGTAACACGTCTTTGTTCCCCATTATAGGCACTGTCAGAAGCATAAGATGTCAGAAGCACAGTTTATTATTGTTTTTCTGTTGAGTCAACTTCTACCTTTGATTTACATTTGGGAACTGTGCAAATATATAAAGCAAATTGAATTCACCTTGTGGGTCTGTGATGTATTCTCTTTGGTTTGGCTAAATAGCTCCTGCTGTGGCATGCCTATTAGCAACAAAAGCAGCATTTCAGAAAGCAAAGTGGTATAAACAGAGAGCCTGGGTCATGAGCGCCAATTGCACATTACATTTATCAAACGAACAAGAAAAAGGACAGCACACTTTGGTTGTGGTACTGAATGCTAACAGTCCCATTTGCTTGTTTGTGGCGCACCAGGTGCTATCTACACCTCTTGTTAGTTGCAAAAGTGGCGCTGAGTGGCGCTAGTAATAAATTAGGCTCCATGTTACATTATCAGCCAAGGAAGTGAAGGGAACATTTAGAACACTGTTCCCGGGCATTGGTCCTTCTATGCAGCCTGGGGAAATTTTACTGATTTAGGGGGAAGAAACCATAAACAAAATATTAAACTGGGCAGTAAAACATGCCGGGGCGGAATTTTTTTGCAGGATCCAGATACCTCCGGTTAAGTAAAGTCAGGTGGAAAGAAAACTGATTAAATCTTGGCAAATATTTGCTCTGACTGGTATTTGCTCTTCCATCAGAAATACACCACATTTTTCTACCAACTGCTTCTCCTTTTCACCTTATGAAAATTGCATCTGGCCACATATATATTCATAATGTCTTTCTTATTCCCAACAAGTCACATTGGCATCATAAAGAATTCTATATGTCCCAACAAAACGAGGCACTCAATTTAATAGGCAGCATACTAACTGCTCTAAACAGAAATGTAAAATGCAATCTGTTAATGTATACCAGAAAACAGGAAGATGAGGAGCTTATGGTCTATTAGTAGAGATGAGCGAGTAGTATTCGACCGAGTCGGTATTCGATCGAATACTACGCTATTCGTCATACTCGATTTCGATCGAGTACAGCGGCGATGGCGCACTCACAATTCGTTCCCCCTCACACCTTCCCTGGCGCGTTTTTTACACCAATCACCATGGGACAGGTCCTGGGAGGACGCTGGCATCGCAAGAACGGCGTCTACACGCATTGGCTGGAAAAACCATGTGACCTCGAACCTACAAAACTCAGCACTTCCTCTTCGTCAGCATTAGCAGCTTGAACTTAGTGAGGGATAGACGCTCACAGCAGGGAAAGACAGGCTGTAGCTGGCAGGGCCCCAGAAGCTCGGAAGATCGCATTTACCACCATATATACCAGCTACCAGAAGACAAGAGAGTCATTAAGAGCCCTTATTAGGGCTACTATGCTGAACGGTATATAGCTCCTATGTAGGCAGGCAGGGCCCCAGAAGCTCAGAATATCGCTTTTACCACCATATATACCAGCTACCAGAAGACAAGAGAGTCATTGAGAGCCCTTATTAGGGCTACTATGCTGAACAGTATATAGCTCATATGTAGGCAGGCAGGGCCCCAGAAGCTCAGAATATCGCTTTTACCACCATATATACCAGCTACCAGAAGACAAACGAGTCATTGAGAGTCCTTATTATTAGGGCTACTATGCTGAACAGTATATAGCCCATATGTAGGCAGGCAGGGCCCCAGAAGCTCAGAATATCGCATTTACCACCATATATACCAGCTACCAGAAGACAAGAGAGTCATTGAGAGCCCTTATTAGGGCTACTATGCTGAACAGTATATAGCTCATATGTAGGCAGGCAGGGCCCCAGAAGCTCAGAATATCACTTTTACCACCATATATACCAGCTACCAGAAGACAAGAGAGTCATTAAGAGCCCTTATTAGGGCTACTATGCTGAACGGTATATAGCTCCTATGTAGGCAGGCAGGGCCCCAGAAGCTCAGAATATCGCTTTTACCACCATATATACCAGCTACCAGAAGACAAGAGAGTCATTAAGAGCCCTTATTAGGGCTACTATGCTGAACAGTATATAGCTCATATGTAGGCAGGCAGGGCCCCAGAAGCTCAGAATATCGCTTTTACCACCATATATACCAGCTACCAGAAGACAAGAGAGTCATTAAGAGCCCTTATTAGGGCTACTATGCTGAACGGTATATAGCTCCTATGTAGGCAGGCAGGGCCCCAGAAGCTCAGAATATCGCTTTTACCACCATATATACCAGCTACCAGAAGACAAGAGAGTCATTAAGAGCCCTTATTAGGGCTACTATGCTGAACGGTATATAGCTCCTATGTAGGCAGGCAGGGCCCCAGAAGCTCAGAATATCGCATTTACCACCATATATACCAGCTACCAGAAGACAAGAGAGTCATTGAGAGCCCTTATTATTAGGGCTACTATGCTGAACAGTATATAGCCCATATGTAGGCAGGCAGGGCCCCAGAAGCTCAGAATATCGCATTTACCACCATATATACCAGCTACCAGAAGACAAGAGAGTCATTGAGAGCCCTTATTAGGGCTACTATGTTGAACAGTATATAGCTCATATGTAGGCAGGCAGGGCCGCAGAAGCTCAGAATATCGCTTTTACCACCATATATACCAGCTACCAGAAGACAAGAGAGTCATTAAGAGCCCTTATTAGGGCTACTATGCTGAACGGTATATAGCTCCTATGTAGGCAGGCAGGGCCCCAGAAGCTCAGAATATCGCTTTTACCACCATATATACCAGCTACCAGAAGACAAGAGAGTCATTGAGAGCCCTTATTAGGGCTACTATGTTGAACAGTATATAGCTCATATGTAGGCAGGCAGGGCCCCAGAAGCTCAGAATATCGCATTTACCACCATATATACCAGCTACCAGAAGACAAGAGAGTCATTGAGAGTCCTTATTATTAGGGCTACTATGCTGAACAGTATATAGCCCATATGTAGGCAGGCAGGGCCCCAGAAGCTCAGAATATCGCATTTACCACCATATATACCAGCTACCAGAAGACAAGAGAGTCATTGAGAGCCCTTATTAGGGCTACTATGTTGAACAGTATATAGCCCATATGTAGGCAGGCAGGGCCCCAGAAGCTCAGAATATCGCATTTACCACCATATATACCAGCTACCAGAAGACAAGAGAGTCATTGAGAGCCCTTATTAGGGCTACTATGCTGAACAGTATATAGCTCATATGTAGGCAGGCAGGGCCCCAGAAGCTCAGAATATCGCATTTACCACCATATATACCAGCTACCAGAAGACAAGAGAGTCATTAAGAGTACTTATTATTAGGGCTACTATGCTGAACAGTATATAGCCCATATGTAGGCAGCCAGGGCCCCAGAAGCTCAGAATATCGCATTTACCACCATATATACCAGCTACCAGAAGACAAGAGAGTCATTGAGAGCCCTTATTAGGGCTACTATGTTGAACAGTATATAGCTCCTATGTAGGCAGGCAGGGCCCCAGAAGCTCAGAATATCGCATTTACCACCATATATACCAGCTACCAGAAGACAAGAGAGTCATTGAGAGTCCTTATTATTAGGGCTACTAAGCTGAACAGTATATAGCCCATATGTAGGCAGGCAGGGCCCCAGAAGCTCAGAATATCGCTTTTACCACCATATATACCAGCTACCAGAAGACAAGAGAGTCATTGAGAGTCCTTATTATTAGGGCTACTATGCTGAACAGTATATAGCCCATATGTAGGCAGGCAGGGCCCCAGAAGCTCAGAATATCGCATTTACCACCATATATACCAGCTACCAGAAGACAAGAGAGTCATTAAGAGCCCTTTTTAGGGCTACTATGCTGAACAGTATATAGCCCATATGTAGGCAGGCAGGGCCCCAGAAGCTCAGAATATCGCATTTACCACCATATATACCAGCTACCAGAAGACAAGAGAGTCATTAAGAGCCCTTTTTAGGGCTACTATGCTGAACAGTATATAGCTCATATGTAGGCAGGCAGGGCCCCAGAAGCTCAGAATATCGCATTTACCACCATATATACCAGCTACCAGAAGACAAGAGAGTCATTAAGAGCCCTTATTAGGGCTACTATGCTGAACAGTATATAGCTCATATATAGGCAGGCAGGGCCCCAGAAGCTCAGAATATCGCATTTACCACCATATATACCAGCTACCAGAAGACAAGAGAGTCATTAAGAGCCCTTATTAGGGCTACTATGCTGAACGGTATATAGCTCCTATGTAGGCAGGCAGGGCCCCAGAAGCTCAGAATATCGCATTTACCACCATATATACCAGCTACCAGAAGACAAGAGAGTCATTAAGAGCCCTTATTAGGGCTACTATGTTGAACAGTATATAGCTCATATGTAGGCAGGCAGGGCCCCAGAAGCTCAGAATATCGCATTTACCACCATATATACCAGCTACCAGAAGACAAGAGAGTCATTAAGAGCCCTTATTAGGGCTACTATGCTGAACGGTATATAGCTCCTATGTAGGCAGGCAGGGCCCCAGAAGCCCAGAATATCGCTTTTACCACCATATATACCAGCTACCAGAAGACAAGAGAGTCATTAAGAGCCCTTATTAGGGCTACTATGCTGAACGGTATATAGCTCCTATGTAGGCAGGCAGTGCCCCAGAAGCTCAGAATATCGCTTTTACCACCATATATACCAGCTACCAGAAGACAAGAGAGTCATTGAGAGCCCTTATTAGGGCTACTATGTTGAACAGTATATAGCTCATATGTAGGCAGGCAGGGCCCCAGAAGCTCAGAATATCGCTTTTACCACCATATATACCAGCTACCAGAAGACAAGAGAGTCATTAAGAGCCCTTATTAGGGCTACTATGCTGAACGGTATATAGCTCCTATGTAGGCAGGCAGGGCCCCAGAAGCTCAGAATATCGCTTTTACCACCATATATACCAGCTACCAGAAGACAAGAGAGTCATTGAGAGCCCTTATTAGGGCTACTATGTTGAACAGTATATAGCTCCTATGTAGGCAGGCAGGGCCCCAGAAGCTCAGAATATCGCTTTTACCACCATATATACCAGCTACCAGAAGACAAGAGAGTCATTGAGAGTCCTTATTATTAGGGCTACTATGCTGAACAGTATATAGCCCATATGTAGGCAGGCAGGGCCCCAGAAGCTCAGAATATCGCATTTACCACCATATATACCAGCTACCAGAAGACAAGAGAGTCATTGAGAGTCCTTATTATTAGGGCTACTATGCTGAACAGTATATAGCCCATATGTAGGCAGGCAGGGCCCCAGAAGCTCAGAATATCGCATTTACCACCATATATACCAGCTACCAGAAGACAAGAGAGTCATTGAGAGCCCTTATTAGGGCTACTATGTTGAACAGTATATAGCTCCTATGTAGGCAGGCAGGGCCCCAGAAGCTCAGAATATCGCATTTACCACCATATATACCAGCTTCCAGAAGACAAGAGAGTCATTGAGAGTCCTTATTATTAGGGCTACTATGCTGAACAGTATATAGCCCATATGTAGGCAGGCAGGGCCCCAGAAGCTCAGAATATCGCATTTACCACCATATATACCAGCTACCAGAAGACAAGAGAATGATTGAGAGCCTTTATTAGGGCTACTATGCTGAACAGTATATAGCTCATATGTAGGCAGGCAGGGCCCCAGAAGCTCAGAATATCGCATTTACCACCATATATACCAGCTACCAGAAGACAAGAGAGTCATTGAGAGTCCTTATTATTAGGGCTACTATGCTGAACAGTATATAGCCCATATGTAGGCAGGCAGGGCCCCAGAAGCTCAGAATATCGCATTTACCACCATATATACCAGCTACCAGAAGACAAGAGAGTCATTGAGAGCCCTTATTAGGGCTACTATGTTGAACAGTATATAGCTCCTATGTAGGCAGGCAGGGCCCCAGAAGCTCAGAATATCGCATTTACCACCATATATACCAGCTTCCAGAAGACAAGAGAGTCATTGAGAGTCCTTATTATTAGGGCTACTATGCTGAACAGTATATAGCCCATATGTAGGCAGGCAGGGCCCCAGAAGCTCAGAATATCGCATTTACCACCATATATACCAGCTACCAGAAGACAAGAGAATGATTGAGAGCCTTTATTAGGGCTACTATGCTGAACAGTATATAGCTCATATGTAGGCAGGCAGGGCCCCAGAAGCTCAGAATATCGCTTTTACCACCATATATACCAGCTACCAGAAGACAAGAGAGTCATTAAGAGCCCTTATTAGGGCTACTATGCTGAACGGTATATAGCTCCTATGTAGGCAGGCAGGGCCCCAGAAGCTCAGAATATCGTATTTACCACCATATATACCAGCTACCAGAAAACAAGAGAGTCATTAAGAGCCCTTATTAGGGCTACTATGCTGAACAGTATATAGCTCCTATGTAGGCAGGCAGGGCCCCAGAAGCTCAGAATATCGCATTTACCACCATATATACCAGCTACCAGAAGACAAGAGAGTCATTGAGAGTCCTTATTATTAGGGCTACTATGCTGAACAGTATATAGCCCATATGTAGGCAGGCAGGGCCCCAGAAGCTCAGAATATCGCATTTACCACCATATATACCAGCTACCAGAAGACAAGAGAGTCATTGAGAGCCCTTATTAGGGCTACTATGTTGAACAGTATATAGCTCATATGTAGGCAGGCAGGGCCCCAGAAGCTCAGAATATCGCATTTACCACCATATATACCAGCTACCAGAAGACAAGAGAGTCATTGAGAGTCCTTATTAGGGCTACTATGCTGAACGGTATATAGCTCATTCTAGCTATATACACACTGCACACAACGGCTGCTTTAGTGAGGGGTAGCTGCTGCTGGAATAGGGACAGAAAGACTTCAGTGGTGTATTACCACCTATATACAAAACTATATACACTCTGCTCAAAACGGCCCTTTAGTGACTGGTAGCTGCTGCTGGAATAGGGACAGAAAGACTTCAGTGGTGTATTAGCACATATATACTATATTTTGCACTACTGTTTTGTGTCCTCTGTGCCAACAAAACACTGTTTTATACCCGGTGCGTATAGGCACCATTTCACCTTCTGGCAGTATACGGCTGTATAGCCAGGTGTTCTCCTTAAAAATATATTTATATTTGGCACTACTGTTTTGTGTCCTCTTTACCAACAAAACCCTGTTATATACCCAGTGCGTATTAGGCACCATTTCACCTTCTGGCAGTATACGGCTGTATAGCCAGGTGTTCTCCTTAAAAATATATTTATATTTGGCTCTACTGTTTTGTGTCCTCTGTGCCAACAAAACACTGTTATATACCCAGTGCGTATTAGGCACCATTTCACCTTCTGGCAGTATACGGCTGTATAGCCAGGTGTTCTCCTTAAAAATATATTTATATTTGGCTCTACTGTTTTGTGTCCTCTGTGCCAACAAAACACTGTTATATACCCAGTGCGTATTAGACACCATTTCACCTTCTGGCAGTATACGGCTGTATAGCCAGGTGTTCTCCTTAAAAATATATTTATATTTGGCTCTACTGTTTTGTGTCCTCTGTGCCAACAAAAGACTGTTATATACCCGGTGCGTATAGGCACCATTTCACCTTCTGGCAGTATACGGCTGTATAGCCAGGTGTTCTCCTAAAAAAGATATTTATATTTGGCATAACGCGTGGCCAAAAAAGTAAAACGTCTGAAATGCGGAGGGCTAGCGAAAAGGGGGCGCGGAAATGCTGGTGGGGGCACAAATCGCGTTGAAGCCAATGGGGATACAATGCGTACTGGTGAGGGGCAGCCAGCATTACGCTCACCCATTTCCCTGCCTTTATGGGACAGTTATGCGGGGGGCGGGGTACACCTCTGTTGAGGCCTGAGCAGCGTGAACAGGTGGTGCAATGGATGGCCGATAACGCTTCCAGTCATTTGTCCACCACCCAGTCATCCACACAGTCTCACTCTGACCCTCCTTCCTCCCAACCTGGCCAACAGAGTCAGCCCACCCTTGACCCCTCCCAGGACCTCTTTTCGGGTCCTTTTCCAGATGTGCCGCAAGAATCCCAGGAGCTAGCAGAGGAATTTGTTTGTAGTGATGCCCAAACACTTGAGTATCTGCCATCTCCTAGTGATGTGGACCCGGAACCAGCATCTGCTATCATGAGCGATGATGATGAGACGCAGTTGCCATCAAGGGAGGCTGTTGGAATGTCCAGTGGGCAGGAGGAGGAGCAGAGAGAGGAAGTGGAAGAGGAGGTGGTGGACGACGAAATGACCGACCCCACTTGGACAGGGGTGATGTCCAGCGGGGAAAGCAGTGGAGATGCGGTCTGCGCATCACCGAATAAGGCAGCAAGAGGCAGAGGACAGTCCAGAGGCAGAGGACAGTCCAGACAGAGAAGGCAGGCCACAGCCAGCAGGGCCGAAGCTCTTCCCGGCAGCAGGCAGTCGCGCGAAGCTCCCCCATTGAGGCCTCGTACTTCTGTGGTGTGGAGATTTTTTAATGTTTGCGCGGACGACAAACTGAGCGCGGTTTGCGCAATCTGCCACTCAAAACTGAGTAGGGGCTCTGAGAAGAGCAATCTGGCCACCTCAGGCACGCGCCGTCACTTGGAAGTCAAGCACTGGGCTGAGTGGGAGAGAGCAAACGCAATACAACCTGCGCCCGGTCTTGCTGCCACTGCCTTCCAGCCACGTGTCCAACTTGGAGACCCAGTAAGTGTAGGGCGCCGAGGGATCGGGGAGGACAGGGGTGTGGTCTGCCAGGTAGTCCCACAACATCCGCCGATACTTGTCCCTCCTGCTGATAGCGGGCCCCGCAGTGATGGAAGTTGCACGAGGGGGTGACATGAACGTGTCCCACACCTTGGAGAGTGTTCCCCTGGTGGCTGTGGGCCTGATCGATGTTGTCAGACTCTGGGAGACACTCTCCTCTCTGCCGCCAGCGATGCTGGGTGGGAAAATCTGCATCATGTTCTGCAAGAGTTCCCTCTGGTATTCCAGTAATCGTTTCGTCCTCTCCTCTACCGGAATAAAAGAGGAGAAGTTATCTTTATACCGGGGGTCCAGGAGTGCGAAGACCCAGTATAGTTTGTTCTCCAATATCCGGACAACACGTATGTCCCGGGAAAAGCAGCCCAGCATGAAGTCAGCCATGTGTGCCAGACTCTGAGTAGGCATGACGTCACTGCCCCCACCAGAAGGATCATTTTCCATTTCCTCCTCTTCCTCCTCCTCTCCGCCCCATCCGCGCTGAACCAATGGGACGCACACAGCCTGACTGCTACCCGCGCCGCCAGCATCCTCTTCCACAGCCACCTCCACGTTGTCCTCCTCATCCTCCTCCTCCTGCAACTGCCACCGAGCAGCAGACAAAAGTGTGGTCTGACTGTCTACCTGCGTTGCGTCTCCTCCTACCCCCGTCTCCTCTGTGTGCAATGCGTTCTCCCTTATTGCGATGAGCGATTCTTTAAGGACGCATAGGAGCGGGATGGTTACGCTCACTATAGCGTCCTCGCTGCTGACCTTCTTAGTGGACTCCTCAAAGATACGCAATACATCGCATATGTCTGCCATCCATGGCCACTCGTGGTTGGCAAACTGAGGGAGCTGAGTTGGATGCACGCGTGGATGCATCATCTGGTACTCCATCAATGCTCTCTGCTGCTCACACACCCTGGCCAACATGCAATAGGTGGAATTCCAGCGAGTGGGCAGGTCGCACAACAGCCGATGTTGAGGCAAATGGAGGCGTTGCTGGATTTTTTTAAAGCTAGCAGCAGCTATAGTTGACTTCCGAAAGTGAGCGCACAAGCGCCACACTTTCACCAGTAGCTCTGCCAGGTTGGGGTAAGTCTTTAGAAACTTTTGTACTACCAAATTAAAAATGTGGGCCAGGCATGGTACGTGATTGAGTTCTGCAAGCTCCAGAGCCGCCACCAGGTTACGGCCGTTATCGCACACGACCATGCCTGGAACTAGCTGCAGCGGCGACAGCCACATCTCTGTCTGCTGCAATATGGCGTGCCTCACCTCTGCGGCGCTGTGCTTCCTGTCGCCCAAGCTGATGAGCTTAAGCACCGCCTGCTGACGTCTCCCCGCGCCAGTGCTGCAACGCTTCCAGCTAGGGGCTGAGGGCGATGTTAAGGCAGAGGAGGAGGAGGAGGAGGAAGAGGAGGGGGGTCTATCAGAACCCGTGCTGGCAATCTTGGGCGGGGGTGGTATGTAGGCCGTCCCTGTTTGCGACCCCGTCCCCGCTTCCACAACATTCACCCAGTGTGCCGTCAAAGAGATGTAGCGTCCTTGGCCGCAAGCGCTTGTCCACGAGTCGGTGGTCAAGTGGACCTTTGCGCTGACTGCGTACCTCAGGGCCCGCCTGATGTTACGCGACACGTGCTGGTGCAGGGCGGGGACGCCACACCGGGAAAAATAGTGGCGGCTAGGGACGGAATAGCGAGGTGCGGCAGCCGCCATCAGGTCGCGGAAGGCCTGCGTCTCCACAAGCCTAAACGGCAACATCTCCAGGGCCAGCAGTTTGGAGATGAGGCAGGTTAAGGCTTGGGCTTGGGGGTGACTGGAGGCGTACTTCCGCCTGCGGTTGAACGCCTGCGAGATGGACAGTTGATGGGACGAGGAGATGGAAGGTGCAGACGAAGATGCGGGGGAAGGGGGGGCTGAAGGAGAAGGCCCCAAAGTAGCCGAGGCAGAGGCAGATGTGGAGGTGTCCTGGCTGGAGGTCTGGACCACAGTGGCAGCACACAACAAAGGGGAAGACTGTCCCTGTACACCTTGGAGGTGCTTGCCTGCCCTGCCGCCAGCGTGCTATCAGAGAGGGTGTTCAGCGCAGCCGGGGGCATTATAACCGATAAGCGCAGCTGCCTGTCAACCGACAGTGCCGACAGGCTGACGCTAATCAAAATGAACAGCAAGTGGATTGACCCGGACTTTGCTTGTACAACAGTGGAAAGCAGCCAAGAGTGAAGTGCCATCTGTATGAAGTGCCATTTCCTCCTCCTCCTCCTCCTCCTTAACCGCCGTAGAATTGCTGTATTAATAAAAAAAAATATGGCTCACCTCTTGGGCTTAATACAATCAATTTTTAAGAGGTCTCAGCTCTTGGGCCTCCACACAATTTTTAAGAGGTCTCAGCTCTTGGGCCTCCACACAATTTTTAAGAGGTCTCAGCTCTTGGGACTCCACACAATGTTTGAGAGGTCTCAGCTCTTGGGACTCCACACAATGTTTGAGAGGTCTCAGCTCTTGGGCCTCCACACAATTTTTAAAAGGTCTCAGCTCTTGGGACTCCACACAATTTTTAAGAGGTCTCAGCTCTTGGGCCTCCACACAATTTTTAAGAGGTCTCAGCTCTTGGGACTCCACACAATGTTTGAGAGGTCTCAGCTCTTGGGACTCCACACAATGTTTGAGAGGTCTCAGCTCTTGGGACTCCACACAATTTTTAAAAGGTCTCAGCTCTTGGGACTCCACACAATTTTTAAGAGGTCTCAGCTCTTGGGACTCCACACAATTTTTAAGAGGTCTCAGCTCTAAGCTTCCCTTACTGCTGGGGTGACACACTGTAACAAACCTCCTCCTGTAAGCTTCCCTGACTGCTGGGGTGACACAATGTAACAAACCTCCTCCTTTAAGCTTCCCTTACTGCTGGGGTAACACACTGTAACAAACCTCCTCCTGTAAGCTTCCCTGACTGCTGGGGTGACACACTGTAACAAACCTCCTCCTGTAAGCTTCCCTTACTGCTGGGGTGACACACTGTAACAAACCTCCTCCTGTAAGCTTCCCTGACTGCTGGGGTGACACACTGTAACAAACCTCCTCCTGTAAGCTTCCCTTACTGCTGGGGTGACACACTGTAACAAACCTCCTCCTGTAAGCTTCCCTGACTGCTGGGGTGACACAATGTAAGAAACCTCCTCCTGTAAGCTTCCCTGACTGCTGGGGTGACACACTGTAACAAACCTCCTCCTTTAAGCTTCCCTTACTGCTGGGGTAACACACTGTAACAAACCTCCTCCTGTAAGCTTCCCTTACTGCTGGGGTGACACACTGTAACAAACCTCCTCCTGTAAGCTTCCCTGACTGCTGGGGTGACACACTGTAACAAACCTCCTCCTGTAAGCTTCCCTTACTGCTGGGGTAACACACTGTAACATACCTCCTCCTTTAAGCTTCCCTTACTGCTGGGGTGACACAATGACACAAGAGGACATGTCTGACCACATCTCACACACACACACACACACACACACACACACACACACACACACACACACACACACAATGACAATTAGGGGTGGGGTCTATTTATTTTCCCCCTTGCCTATGCCATCTGTGGTTGTCATTAGGCAACGTGATTTTAAGGGGTGCAGAATTTTGTTCTTCTTTTTTGTACAGTTTGGCTTGGGGTCCATGGCAATGTAGAGGAAAGAAGGTTTCCTTGTCTTGTCTCACTTTACGTAGAAGTTATATTGTGTTTGGAGTGTATTGTTGAGTGGCAGTGATAGTGGCGTAATAGTGCGACTTGGGCGCGTTATATGCACCCAGACATGCTTCCCCTGCTGTTCCAGTTGCATTCCAGCAGTGTTGGCATCATTTTCTGATGTTTCAGGGTGGACTTGGTGACCTCCAAGTGGTCGAATTGAGATTTCCAAGTGGCGAGCATTTTTTTCCCATAGACTATAATGGGATTCGATAATCGGTCGAGTAGTCGAGTAACGCGGTCTATTCGAATCGAAATTCGAAATTTCGAATATTTCACTACTCGCTCATCTCTATCTATTAGTGTATAAGGGAGGATAGAGAAGACAGAGGAAGCACTTACAATTAGTGATGAGTGGACCTCCAGCGTGTAGATGTGGCGGTGTGTGGGCCAACAGAAGCTGACGGCTGTGCCGCCATTTAGATGAAGGGGGAACATAGGTTCCCCCTTGTTTCAGCCTCGCTACTTGCGGTATAAGGGGGTACACCCCAGTGCTTAGAGCTAGTTGTGGTATAAGGTTGTACACCCCAGTGCTTAGAGATAGTTTCAGTATAAGGGGGTATAGTCCAGTGCTTAGAGCTAATTGTGGTATAAGGGGGTGCACTCCAATGCTTAGAGGAATTTGTGGTATAAAGGGGTACACTCATGTGCTTAGAGCTAGTTGTGGTATAAGCGGGTACACCCCAGTGCCTAGGAAGTTGTGGTATAAAGGGGTACATAAACACCAGTGCTTAGAGCGTGTTATGGTATAAGGGGGAACACTCCAGTGCTTAACAGGGTGTACACATTCCCCAGTTGTGACAGGAAGTGGTTTTAAATGGCAGTGCTGACACCCCACCTAATTAGCACTCACTCCAGCCGCTATCCGTGACTAAATATTGCCCTGAAAAGGGCAGTTTTTTAACCAAACAGACCTATCTTTCCCTAAGCAGCAGCAGCAACTGTCTCTCGGCACTGCATTCACAGCTATACTCAGAATGGGCATGGATGTGGTTGCTAGGGAGGGAAAAAGACTGATTGGCTGCTATGCAGCCAGTCAGCCTTCTTCCTGGTCAGGGTCAAACCTGCACACGTATTTCAGTTTTAAATCCACTGTGGCCCTACCCTGCAAAGTATGGCATGGATCTGAACCTTGTGGGTTTGATCTGTTCATTCCTACTTACAATCTATTAGGGTAGAAAGGAGGATACAGACGGGAGAAGAGCTTACAGTCTATTATAAAATAAAGGAGGATACAGAAGACAAAGAGGGTATAAGGGAGGATACAGAAAGGTGAAAAGCTACAGTTTAGTATAGTACAAGGAAGGATACATAGGGGGTGAGTTTACAATCTATTAGGGTATAAGGGAGGATACAGAAGGAGAAGAGCTTACAAGCTATTAGGGTATAAGGGAGGATACAGAAGGAGAAGAGCTTACAATCTATTAGGGTATAAGGGAGGATACAGAAGGAGAAGAGCTTACAATCTATTTGGATATGAAGGAGAATACAGAAAAGGAAGAGTTTAAAATCTGTTATGGTGTAAAGGGGGATACAGAAGGAAGAAGAGCTTATAATATATTCTTTACTCCACAAAACAGTCATAGTTAAAGCGTGATCCTGCCCAAGCACTCATCTTTAAAACCCAGCTTAAAAAAATTCCTTTCCTTAGAGAAAAGATGGAGTTATGCAGTCAAAGCGACTTTTACAAAGTTGGAGTTTTGATAACTGCTCTGAAATCTCTGCCAGTGAAACTCCTCACTCCAACTGTTTATCAGAGTTATCAGAGTTCAACCTGTGTAAAAGTTGCTTTGTTTGCAATCTATTATCTAGAGTAACTGAACATCTAGTTTCCGTAGCTATATGGGATGAATGCAAAGAAAGCATCTTTTACAAATTTGAAATTTGAAGTAATGAGTTTAGTGGCAATATTTTCAGCGCAGTTATCAGAGCTCAGTCTATGTATAAAGTGCTCTACTTGCATTAATCCCATCTTATACTGTAGCCAGGAAACTTGAGAAACTTTGACAGTAGAATACTTTATTCCAACTCTTCATGCTCAGTGTTTTTAACCCTTCTAACGCCAGCCACGTAAAATGTACTGAAAGGATGAGTCTTTACTTAGGGCGATCACTCTGGATCCCCTTTTGAAGGCACGCTGTCTGATAATTGTGATAATTCTAACATGTGACTTAAGATCTTAGAGAACTTGCGACTGGGCTCGATAATAAACGACATACAACAGACCCAGTACAAATTCTAATTTACTTCCGCTTTAGGGAGGACTTATATAGCAAAAAACCCACAGACACAGCATGAACTTTGACATATATGATGAAACACACAAATAACAGCAAACTGACGGTTTCCACAAAGGTAAAGGTCAGCACGTAGCATTTACAGAAGTTGCCCCATCTGGCTGTTATTGCGGCTGTTATTGCGGTTTGACAGTTAAGTTTCGCTAGCATACATTTCTGCAATTACATTTCCAAATGAAGCTTGCAAGCAAATAATATATATTACATATATATTTCTATTATGTGAAGCTCTTGCATGGAATTATATCTGGCAGCCATTTTGTTCGCTTCAGCCATTCTGTTAGAAGAATCTGAGACCTATCCTCTGCCAACAAACCCTTCTTTGAGTCTCAGAACTTATTACAAGTTCTTAGACTCACCAACCATGGCATCATCATATGTCTCAGATTCTACCCTGCGAACTATATAATCAGAGTGAGCTTCATTCTCTGCCAAGTAAGCAGCGTAAACTCCCTGTTGCTTATTAGTTTTTATAGCAATAACACACATAATGATCTTAAATGTAACAATAGCAATGATCACCAGTATAACAATAATACAGAACTGTGTGAGAAAACCTTTCCAGCTGGAAAAGAAATCTTTAAGCCAACTGGACCAATTAGCATCATTTAGGAGGAACAAGGATATACATCGCACAGATCAAAAGTATAAATCATGCTGGGCTCTGAGGTATTGAACCAGAATGTTACTTCACCTTTGGCGTTTTTACTCACGTATTTGGAGATGAGTTTATCTCCCGTAGCCCTTTTCTTTACAACATGTGGCATGTGAGTTTCAGCCTGCGGATGCGGGGAGGGGGGTATAAGGGCACTTGGTCTCAAACCCAAAGGTTCACATACCTGCTGAAGTGGACCTATGGCGGGGCGATCATAAACACAGCTACACACAACCCATATTACTGACACTATCAGAAAAAACAGAATCATTGCAGTGCAAAAATGATTGGAGCCATAGAACCAGCAGGCAAACCAGTGCTGGCCTTTCTTCGGACCCATTGTTCCTAGCTGGGGGTCTGCAACCAGCTTCTTCTTGCCCCCTCAGTGGAACGTCTGGCTGTGGCCCCCTTGGTGGGGCGACCGATCCTTTAACTTGCAGTACTTCATCCTCGTCCAGTATCTGAAGTGTAGGGACTCTTTTCACCCGCGTGGCGTGAATCCAATTCTGCTTTCCTTCCACAAGCACGGCCGTCCGAGCGACTGCTATCACCTTCGTCGGCTTCTCGAATGGGAACTCGATCTTCGGTTGATTACCGTGCTTTTTCACTAACACCGTCTCTCCAATCTTTATGTCATGAAACGAGTCCTGTAAAAGAGAAGGAAACTTCTGACAGACAAGTGTTTCACTAGCAGTGAGCTTCTCCACCAGAGCCCTGGTGTATTCCTCCTGCCTGCACTTCCCTTCTTCGCTAGTCTCTCTAATGGTCCTGTTCCATGGCAAAGGAAATGGTCTACCCATTAATATTTCATAAGGAGAAAGCTTAGTTACTTTATTAGGTGTCATCCTTATTTCAGCTAAAACTGCGGGTAGCTTGTGTTTCCAGTTTTTAAAAGTTCCTTCAGTAGCTTTTCTAAGTTTATCTTTTATTGTTCTATTCATGCGCTCCACTATCCCTGAACTTTGAGGATGGTATGGGATGTGAAACTGCCATTCAATGTTTAAATGTTCTACTAAATCTTGACATATTTTGGCTTTAAAGGCTGTGCCGTTATCGCTGCGTATGCGCGAAAAGCATCCAAAGCGCGGTATTATTTCTTGTGTCAAAATTTTCACTACTGTCTTAGCATTTTCTTTCTTGACTGGAAAGCATTCTGGCCATTTTGAAAACATGTCTACCATTACTAGTAAAACTTCAGGCTAACCTCCTGGTGTAACTGTAATGTGTGTATGGTCAATGTTCCAATCAGTACAGGGTTCTGTGGGGTAAACTAGATGATCATGCTGTGGCTTATGTGAAATGTTGGGGTTATTCATCTGGCATGTTATGCATTTCTCTACATAAGCTTTCACTTGTTTCTCACATTGTAAAATGAAAAAACTTTGTTTCACCGCCATGTAAGTGTGTTGTGCACTTTTGTGTCCTATGCCGTGTGCTTGAGAAATAAATAGGGGGGCACTATGTATGGGTATGCATGGTTTACCCTCGATGCACCAAATCCCAGCCATTGATTTCTGTGCCCCTGCTGTGCCCAATCCCCCACTTCAGTAACAGATGTCTGCTCCTGCAGACATCCTATTGTAAAATTAATGGCTAGTGTTAGCATAGGGTTAATGTGAGCATTAGGACCCAGTTGGCTTCCTGTCAGAGTTTACTGTCTAGCTGCTTCTCTAAAAGCATTTCCTCTGGCAATATCCCTTTTGGGCTGTCGCGGAGGAATTTTGTCAGCCTCACTTTTTTTAACCTAATAATGCATTTAATATCGGGGCAGGTCCTTCGGTATTTGGGGCATATTTGATCTCTAGATGGGGATTTGACAAAAGGATTACTTCATATCCGCTAAATCGCTGCGCTGTCATATGTTGGGTATGTAAATTATTCATTAAATGTTTTACATTATGCCCTGCATGCAGTATCGTGTGGTGTCCCAGCGTGACCGAAATGGCCTGTGCAACTGCCATTGCACAAGATGCCAACGCTCGTAAACAACCTGGCATTCCTTGAACTTGAACCGGGAGAAGCTTAGAGAAGTATGCCACGGGTCTTAATTTACCCCCATGGCTTTGAGCTAAAACCGAGCTGTATCCCTTACAAAAGTCACGGACATACAGGTGTAACACCTTCACATAGCTTGGTAAACCGAGCCCTGGAGAATTTGTCAGTGCCTCCTTCAACTTTTTAAAAGCATGTAACATTTCATCAGACCATTCTATGGTGTCAGGTTGATCAGCACGTGTTTGGTAACTCTCAGTATCTTGTCATAATAACGGCAACTGCTAATCATTCCAAGAAAGCTTAGCATGTTTTTTTTATTCTGTGGAGGCCCCAATTCCACGATTGCCGCTACACGTTTGGGATTTAACTCTTTTTCCCTGTGACAACATGAATCCCAGATACTCAACACGCTGCTGAAACCATTGTAATTTCTTAACAGAAATCTTTATAACATTTCATCAGAGACATTTCAATAGGAGGATTCCATCCTCTCGGGCTGAGGTTATTGATTGACTGGCCAATCACAGTAGGTCAGAACAATCGAGTTACAGTTCGGTTTATATGCTTTTAGCACTTCTCTTAAAACAATGAAAAAAAAACAGGCGGATTCAAAAATCGGCTCGCTAACTGGGTAAAAATTAGGGATTCTCCGCGGTATTGGAATGCATAGAGCGGGCGTGTCTCGGGATGCACTGGGATCCCAAAAAAGAAATAGCCATTTTCGCCATTAAGTCTCTGCCTAACAGGTTAACAGGACAGCTGGTCCTGATTTTTAAGACATGGTTGATCGGGGGGCTCTGATGGAGGTCCGTCACCGTGAGCGGTGGTGTTTCAAATGTTTGTGTTAATATCCCATTAATACCCATGGAGGGGCCGGCATCTTCCCTTGGTCCCATGTATGCATTTCTCCCCAATACGCTACATGTAGCTCCAGAATCCACTAAAAATGTTAACTTCTTTTTACTAATCATCAAATCAATGCAGGGCTGTTGGGAGAAATGCTGTGAGACTACTGGGAAGGTGGGATTTGCCCCTGGGCACCTTCATTGGGGTCCTACCTTTTTGGCAGTCAACATTGAGGCGAGGGGTATTGTGTTGTACATTGGCGGGAGCAGCCTGCGGAGGTCTGTTTGAAACCTGCTTGTGTGTATCAGGGTATGGGCAATCGGCTCTCCAATGATCCATTGCACCACAATTAAAACAGCCAGCATTCCTGGCCTGCTGTTGGGGGGTCCCTGCCTGTCTCCCCATTGCGGTTTAAGATTTCCTCTATTTCCCCTGCCTCGCCCTCTACCCCTAGGGGCTGCACGGGCTGACCTGCGTTTCTCTTCCCAGTATTGCTACTGTCCCCACGGGTCCCCATAGGGATATGGAACTGGCTCTGGTATGTTGAGCTGTGCTGCATGTGTCACTGACGGTCTTATTACTTCAAAGCATCCTGCTGCATCTTTACTTATTAACCTCCTACCAAACTCTTCTATTGGCTTCTCAGTCCATCCATTTATTTGCTTCTTAATTTGTAAACCTAAACTTGGTAGGCAGTTGGAGATAAATGTACTGATGCACAGGGCGGGTATCCCTGGGCCATCTCCCATCTGACTTTCTAATCGCCAAACCTGTAGAAATCTCTTCCAAAACTCAGTCAATGTTTCACCTTTTTTCTGCTTACATGCAAGAGAGGGTGCCATATCAGCTCTGGGCTTGAACACCTGGTTCAAGTGATGTTCTAATGCTTCCCACATGTCAGCTTCATTCCCTTCTTGGTACAGGTGTATTTCACCTGGCCTTGTATGTGCGGGTGTGTTCTTTTCCATGTGTGATATCCCAACCCAGCTAAGTGGACTATTCTCCCCCACTACCATCTCTAAAACCATCTTAATGTCTTCGGGTGTGTTCTTTTTCCTTTAATTGCCCTCCGAAGGTAAGCAATTGTACCTTTGGAAGATTTGGAGGGGTGTGGACAGTGTTTGGCCATGTGATCTAATTCCTTCATATCCGGAGGGATGATAACCAGAATGTCTCCTGCTGTTATGAAAGGATTGTATGTACTGACCATGGTCATGGAGCTTGTTGATGCAGTGGGCGCTGCTGCTGCTGTTACTCCGGGGGTCTCTATGGAATCTATGTCTCCTGCTGGTTTTTTAAGTGTATTATCCAGTGTTCGTTTAGACTGGTTCCTGGTCTGTTTCGGGGACTCCCCTATGTTAACGCTAAGTATGATTTGTTTGTCCTAACACAGGCGTGTTTGCTTAGCTGGCTTAGTTTTCTTATCAGTAACTGTGAAAGATTCTGTGTCTAATTCCCCTTCATGTTACTTATCCTCTTCCTCTCCTAGCGTCTTTTCTGGTTGCTGTTCATCAGCATGTGACCACTGGTTCTCATTCGGAGGAAGGATATTTTGTGACATTTTCTTTTTTTTTCTTTCTCTTTTTTTTTCTTTTTCTCTTTATTTCTTCCACATCTAGACTCTCCTCTTTTTGTTTCCTACTGTATTTAGTTTGTTCCACTGCTGCCATTGTTATCACGGCTGCCGTGGTACTCAAATAATTTCCTTGGAATGGCATTAGGGAGGGATATTGAGTGGTAGTTACAGTTTTTTACTTTTTTACCTGTTTAGGTCTGAGCTCCTTCGTATCATATGGCGGGGGTGGAGCGCTAGGTTTAATGTCGGGGTTGGAATGATTTCTAATTTCATAATTCAACTTCTCACTTTTATGTCTGTTCTCTAATTCCTTTTTACTAACTTTTTTCCTGAGACTCATTAATCCATTTCTCCTATACCACCCTGGCGCTATTTCTAACCATTTTATCCCACACTCTCTCATATAAGACTTATCCCAATTGGGATCCCCTGAATAATAGGGCCACGCCTTTTTATCTCCAAGGCACATTCCCATTATCATTTCCATATAATAGGGGTCACTACCTCCTGTTCTAGGGAAGGGATGGGGCTACCCATAGCCTCCGTCCAACCTGCCATATTCTCCACAAACGGTAAGGTATAATACGCCCCTCCCGTTAATCTCTCTACATAATGAATACAATCTTCACCAACATGGGGGATCTTGCTTTCAGCCTGACAGATGATGACAACAAAAAAATATATCTTATACTTCTAAAGTCAATTGCCTGAGTCCTGCTCACCTTCAGGACTGTCCGACAATACAAACAGATAAACTTATAACTCTATGAACACCAACACAAGACAGACTAATCACACATTAGAAGTATCCAAGTGCAGACACGTCCTATGAATTTCTATAGCGCGCTTTTCTATATCTCAGGCGACAACCCGTGTCCCTGTACAACTCGCCTAATTGCGAGAGGCAACTAAAGGGCCAACACTTTTAACCTTCCCTCGGGGTTTAGTAAATAAAATTACTTACCCCCTTCAAGGTGTGTTGCCCGCATTAAACTCCACCACTGAAAGGATGAGTCTTTACTTAGGGCGATCACTCTGGATCCCCTTTTGAAGGCACGCTGTCTGATAATTGTGATAATTCTAACATGTGACTTAAGATCTTAGAGAACTTGCGACTGGGCTCGATAATAAACGACATACAACAGACCCAGTACAAATTCTAATTTACTTCCGCTTTAGGGAGGACTTATATAGCAAAAAACCCACAGACACAGCATGAACTTTGACATATATGATGAAACACACAAATAACAGCAAACTGACGGTTTCCACAAAGGTAAAGGTCAGCACGTAGCATTTACAGAAGTTGCCCCATCTGGCTGTTATTGCGGCTGTTATTGCGGTTTGACAGTTAAGTTTCGCTAGCATACATTTCTGCAATTACATTTCCAAATGAAGCTTGCAAGCAAATAATATATATTACATATATATTTCTATTATGTGAAGCTCTTGCATGGAATTATATCTGGCAGCCATTTTGTTCGCTTCAGCCATTCTGTTAGAAGAATCTGAGACCTATCCTCTGCCAACATGTACCTAGATGCCTCTTCTACTGTTAAATGCCAACCACATACACTTTACATGCCTGTTTTTTTCCCCTGCCAGCAGCAAAAAATCCAGTGAAGAGGGTCTCCTCTTTACCTGGGGTCCCCTCCCTGGGCTCTTCCACTGTGAGGAGAGGGCCCAGAACAGCCCACCACTGGTGCAGATTAAGTAATCCTGCTGACATCTTCCCGGTCCCGGCGCCAGCAATCCTCAGATGTGGTAGTGATCGGTGGAGAGAGGGTTTAGAGGTAGGGGACTCTGATCCCCTTCCCCCCATCCATCATTGTCATCGGATTGGCGTGGGACACAAGATCAGAGGGGAGTAAAGAAAAAAAATGTTATTTAAATAAATGTCATTTTCTCAGAGTGTGTTTTATTACAGTTAACCCTTTCTGATCGTGAATGCGATCCATGGGACCCCTAAACCAATTCACAAGGCTTTGGGGCTGGCACGTCGCCTACTGCAAGCAGGTGACTTGCCATTAACCCCTGGCCCCCCATCACCTGCCTCTCCAAAGCCCCGGGTGGGGGGGGGGTGCAGAAGAGCCCGCAGTCTGGGATCCCCTACTTCATTTTTTCAAATGAAACCCTTATGAGCTGTCACCCAGCCAGTATAAATGGCTTCCAGCAGGAGTGTGACACAGTGCCGGGGATAGATGGGAGGTAATTATTAAAAAATAAAATACTTTTTCTCTCTGTGTTCTCTGCTGTGTGTTGTGTTTTTTACATTTAATGCTTTGTGAACTGGTAAGGGATCCATGAGACCCTTATACCCATTCACAAGGCTTGGGGGGCTGGCAAGTCACCTGCAGCAAGCGGGTGACTTGCCATTAACACCAGGCCCCATTTCCTGCCTTCCTAAAGTCTGGGGTGGGGTCAGAAGACCCCGCGGCCTGGGAAGCCTTCAGGGTTGGGGGCCACTGCGCCCTGGTCTACAAGACCTGCATAGCTGGTGCCCAGGCTGGTTTTACTGGAAAGGGGGCCCACACCGGGAAGGGGGGAACCCACACCATTCTTTTTTAATTTTTAATTTTTAAGGGTTTTAACCCTTCAAAATTAAAAAAAGCATTACCTCCAAAGAGGCGGGACCCCACACCCATTGTTTAAAGAAATGTAACCTTTTCATTTTGGAGGTTTCCTGGGCAGGAACAGGTGAATGGGACTTGTACACGTAAATTGGTTTTCTTAACAAAAAATGTATCAAATAAAAATGCCACAACATATTAAAAAAATATTTATTTTTTACATTTTTTATGGTAAAACCCAAACTCTGTCAACAAATATATATATTTTTTTCTGGAAATTCATGGAAATTCCTGCAAAAATCACAGTTAAACATAGTGCAAAATGGTGAAAAATGACCTGTCAACAGAGGGTGACAAAATCTCAAGTAGGCTGTTAAAATTACCTATGCTATGTTGGGTTTTGTTCTGTTCAGGGGGCCTTGAGGTGTGTACTTCCAGGGAATATTTTGTTTGTGGGGGATTTCAAATGTAAAGGAGCAGTTGTATTTTATCTAAAAATCTCCTAAAGCGCTTTCAGTTTGGGGGAGTCTCCTGGGCAGGAAAGGGTGTCTACCAATACATATGTGGTACCATTGTAACCAGGAGTAATTGGACTTTTACATGCAATATGATTTTATTGAAAAACCCCCAGACTCTGCGGAAAAAACAATATATAATTTCTGGGAAATGCCTGGAAATTCTATAAAAAATTCACAGTAAACATGTATAGCGCAAAATAGTGATAGTCTGGCAACACAGGGTTAAAGCACTTTATAGCTCAGACTGCATAAACATTGCTTTGCTTTCATTAATCTCATCTTCTTGCCATCAGAACTCCTTACTTCAGCTTCTTTCTAAGTTAAAAACTGAATGTATTGTACATAATATCCAAACTAATGTTAAACAGGTTCACACACTCTCCCCTGCTGAATCTAAATATTGTCTTCAATATTTGCATTACTCCAGGGTCATGGTTGGTTAAAGAGGATGGAAACCCATTTCCTGGGTCCACCATTCATCCTTGGGGGCTCCCCCCACCCCGAACAGTCCTGCTGTTGGCTCAGTTTTCAAAGAAAACTGCGTGTCTGGCGGCACTTTTTGAGATCGGCTATTGGCTAATTTCAAAGGTTCCGCAGCAACGAGGTGCAGCTGGTTTGCCGTATCCCTGGTATACTGTTGGTGGGTCGCTACCGTTCGCTTCCATACAGCGCTGTACTGGTGTTAAAGCGACTCACACAATATATTCATCAATGCCGGCCAGCGACTGAGGCGCTCTGAAACAGCGATCTATGGCCGAACACAGCGACTACTAGCGGTCGCTCTCAATGCCTCGCTACAGACGCTCATCTGCCGGTACCTGGCGCTAGTAATGAATCAGCCTGTTAGTGTACTTGGCTGTGTTTGTGGCCTATACAGGGTTAAATAAACAACAACCACTTTCCTGCTGACATGTCTAAATCTTTTGACCCATTTATGTCCCTACACTGGATGTGACAGTTTGAATAAGTGTCTCTGCAGTAGACCCAAAATCCTTGTCCACTATTCTTAATTTCTGGTACCACTGGCGTTACCTTCGCGCTCTTCTGCTTCCGTTTTTGCTGAGCACTACTTACCTTTGTAGAGTCTGAGAAAAAAACTGTATCTTGCTCTTATACATTCAAGAGGAGTCTCGGAGCCTTATTTAAGAAGCGTCAGTGCCACACAGTGCCACTTTTTTGTGTAATTAAGATTGATTTACAAGGCTTGTTTTGCTTAACAATGTGTTATTTGGACACCAACAACTAAAACGCAGCCGAAACGCACTGTAAAGTGCAGTGCAGCAGTGATTTGTTGTAACTATAATGAAAAAACGCAAACCAGCCCTGGAAAAATACAGCGCCAAAGATTTCAAGGAGGAAAAAATTCATAAATACACTGGGGAGCGCCAGAAACATGGCAGTACAAAGTGGCGCTCACTGGCGCTGGGCTAATCAGCCGGGGGGTCCAACAGGAGCTGACATAGGTCAGCCAATACCTAGTGCAACAATCAAAGCTAATTAATTAGTGTTCAGTGCCTGCTAAATGTAGTACCCAGCACAGCGCCAGATTAGACAGGAATGCCGGCGCCTTGAAGCTGGCGCTATAGCCACAAAAATGATGCACATGCACAGAAGCACATCATAATTTATGACATGTACTAATCCCACTGTTTACCTTTTGTAGCTGCACCTGCTACCAACACACATTTGTTCAAGTGCATATGGCGCTTTCAGAGTTTGTAAATGCACTAAACATGAACACACAACACTCTTTGTTCTCTGTTCCCTTTTACTCTCTGGTATTACTTACGTTACCTTTGCACTGTCACTTGCACTTCTGCTTCTGTTTCCACTGGCCACTACTCACCTTTGTAGAGTCTGAGAGAAATCTGCACCTTGCTCCTATACATTCAAGAGGAGTCTAAGAGGCCGATTCATTAACAGCGGCTGGTAGCGACAGTTGAGCGACTGTAGCGGCATTTTTAGAGCGCCCGCTAGTAGTCGCTGTGCTTGCCCGTTGTTCGGTAGTTGATAGCGACTCAGTCGGTTTGCCGTAATGTTGAATATTGGGTGAGGAGTCGCTATTTGTCAGGTTCCGCGCTGTATGGGAGCGCATGATAGCGACTGGCCATAGCGACCGGCTCCCAGCATATTCATTAACAAATCACGCTCAAAAAATTCTCGCGCTGTGAAATGCATGTTTAAACCCCAGAGCGCTGGCGGCGATGGGTTAAAAGTAGTTTTTTAACCCCCAAACCACCATATTTTTGGAAACCAAAAAAAAAGTTTTTAAAATAATTTTGTAATATGAATACATTAATATCAGACCTGTAATATCAATTCTGTACATTTTTTTTTTTTTACCTTAAAAAAATTATTTAAAATGGCAGAAGTGGTCACAGAATTTTTCACATTTAAAAAAAAAAAAAAACATTAATAACAATTATTTATGAATATTTAAAGATTGTTCCATTGAAATGCATTGGAGAGCGCCAGGTAGCGAGAGGTCATACCTGTCGCTGTTCAAGGTCGGACGCTGGCGCTGTGGGCTGAGGCTGGAATAATGATGAATGAGTGGCTATCTCAGTCGCTAAGCAGGATTGGCTTGATAAATGTGTGATTGTGGTGGGGAGCCGGTGTTCTCGTGGCGGGGCCCGTCATTACCGGCCGCTCACCAGTCGCTACCTGTCGCTATCCCTTGTTAAATAAGGGCCTAAGTGGCATGTACTAATCCAACTCTTATCCTCGTAGCTGCAACTGATTAATTACCACCTCCCAGATATGAACTAGGGTGAAGACCTATTGGGCTAAACTAATCCAACATAAAAAAAAAAATTATAAGGTCCCTTATAACACACCACACTGACATTATTACACAACAAATATGAGGTGCGCTCCCATCTAAGAGAGAACAACCAACATTACCTTGCTGTTAAACCCAAACCAGACCTGGGTCATTACCTGAGTCAGAGTTTGTATACCCAAGTGCCATCAGGATAGTTCCCAAGTCTGAGCAAACCTATTACGCAAAACTACTTTAAACAGCAGGCATATCTCTGTTACCTTAGGCCCCCTTTAGAGAGACCTTTAAAACTGTCTACTACTCTATCTCTATTGAGGATGGCCTCCAACTAAAGAAATAGGTGCAAAGTCACTAAGCACTTGAAAGTGTTCCTGTCCAGTAGCATTGTACCATTTTGACGAACTGCACAACATCAGCAAGGGTTGTGACCGCAGCTTCCAGCTCCAGCAGCGTGTCCACCACCACAGGAGCACATACGGCAATCTCCAACTTTGGCAGCAGTTCAGCATCTCCGCGATCATGCTCAGGATCTGTGCTTTCCAGCCCTGGTTCAACATTGGGGGCAGTGGTAGAGGACTCCACGTAGGCGACAGCACTCTTTGGGGCAAGAACTGCAGCAGCAGGGTCCGGTGCTTCTGGAACAGGGTCAGCAGCAGCAGTGTCAAGGACAGGTTCAGAATCAGCGGTGGAGTCAGTGCTTGGTGACTCCTCCATAGCAGGCTTGGCAGCGATATCCTGGGGCACTTCTCCAAGTAGGGTAGCATTCTTCCACAGCAGCACATACGGCGATCTGGGGGTACAGCAGTGGTCATCTGAACAGACCGGCCCATATCTGCTCTTCCGAGGGCAATTCCGGACTAGGACTGCCAGTTCTCCAGCTTCCTCGAACAGTTTGTGCAGGGGCCTTACATTTGGGGCAGCTCCTCCAGCCAGCGTGGTGAGGTACTACCATGTTTTAGGTGCTGCAGATGGGGTACATCTCCTCTTCCCCCTCATCTCGGCACAGTGCTAAGTAGCGGACCACTGTGAAATGTAGAAACAAGGGACTCTGATTCCCTCTGCTCCAGGCTCCATAACTAGAGGTGGGTGATCCTCCACGGGATAACATGGCACAGTTACATGCAGGTCATGTGTATAGGGTAGTCAGCGTCTCCCAGTCCATTGTGCAGAGGTCAGTTTTTTAACATTCACTGTGTGTTTGAAACCTCTTGGAAAGCCAAGTATTCTTTGCTCTCTAGCAATCCCACAGCACATGCTGTTCTCCAATTGAAATAGATTGCTGGGTGACACTGGCCAATCAGAATAGATTGCATCACCTGGCAATCTAGTCTGAATCAATTCCAGCCTGGGACAGCATCAGCTGGCAGGATGCCACCTCGTCCCACACATTCACCATGGTGAATTTTACATCTCAAATGGATGAATTTCACACAGCAGAGCATCCCAAATCGACATGCCCTAAGGAGAGGGAATCAGCCAACTGTGGAGTATTTTACAGATATGGGTTTTGGTTTTCTTTAAGGCCAAATGTAGTCCCATGCCTAGCCACCTTGGAAATATTGTATTCTCTAAGGTCAGCTTCTGCCCCTCCACACCCAAACCTTCCCTAATGACTGCAAGCTTGTTGGGAGACCATTTTTTAGCCCGTATAATAGACCTACAAGGATGTTTTAGACTGAAAAGCCTAAGCTGTCCTGTTGATGCTGACATTGTGAACTATTGAAAAAATAAACCTAACTCCATAAACCTTACTCCAGAGATTCCAGGCCGGCTGCTGGTGGGTTTTGTTCTGCTTTAATGCTCTTCATCAGTGGACCCAGCTGGATACCCCTATTTTACTCAAGCCTGCAACAGGGGAGAGTGGTTAATGTTTCTCGCTCTAGAAAAGGGGAAAACATATTTTGGAAGTTGCAGGATTTTGGCCGCAGAGAACAAAATGTAAACAGTGTGGGAATTCCCCTCCAGAGGGGCCAAATAACAAGTATTTCCTGGTCCCGGATGGCACCTGATCCGGCGTGTTGGTAAAAGTCCCACCAAAAGTGAAAGTGCGCCTCGGATGACATCATGAAGAGAACCTGCCAGACATTTATCTGTTTTCCCTATATAGATCTTATAATATTAGGGACATTAAAATGGAGGCTCCTATAGTCAGACACTAATAGGCAGTGCTCAGTGCTATTTGTACAGCACTGTGCAGAGTGTCAGCGCTATATAAATATACAGTCATAATTATACCAATCGTGTGTGTGGAGGGAGAGCTTCTCTGCTGCAAAGCCTGATGGGAATAGCTCAGTGTTCTGTCTACAGCGCTGTGGAACATGTCAGCCCTAGATAAATGTTTAATATTGATGCGTGAGTGTGGTGGGGGTAAGCTGTTGTACGCAACTAATGGAAATAGCTTAAATCAATTGCTTCCTATAACCAACAAGCTTCTTACATCTCTTAACTGGAAATTTAGCCCACTCTCCTTTTGAAAACCACTTCAGGTCTCTCATAGTTGAAAGGTTCCAACAGCAATTCAAAGATCTCTTCAAAAGTGTTTAATGGGATTTAGATCCCAAGGTTTTGTTCCTATCAGGAACTGGTTTCATTTCTGGGTGAAGTATATTTGGGGCCATTGTCCTTCTGGAAGACCAGTGGTAATTTTCAGATATCTTAATGCCTTGTACACAGTCAGGCCCCAGTGTCAGGGGCAGCGGGGCAATCCCAGTACATATTTGAACCTCCATCATATTTGATTATAGTTACTGTGTTATTCTCTTTGTAGGCCTTATTCTGTGCTTGGAAAACGGTAGAATGATGTGCTTTATCAAAAATGTCTAGTTTGGTCTTATCTCTCCACAAGACGTTTTCCCAGAAGCATTTTGGCTTACTCGAGTACATTTTTATGTCTCTTTTATGTCTCTTTGTCACCAGAGGGGTTTTCCTGGGTCTCCTGTCATAGCTTTTCATTTTATTCAAATGTCAACAGTTCACGCCAACACTGATACACCCTTAAAGTGCAGGACACCTTGAATTTCTTTGGAACTTGATTGGGGCTGTTTAGCCATCATCTGGACTATCCTGCATTGCAGGCATCAGTTTTTCACTTCTGTCCACATCCAGGGAGATTATCTATGGTGCCATGGGTTTTAAATGTAAGTGGCTTATATAACTATCCTTTTACTATAAGCTACTCCTACAATACAATAATAATAAAAACAACAAACCAGACTCTTTAAAAAAAATGGAATCAGGACTTAGATAAAACCCTAGGCATGGCAGACTGGCAAATGATCCACAAAGCCATAAAGGTCAACACCACTAAAAATTTTCAGTTTTAAATATACAATGAGATATTATCTAACAGCGGATTATAATAGAAAGATTACCCCCTTCTCTTGCTGGTGGTCTGGAAATTACCTGGCAACGATGAGTCACCTATGAATCGAATACACTTTATAATCATAGGTGCCAAACAATACATAAGCTCCTGCTGGGGCAACGCAAACCCTCCAATATTTCGAGCCTGGAAAAACAAGAAAATTGCAATAGAAACCGAACTAATAATCTTAAAAGCTGGAAATATTAAAAACAATTTCAAGAATTCTTAGAGGTTCTTCGAGCTACCTTGGGTTAACAAAATATCACAGGGATCCCTGTCTGCTTTTTTTTTCTCTTTCTTTTTTCTCTCTCTTCCCCCCAGTAGTGGTAATAGGGTTAATAGATAAGGGTGGTGGGGCCTGTTTTTTTTCTTATATGCACTTATATAAAGCTAATTGCAACCAGTTTTTTACTCCCATAATGATGTAAAATTTATCACAATCTTGGAAGCTACTGATAAGAAATGATTATCAAGCGACTAAATCAAGATCAATACTAAAAAGGAAAAAAGGAAGAAGAAAAAAAAATGTAAGTGGCCTCTGTCTGGTTAGTGGAAGAGGTTGTGGGGTACAAAGAGGGTTCTGGGACCTAGGGTAGGGTAACGGAGGTAGGTGTGGAGTGTGGGTTTGGTATACTTACACCTCAGTCCTTGCTGGTTTCCACGAATTACATGAATTGTAGTAAAACATAACCGATCTTTATTAACTTTCGGTCGGCATAAATCCAATTTACTTCCATAGGTCACTTCATCAAGGTAGTTCTTACAAAATTCGCAAAATTCAAGCTGTAGTGGCCTTCTCACTTTTCACTCAGGATGCATAAAATTTTGGATCACGCATGGTAACAATATGGCCATCTTAGAATTATTAAGAACTAATACGCTTTGCAAAAAGTCAATTAGTTTTAGGCGCGCTTTAGGATAGGGTTGGGGAATGGAGGGACGGGGTGAAAGATCTTCTTCTCAATCAGTAGGTATAAACACTGTCAGAGGTTATTTGACACCAGATATCCTATATTGCTAGGTAATATCTGGTTATGTGCAATACCTCTATGTTTATCATAAAGATATTTTATGCTGCCTGGTTTTACTCATACAGCAATTGGTCTTAATAGTTGTGGTACGGTCCTGGTCCACATATAAAAACAGAAACACTATAGGTATATATTCATAAAATATCTTTCTGAAATGTGTCATCATTTACTTCTGTTATACATACAAAGAAAGGAGTATGGCACTCACCGCCGCGGCCCGGGGGTACGCCGACCTACCCAGGGCCTCTGAGGTTTAATCGCCTGAATGGTTTTTCCCAATATATGATCACTGCTGTAGTGGGTATCCTCTTATGGAGAACTCCTCCGGTGTCTGGTGCTCCTCTCTGTATTGCTCTGCTGCCGTTGCCCTGGGATACTGTACCTTCCCAGGATCCTTGGGTAGTTACTCGATTGGTAGATGAATTAGTTGCACTGGATCTCATCACACATATTCCAGCTTCTTTAATAAAGACCGTCAGGAATCTTCTTAATAGTAAAACTTCTTTATTTATAAAATAATAATAGATCAGTGCAAAGGCGGTGGCTGACACAGGTCAGCAGTCTCTATGTTCAAGGTGAATACATGAACTCCGGACGTTTTGGTGATTGGGGCAGAGCGTTTATGTCTGTCCTTGTGCAGCGTTTTCAATCAAGACTGCACGTCTATGTTCAAATGTCTTAAATGTCTTAAAAGTAGATCTGCCTGATAGAACACCAAGGCAGAGAAGATCAACTGTAATAATCCGTGGAAAGACCGGGGGCGCGATCAGGCGGCTTCCCAACTTCAAGTCTTCTTTTAAGCTTACATAAAATAACTCACCGACGCGCGTTTCGGCACTTCCTGCCGTCCTCTGGGTGTGTTCTGGGCCTGCGTCCTACGGCCCTTTATATTGGTCATGTATTGGTGACGTCATCCCTCCGCTAGGTATTCTGGGAGATGAAGTCCTTTGCTGTAGTTCCAATTGCCGGCTTTTGACGCTGCCGCTGTTTTTCTAATTCCTGTCAGTTGCCCTTCAGGAGGTTTACTGTTCCTTCTCAGCTGGAAGTTTTATTCAGGGTCCATTCCAGGGGAAAAACAATTAAGGTTAAAAAACTCAAAATGTCTTATGTAATATCTAATATTCACTCGTATATACTTATAATTACACCGGTTTCTTCTATTTAAAAAACAGGTATAAGATTTCTATGTATTTCTATAATAACGGTTGCAGTAAGATGAACAGGATTAATAGATAAATACCGGTACTTAAAATTATTATATAAGATATCCAATTAAAAAGATCTTTTTACAACTACCAAAATAGAAAGGATAATAGATATATGCATAAATAAATAAATATATAAGTATAGATAAATATATATGTATAAATAAATGTCTATAAATATAGGCACATAAAACGGATAATAAATATATGTATAAATAAATGAATATAAAAATATATAGACCACAATATCTAAGAAAAAAGCATAGAAGAAAGTCCAAATGCTGGAAAAATGTTGAAAAAAAGTGTAAAGACTGAAATATCCCACGGTGATCCACCACCAAACGTGCAAACTCTTACCGACTTCCAAGCATATATAGAGCCTCCAAAACCTGGTTCACAGCGTTGTTATCACCAATCGAACCCAATGCAGGTTATGCGCTAATCAAGCATGCCAATTGCAAACTCCTCAGACTCCTCCTCATACACAAAGCACTTCCAGATGGTATGCACACAATAAACGCTGTTCCCACAATTCTTCTGTATCAGTTGTCACAGTTATCAGGTACAACTCAGATGATGGTAATGTATGGATTATAAAAACAGAACACCAAAAATAGTGTAATTCTGCAAGACTAGTCTACTTTAATAAAATCCAAAGATGCACTCACATAATAAATGAACAAGATCAGCATTAAAAGCACAAAGCCGGTCTCACCAACGCTGGAATCAGACGCCTGCCGGCTCCTTCCCAAATATCTGGCAATAATAGTCCAAACGTGAAAAGTTCAAAAAGATAAAAAAGATAAAAAACAATCCTGGATCCACCGCTCGCCACCGCCGACGCGTTTCGTCGCCGCAAAGCTCGCCATAAGCTTTGACTACACGTAGTTGTGCTCCGTTGTTGCTATGCAACCGGGGAAGCTGGCCTCTGATTGGCCATTCCCCCATTGGCTGCTGGGCTCACGTGCTTGTTTGTCAAGCAGCGAAGCCGTAGGTCCTAGATGGGCGTTCTGAAAAATGGACTGAGATGAGAATGCTCCCTAATGGAGCCACTAGAATTAATTACAACAGTTCTTTTAACTTTTTGTGAGTTTTAATGGCCACTTGCAGTTATTTGTGCTGTATTCCGCCCACACGTTTTTATCACATTTTGCTAGGGAATTGAAGGACCTTCAACATGTGACTGGAGTCACGTGACCGGACTTTTCAATCTTTTTCTTGCATATAAGCTCCACCGCTCTGCCGCGCCACCAGCCTAGTTAAAGTCGCTTTGCGGCGACGAAACGCGTCGGCGGTGGCGAGCGGTGGATCCAGGATTGTTTTTTATCTTTTTTATCTTTTTGAACTTTTCACGTTTGGACTATTATTGCCAGATATTTGGGAAGGAGCCGGCAGGCGTCTGATTCCAGCGTTGGTGAGACCGGCTTTGTGCTTTTAATGCTGATCTTGTTCATTTATTATGTGAGTGCATCTTTGGATTTTATTAAAGTAGACTAGTCTTGCAGAATTACACTATTTTTGGTTTTCTGTTTTTATAATCCATACATTACCATCATCTGAGTTGTACCTGATAACTGTGACAACTGATACAGAAGAATTGTGGGAACAGCGTTTATTGTGTGCATACCATCTGGAAGTGCTTTGTGTATGAGGAGGAGTCTGAGGAGTTTGCAATTGGCATGCTTGATTAGCGCATAACCTGCATTGGGTTCGATTGGTGATAACAACGCTGTGAACCAGGTTTTGGAGGCTCTATATATGCTTGGAAGTCGGTAAGAGTTTGCACGTTTGGTGGTGGATCATTTTGCACATGTACATGTGAAGTGCATGCACCGTGGGATATTTCAGTCTTTACACTTTTTTTCAACATTTTTCCAGCATTTGGACTTTCTTCTATGCTTTTTTCTTAGATATTGTGGTCTATTTATTTATTTATGCTCTGTGTTTTCTTTTGTTATATACTTTATTGGGTCTTTTTTGAGATAAGGACTTTATCACGTTGAGCAAATTTTTTTCTGAGTGTTAAAATATTCACTTTATATATTGTTAGAAGCGCGGTTCCTGGTTTTATTGGTTCACCAATAATACTGTTTTCATCATAAAAATATATAGGTAAAAAAATATATATAGGTACATGATGGTAATTCTAATAAATTCAGTAATTGCCGTTAATTGGGTATTGGTAACACCCTCCGGTACGGTCAGTCAGATTGAGGGATATACTAATAAATTATATTAAATATTATATCAAAGCTAAGCTAAATATACCTTACGGATATAGGACAACAGTATATATGAATAGTAACGCTATTACAGTTATACTGTATCCATATTGTCCATAAGTAAAAAATTATTATGTATTTGTTCAAATAATTACTGGGGGTCTTATGTGTCTTCAGATAATTTCTGAGAGTTATTTATATCACTAATTTATTGAGTGTCTGAGGTAGCATGGGGGTTTCTTTGTAACCTATTTGTTCTCCAAAAAACAGTTTAAATCCAGGTCCACATTGAGGCCATTTGGTGTAAAACTGTCTAATTCAAACATCCAGAACATCTCCCTTTGTGCCAGAGTCCGTTCCATGTTGCTCCCTCTCCAGTTTTTATGGATTTTTTCAATTATCCAGTAGCTTAACCCCGTTGCATCTTTATTATGTTTCTCTAAGAAGTGTAGGGATAGATTGTGGGTTTTAAGTCCGTTTTGTATGTTCCTTAGATGCTCCGCTAAACGTATTTTGAGCTGTCTTTTAGTCTTTCCTACATATAGAAGATCACATGGACATTTCAAACAATAAATTACTTCTTTAGTGTTACAGGTGGTATATTCCTTAATCTTGTATACTTGATTATTCTTGGGATTCTTGAATGACTCTTGGCTCGGAGTAAAGCATGCTGTTTTCAATGATAGTTTGCAGGCCTTGCAATCTCTGCACCTGGTGAACTTATTATCAATGGCGGCCACCTTGTTAGGTGGATTAATGTAGCTAGTAGTTACTAGTTGCGCTAGGGTTTGGGGTCTTCTGTATATAAAGGTTGGTTTGTCCTTGAGGATCTTCTCAAGTGTGGAATCTGACTGCAGAACGTTCCAGTGTTTCTTAATTATATTTTCTAACTTTTTGTAGTCCTTATTGTATTTTGTTATGAATGGAACACTTATTTCCGATTTCCCCTTCTCCTTATTTTTCTGGGTTTTAGATTCTTCATTCACTCCTGAGATGGTTTTACTAATGGATTCTTCTGGGTATCCTTTTTCTATAAATCTAGCCCCTAGTAGGTTCGCTTGTTCCAAAAATGTTGCATCATCTGTGCAGTTCCTCCGGATCCGCCTAAATTGTCCCTTAGGGATATTCCGCAGCCAGGTTGGGTGATGGCAGCTGTCTACCGGTATATAGCTATTTCTATCAGTGTCTTTAAAGTAGGTTTTCGTCTTAATTTGTTGGTCTGCTTTATAGATCGTAAGGTCCAGGAAATTAATTTCTGTTTGACTGGTTTCATATGTGAATTTAATGTTCCATGTGTTTTCATTAAGCGTTTGCAAAAACTGTTGTAGGTCTTGTTCCGTACCCTCCCAGAAAAAAATGCAGTCGTCTATATATCTTTTATAGAATTTCAATTCTGATGGTCTTAGTTGGTACATTCTCTCTTTCTCCCAGAGAGCCATAAATAGATTTGCCAGACTAGGGGCAAATTTGCCTCCCATCGCCACACCTATGCGTTGTAGGTAGAATGTACCCTCATACCAGAAATAGTTGTGGGTTAAGCAGAAGTGTAGGGTTTCCAGGAGAAATTCTATCTGTTGGGGAAGCAGCTTACCATCTTCGTTCAGAAAAAATTGCACTGCTTCTAGTCCTTTTTCATGAGGTATAATTGTATAGAGGGCGCTAACATCCGCTGTTGCTAGCACCAAATTATGGCAAGGCTGATATTGCTTTATTAATTCTAGGAGGGAGCCTGAGTCTTTCAGAAAGGCAGGTGTTTGTTGGACCAGAGGCTGGAGGAACGAGTCTATATACTCTCCCAGTCTGCTCGTTAGTGATCCTATCCCGCTTACGATTGGTCTGCCCGGAGGGTGGTCCTTGTTCTTGTGCACTTTGGGCAGATGGTAAATTGTGGGAATTCTTGGGGTCTCCAGGTTTAGATAGTTATACTCTTTTTTCGTTAAGATGCCTGTTCGTCTGCCTTTATCTAGTAGGTTTTTCAGTTTCAGGTGAAACTCCCTGGTAGGGTCTACCTTAAGTTTCTCATATGTGTCTGTGTCACTCAAAAGTCTATACGTCTCTTGCAGGTATTTTTCTTTCTCGAGGATTACTATTCCCCCTCCCTTGTCCGCGGGTTTTATGATTATCTCCTTTTTCTTTTGTATTCCTTTAATCGTTTCTTTCATTCTCTTTTCTTCAAAGCGTTGGTGTTTTTTGTGTTTTAATTCTAGGTGTTTGAGGTCTTTGATGACCAAATTCCTAAAGACAGTGATTGCTCCCCTGCCATTCTGAGGGTTAAACGTGGAGTTGTTCTTTAATCCAGTATGGGTGTACTGAGGCTGTGGTGTCTCTACGTTTGTTGTTGGCTCAGGTTGGTTCTCACAGTTTTGTTTCTCTTCGAAAAATTTCTTGATGTTGAGTTTTCTGGTAAACTTGTGGACATCAATATAGGCTTCAAATTTATTCATGCTGGAAGGGGGTGCATATTTCAGGCCTTTATTCAGTAACTCTACTTCCTTGTTATTGAATTTAGTGTTGGTGAGGTTGAAAAGGCCATCTGTGAGATCCTGGTTTACTCTTCTTGTTCTCTCCTCCTTTTTTGATTTTTTAGATTGAATTCTAGTCCCTGCTCTTGTGCCTCTGTTTCTGGATTTTTTCTTTTCGGTGTGTGAGGGAATTCCAAGCCTAAAAAACGTTCAGTATGGTTTTTTTTGTGTTGTTCAGTTTGTGTTGGTTCCAAATGTTTGCTGTTTTCTATGTTGTGATAATATGACGGATGATGACTTTCCCTGTGTTTATATCGGTCATCTTTTCTTTGTGGTTTCGGGGTTGTTTGTGCAAGTGGTCTGAGAGTAGGTCTACTAGATGTTCTAGGTGTTCCTTGGTTTCCGAAGGGTCTATGTCTTGGGTGGAAGGATGGCCTCCAAGGTGGGGAGGGAGATCTCCTTGTGTAACTAGGTTGGTTATAGCGATAATTTGAGTTTAAATAGTTGCGACGTTGGCGTGGGTATTGTCTATAAGGTTCTCTACGTGAATAATTATTGGGATATCTGGTAGTCTTATAGTGGCCTCTGTGAAAGTTGTGGCCCTCTTCTCTGGAGTTCCCATATTCAAAATGCCTTCTCAGCTGGTCTGGGTTCCTATAGCTGGCATATCCTGATTTTTTATAAGACTCTCTATCTGGTGTTGTTTCATTCTCTTGTTGTATTGTTGTGGAGTTCTGGATCTGGTTGTGTGTGTTGCTGTCTGTTACTCCTTTCTGCCATTTATAGATCATATTATTCTTCTGGTCCGCTAAGTCACGGGTGAACTTCCGTTGCTTCTTTAGTTTTTGTTCCTTTTCAAAGTTTTTTAGATCATTTTTTATCTCGGTAATATGGTCTTGATATTCCTCCAAGTCTTTACATGGAGCTAGGTTGCCCTGCAGCTCGTCGATTTTGGTTGTGATAGTTTCCAGTTTCCTCTTTTTGCGTTTTATAATGAGTTTCATTAAATTCAGACTGCAGTCGTTGAAGAACCCTTGCCATTCTTCAATGTCCGGGATTGTCCCGCCAATATCTCTTTCCGGTGCAATGTCCCATCTAAGGCTTCTAGGTATCATACCTTTCTGAATATATGTTTCAAGTGTGGAGATATGCCATTTTATGGCTAGTTCTTTTTGCAATAGGTGTTTTACTGTTCTAAAAAGTTCATCAAAGCTGTCTGAGATTTCCCTCATGTCATCCTCTTCTTCTATTAGTAGTGCTGATCTGTTAAATTCTCGTCTTAGTTGCGAAATATCCATAGTTGTTATATTGTTGGGTGGCCCAAAGGATGTTATGATATTGGGTAGTCCTGAGGCAGCTCCTTAGTGTTGACCAAATAGTAATATGGGGGTGGTTGTACTTTTTTTAAACGTAAAAAAAGTGCGTTTAAGGAGCGCTTCAAGCTGGGTGCAGCAGCTGCCTAAGAATAAGGGGTCAGGCCTTATTAAGGGTAACAGAGAATTATTAAGAACTAATACGCTTTGCAAAAAGTCAATTAGTTTTAGGCGCGCTTTAGGATAGGGTTGGGGAATGGAGGGACGGGGTGAAAGATCTTCTTCTCAATCAGTAGGTATAAACACTGTTAGAGGTTATTTGACACCAGATATCCTATATTGCTAGGTAATATCTGGTTATGTGCAATACCTCTATGTTTATCATAAAGATATTTTATGCTGCCTGGTTTTACTCATACAGCAATTGGTCTTAATAGTTGTGGTACGGTCCTGGTCCACATATAAAAACAGAAACACTATAGGTATATATTCATAAAATATCTTTCTGAAATGTGTTATCATTTACTTCTGTTATACATACAAAGAAAGGAGTATGGCACTCACCGCCGCGGCCCGGGGGTACGCCGACCTACCCAGGGCCTCTGAGGTTTAATCGCCTGAATGGTTTTTCCCAATATATGATCACTGCTGTAGTGGGTATCCTCTTATGGAGAACTCCTCCGGTGTCTGGTGCTCCTCTCTGTATTGCTCTGCTGCCGTTGCCCTGGGATACTGTACCTTCCCAGGATCCTTGGGTAGTTACTCGATTGGTAGATGAATTAGTTGCACTGGATCTCATCACACATATTCCAGCTTCTTTAATAAAGACCGTCAGGAATCTTCTTAATAGTAAAACTTCTTTATTTATAAAATAATAATAGATCAGTGCAAAGGCGGTGGCTGACACAGGTCAGCAGTCTCTATGTTCAAGGTGAATACATGAACTCCAGACGTTTTGGTGATTGGGGCAGAGCGTTTATGTCTGTCCTTGTGCAGCGTTTTTCAATCAAGACTGCACGTCTATGTTCAAATGTCTTAAATGTCTTAAAAGTAGATCTGCCTGATAGAACACCAAGGCAGAGAAGATCAACTGTAATAATCCGTGGAAAGACCGGGGGCGCGATCAGGCGGCTTCCCAACTTCAAGTCTTCTTTTAAGCTTACATAAAATAACTCACCGACGCGCGTTTCGGCACTTCCTGCCGTCCTCTGGGTGTGTTCTGGGCCTGCGTCCTACGGCCCTTTATATTGGTCATGTATTGGTGACGTCATCCCTCCGCTAGGTATTCTGGGAGATGAAGTCCTTTGCTGTAGTTCCAATTGCCGGCTTTTGACGCCGCCGCTGTTTTTCTAATTCCTGTCAGTTGCCCTTCAGGAGGTTTACTGTTCCTTCTCAGCTGGAAGTTTTATTCAGGGTCCATTCCAGGGGAAAAACAATTAAGGTTAAAAAACTCAAAATGTCTTATGTAATATCTAATATTCACTCGTATATACTTATAATTACACCGGTTTCTTCTATTTAAAAAACAGGTATAAGATTTCTATGTATTTCTATAATAACAGTTGCAGTAAGATGAACAGGATTAATAGATAAATACCGGTACTTAAAATTATTATATAAGATATCCAATTAAAAAGATCTTTTTACAACTACCAAAATAGAAAGGATAATAGATATATGCATAAATAAATAAATATATAAGTATAGATAAATATATATGTATAAATAAATGTCTATAAATATAGGCACATAAAACGGATAATAAATATATGTATAAATAAATGAATATAAAAATATATAGGTAAAAAAATATATATAGGTACATGATGGTAATTCTAATAAATTCAGTAATTGCCGTTAATTGGGTATTGGTAACACCCTCCGGTACGGTCAGTCAGATTGAGGGATATACTAATAAATTATATTAAATATTATATCAAAGCTAAGCTAAATATACCTTACGGATATAGGACAACAGTATATATGAATAGTAACGCTATTACAGTTATACTGTATCCATATTGTCCATAAGTAAAAAATTATTATGTATTTGTTCAAATAATTACTGAGGGTCTTATGTGTCTTCAGATAATTTCTGAGAGTTATTTATATCACTAATTTATTGAGTGTCTGAGGTAGCATGGGGGTTTCTTTGTAACCTATTTGTTCTCCAAAAAACAGTTTAAATCCAGGTCCACATTGAGGCCATTTGGTGTAAAACTGTCTAATTCAAACATCCAGAACATCTCCCTTTGTGCCAGAGTCCGTTCCATGTTGCTCCCTCTCCAGTTTTTATGGATTTTTTCAATTATCCAGTAGCTTAACCCCGTTGCATCTTTATTATGTTTCTCTAAGAAGTGTAGGGATAGATTGTGGGTTTTAAGTCCGTTTTGTATGTTCCTTAGATGCTCCGCTAAACGTATTTTGAGCTGTCTTTTAGTCTTTCCTACATATAGAAGATCACATGGACATTTCAAACAATAAATTACTTCTTTAGTGTTACAGGTGGTATATTCCTTAATCTTGTATACTTGATTATTCTTGGGATTCTTGAATGACTCTTGGCTCGGAGTAAAGCATGCTGTTTTCAATGATAGTTTGCAGGCCTTGCAATCTCTGCACCTGGTGAACTTATTATCAATGGCGGCCACCTTGTTAGGTGGATTAATGTAGCTAGTAGTTACTAGTTGCGCTAGGGTTTGGGGTCTTCTGTATATAAAGGTTGGTTTGTCCTTGAGGATCTTCTCAAGTGTGGAATCTGACTGCAGAACGTTCCAGTGTTTCTTAATTATATTTTCTAACTTTTTGTAGTCCTTATTGTATTTTGTTATGAATGGAACACTTATTTCCGATTTCCCCTTCTCCTTATTTTTCTGGGTTTTAGATTCTTCATTCACTCCTGAGATGGTTTTACTAATGGATTCTTCTGGGTATCCCTTTTCTATAAATCTAGCCCCTAGTAGGTTCGCTTGTTCCAAAAATGTTGCATCATCTGTGCAGTTCCTCCGGATCCGCCTAAATTGTCCCTTAGGGATATTCCGCAGCCAGGTTGGGTGATGGCAGCTGTCTACCGGTATATAGCTATTTCTATCAGTGTCTTTAAAGTAGGTTTTCGTCTTAATTTGTTGGTCTGCTTTATAGATCGTAAGGTCCAGGAAATTAATTTCTGTTTGACTGGTTTCATATGTGAATTTAATGTTCCATGTGTTTTCATTAAGCGTTTGCAAAAACTGTTGTAGGTCTTGTTCCGTACCCTCCCAGAAAAAAATGCAGTCGTCTATATATCTTTTATAGAATTTCAATTCTGATGGTCTTAGTTGGTACATTCTCTCTTTCTCCCAGAGAGCCATAAATAGATTTGCCAGACTAGGGGCAAATTTGCCTCCCATCGCCACACCTATGCGTTGCAGGTAGAATGTACCCTCATACCAGAAATAGTTGTGGGTTAAGCAGAAGTGTAGGGTTTCCAGGAGAAATTCTATCTGTTGGGGAAGCAGCTTACCATCTTCGTTCAGAAAAAATTGCACTGCTTCTAGTCCTTTTTCATGAGGTATAATTGTATAGAGGGCGCTAACATCCGCTGTTGCTAGCACCAAATTATGGCAAGGCTGATATTGCTTTATTAATTCTAGGAGGGAGCCTGAGTCTTTCAGAAAGGCAGGTGTTTGTTGGACCAGAGGCTGGAGGAACGAGTCTATATACTCTCCCAGTCTGCTCGGAGACCCTGAATAAAACTTCCAGCTGAGAAGGAACAGTAAACCTCCTGAAGGGCAACTGACAGGAATTAGAAAAACAGCGGCGGCGTCAAAAGCCGGCAATTGGAACTACAGCAAAGGACTTCATCTCCCAGAATACCTAGCGGAGGGATGACGTCACCAATACATGACCAATATAAAGGGCCGTAGGACGCAGGCCCAGAACACACCCAGAGGACGGCAGGAAGTGCCGAAACGCGCGTCGGTGAGTTATTTTATGTAAGCTTAAAAGAAGACTTGAAGTTGGGAAGCCGCCTGATCGCGCCCCCGGTCTTTCCACGGATTATTACAGTTGATCTTCTCTGCCTTGGTGTTCTATCAGGCAGATCTACTTTTAAGACATTTAAGACATTTGAACATAGACGTGCAGTCTTGATTGAAAACGCTGCACAAGGACAGACATAAACGCTCTGCCCCAATCACCAAAACGTCCGGAGTTCATGTATTCACCTTGAACATAGAGACTGCTGACCTGTGTCAGCCACCGCCTTTGCACTGATCTATTATTATTTTATAAATAAAGAAGTTTTACTATTAAGAAGATTCCTGACGGTCTTTATTAAAGAAGCTGGAATATGTGTGATGAGATCCAGTGCAACTAATTCATCTACCAATCGAGTAACTACCCAAGGATCCTGGGAAGGTACAGTATCCCAGGGCAACGGCAGCAGAGCAATACAGAGAGGAGCACCAGACACCGGAGGAGTTCTCCATAAGAGGATACCCACTACAGCAGTGATCATATATTGGGAAAAACCATTCAGGCGATTAAACCTCAGAGGCCCTGGGTAGGTCGGCGTACCCCCGGGCCGCGGCGGTGAGTGCCATACTCCTTTCTTTGTATGTATAACAGAAGTAAATGATAACACATTTCAGAAAGATATTTTATGAATATATACCTATAGTGTTTCTGTTTTTATATGTGGACCAGGACCGTACCACAACTATTAAGACCAATTGCTGTATGAGTAAAACCAGGCAGCATAAAATATCTTTATGATAAACATAGAGGTATTGCACATAACCAGATATTACCTAGCAATATAGGATATCTGGTGTCAAATAACCTCTAACAGTGTTTATACCTACTGATTGAGAAGAAGATCTTTCACCCCGTCCCTCCATTCCCCAACCCTATCCTAAAGCGCGCCTAAAACTAATTGACTTTTTGCAAAGCGTATTAGTTCTTAATAATTCTCTGTTACCCTTAATAAGGCCTGACCCCTTATTCTTAGGCAGCTGCTGCACCCAGCTTGAAGCGCTCCTTAAACGCACTTTTTTTACGTTTAAAAAAAGTACAACCACCCCAATATGGCCATCTTGCCTGCGACCTGATCCATGTAAAGGTTGCAATTGGAATGTTTCAAATATTTTTCCAAGTCTTCATAGCTCAACATTTCAAATGCAAATACTGTACATTTTCTGGCAAATCTGGCAAATCTTTTCTCAAATCCGGCCCTCCCGGGAATCCTCTATTTCAGGGTGTTCCTGCTCAGATAAGGGTACTCCCTTCCCAACCACAGGGCTACTTGAATGTTGACGGCGATCTGTCCTTCCTGTAGTGGTACAGGGATGGTTTCGGAAAGGATGTAGTCCTCCTCACTGATCGCCTGGATGTAGGTAGCACTCTTGCTAGTCCAGCATTGGCTGGCTCGTATTCCTCTATCTCCTCCTCTTGCACCGGCTCGAAGGGGTCAGCTGGGCCTTGGGGTTTGTATCCAGCAGTGACGGTTTGAGGGGAATCATGCTTGGCATTTGTGTTCTTCCCTTCTGCTGGCTCACCCTAACTGGTTACCATGGCCTTGGCGTCCTCCTTGACAGCAATTGAGGATACAGCCTTCATCTCCCTGCTCTACTGCCTTCGCAGTAGTAACTTGCTTTGGATTATCCAGATTTAACCACATCCCATAGCGCTCCTCAACATCATCCTTCCATGCTTGCTTTAGGTCAGGAGAAAAGAACTCAAGTTGCTCTGATTACGCTAGTGAAATCATCAACTTTTCCGACGGGGCTGGTGCGGGTAGGCCTGTGGTTTCAGCTGGGGCCTTCAACTCTGCTCCAGTCAGGAGGCCATGGCGATACCAAGCGGGCTCCGCTATCTTACTGCGGTATGGCAGAATAGGCACTGATACAGCAGGGTTGTCAGTGCAATAACGCTCCACACTCCACACAAACAGGGACTAACCCTTATTCTCTGTCGGCCATCCAGAGGGTAAATATTGGTATGGCAAGCATCCTCCCAGTGTTCATCATTAGCGTAGCAACGTCCAGGATGTTCTTACTGCAAGACTCTTACTTGCTCCTGAGTGGAGGCTGGATGGTGATTCTCCCAGGAGGTTTTGTCCGCTGGCCATTTTAATCCAAGAGGCACAGTCAATGACTGCATTGGTACTCTTTCCGTGGCACACTCAGTCTCTTGCTCTGGCTCACTTTCCTTGAGGCGACCTTGTGGGGGGCTTTTATGTGATCTACCCCCAGGACTCCTAGAGCGCTCTGCTCCCGTCTTAGCACACCATGTGGGCGGGGGATGCGGCTGGTGGCACCACTCAGCTCCCTTCAGCAGCTGAGTGAAAGCGAGCGTGCTCACTCTCACCCAAGTCTGCTAAGTGGGAGCGGAAGTCAGATGAGTGAAGCGGGATGACCTGGGGGGGTTCACACAGCGGGGCATCCCAATTCAGGATGGAACAAAGGAAAACAAAGGAACAACACACAGGAAAGTGACATTTCTGTGTGTTGTTTCTCTTTAAGCTCCTCCACCAAAAAGTCAGATGAGAGAGGGTCCTACCTACAGTGCTGCGAAATATGTCAGAGCTGTAAAATGTATAATAACAGTGTGTGAGTGTGGAGGGAACATTAGAGTGTGAGCTCTGAGGGACAGGGAGTCATGTGACTGCTTCTATGTGCTCTGTACAGCGCTGTGGAATATGTCAGAGCTATATACATGTATAATAACAGTGTGTGAGTGTGGAGGGGACATTAGAGTGTGATCTCTGAGGGACAGGGAGTCATGTGACTGCTTCTATGTGCTCTGTACAGTGCTGTGGAATATGTCAGTGCTATATACATGTATAATAACAGTGTGTGAGTGTGGAGGGGACATTAGAGTGTGAGCTCTGAGGGACAGGGAGTCATGTGACTGCTTCTATGTGCTCTGTACAGTGCTGTGGAATATGTCAGTGCTATATAAATGTATAATAACAGTGTGTGAGTGTGGAGGGGACATTAGAGTGTGAGCTCTGAGGGACAGGGAGTCATGTGACTGCTTCTATGTGCTCTGTACAGTGCTGTGGAATATGTCAGTGCTATATAAATGTATAATAACAGTGTGTGAGTGTGGAGGGGACATTAGAGTGTGAGCTCAACTGGTGCAGAGGCTGAAAAAGCAGTTCTCCAGTCAAAGTGTCATGGACCGGGTGGAGCGGACTCGGGTGTGGATCCGCTTTAACTGTGGAACCGATGGCGGGTACCGTGTCAGGGGAGCGGAGTCTAAGAGGCCACCGGTATTCACCAGAGCCCACCGCAAGGCAGGTTGGTCTTGTGCGGCGAGTGACCCCCAGGTCGCTACCCCCTAACAGCGGCCCAGTCCCACAGTCAGCCGAGGTTCAGTGAGGTACACAAATGACAGGCAAAAAGGCGTAGTAGTACAGGCAGAGATCGGGGCTGGCAGCACAGGTTCGCGGTAAAGGTGAGTAGCCGAGGTCGGGGCAGGCAGCAAAGGTTTAGAGTCGGGGACAGGCAGAGGTCGGTACACGGGTGAGCAATCCAAGAATGTCTGACTTTCAACAAGCATGGAGAGACCAAGATCCGGCACTGAAGGAAGGAACTGCCTGTTTAAATAGGGGAAGATGATGCAGGATTGGATGACATAAACACCAATCAGTGCTGTAAAGGCCCTTTAAATCTCAGGGATCCTGTGCGCTCGCCCTCTAGTGGACGGAGACGTGTGCGCACCTGACCATGCAAGGAGGAAGCATTGGGGGAAGGGCGGCAGCTGGAAGCAGCCCTGAGGGAAGATGGATGACGGCTGCATGCAGCCATGGAGGTAGGTGAAATGCTGTGAGACGGGCGTGCAGCGCTCGCCCCCTAACACATAGAAATGAAGCATTCCAGTTAGTGTTAAATTGTAAAAGAATGTTCCCCATAGACATGGCCATGATGAATATTTATGTGCAGCCTTTCCCAGTTCCATGCAATTAAACAAACTTTGCAATAGCACAACTAGTTCTGTGGTCAGATTGCACAGATGATAGAGCTTCTCTGGAGAGCGGTGGCAGTAATAACAATAAATGAACAGAACATAAACAGGAGAGCCCTGACCGTACCTGGATAAAGAAAAGCTTCGGCTTCCCCACCAGGCTCCTACACTTATCACCTCGGAAAAGCATGGCCATGGCCATGGCTCCGTCCGTGCCGTAGATCTGACCCTCCTCTCCATGGCTCAGGAGGATGCAGGCAAAGCAAGCGCTTCACTGTGGTTCTCCTGTGCCACTGATAAAGGGAAATCAAATTAACCCATTATTTCTGATCTAGAGTATAGCACCAAAATATGTCATGATGACATTCAAAAAGTGTGTAGATATCAAATGCATACAATCAGGGCCGGATTATTATTGGTGCAGAAGAGCACCTGCTCCAGGCCTCCACAGCTCAGGGAGCTTAAAGATGAACAACCACATACAGTATATGCCAATGTTATTCTATTTGGGTGTATAAGTAACCTCTCTTCCTAATAGCCGACGTGTTTATATGGATTTTTAACATAACACAATTTTGCGATCTGACCCACTTTTCCCTTAGGACACTCAGAGCCGTAGCAGCCATGAGGCGAATGAGGCACTGGCCTGGGGCGCAACTACAGCTTCATGCAAGGGGGCGCAGCCAGCGCCGTATCGATTTAATAAAAAAAAATACAATTCTGTGATTACTCACCTGTAGAATTGGTATTATGAGTATACAGTACGTCCTGCTCCAAATCTAATACTTACACGTGGGATATACTGCGCCAGGACTGCAAAGACATCGAAAATAGGCTCCTCCCAGCCCCCCAAATACCCAGGGACCTCCCACAAATCCCCAGCATTGAAAAGCAGTTAAGGAGAAGCCGGGAGAATTAAACAATCCAAACTAACTATAACAATGATAACAATCACCATACAGGGGATCCAAGATAATGCAACCAAGGGTGGGTTGGAGCAGGACGTACTGTATACTCATAATACCAATTCTACAGGTGAAAAATCACAGAATTGTATTATTCTTAGTATACAGTACGTCCTGCTCCAAATCTAATACTTACACGTGGGACATCCAATAGCAGTGTCCATAAAGTAGGATGGGATCCCCAAGAAAAATTAGCAGCAGGCAGTTTAAACCACTGCCGCCTGCAAAACCTTGCGGCCAAAAACAGCATCAGCTGAGGCCCTAACATCAACCTTGTAAAACTTTGAAAAGGTATGAACAGAAGACCAAGTAGCAGCCTTGCAAACTTGTTCAACAGAAGCCTGGTGCTGGAAAGCCCAAGAGGCACCAATAGCACGAGTGGAATGAGCAGTAAGGCGGAAGGGAGGATTCTTCCCCTTAGCAGAGTAGGCCTGAATCACAGCCTGACGAATCCACTTGCTGATAGTAGACTTGGCAGGAGCCAAACCCTTCCTAGGACCAGAAGGGACCACAAAAAGAGCATCAGTTTTCCTGAAAGGTGCAGTAGCCACCAGATAGTACTTCAGACACCTAACCACATCCAAAGAGTGCAAAACCCTCTCCTTAGCATTGCTAGGATTAGGGCACAAAGAAGGAAATGAAATGCAGACACTACCTTAGGCAGAAAGTCAGGTTTGAAACGAAACACCACCTTGTCCTGGTGTCTCTCATAGTAGGGGGGCTGAATGGACAACGCCGCCAACTCAGACACACGCCTGACAGAAGTGCTAGCCACCAGAAATACAACCTTGAGCGTAAGAATGGCCAAGGCAGCATCCTGCACAGGTTCAAAGGGAGCACATTTTGTAATATTAATACATTAATATCAGACCTGTAATATCAATTCTGCACAACGTTTTTTTTTTTTTTTTTTTACCTTAAAAAAAAAATATAACATGGCAGACGTGGTCACAGAATTTTTCACATTTAAAAAAAAAACAAAAAAAAAACAATATGAATTAATTATGAATATTTAAAGATTGTTCCATTGAAATGCATTGGAGAGCGCCAGGTAGCGAGAGGTCATACCTGTCGCTGTTCAAGGTCGGACGCTGGCGCTGTGGGCTGAGGCTGGAATAATGATGGATGAGTGGCTATCTGGCGCTATCTCAGTCGGTAAGCAGGATCGGCTTGATAAATGTGTGATTGTGGTGGGGAGCAGGTGTTCTCGTGGCGGTGCCCGTCATTACCGGTCACTCACCAGGCGCTACCTGTCGATATCCCTTGTTAAATAAGGGCCTTAGACTCACACCAGTCAATGTAGGCACGCCAAACCCTGTAATAAATGGAAGAGGAAGACTTCTTCTTAGCTTTAATCAAAGTATCCACAACTGAGGAAGACAGCCCCTTCTCCATCAAGATGGAGGTTTCAGCAGCCAAGCCGTCAAAGCCAGAGTTTGTAAATTGGGATGGCGTAGTGAGCCCTGAGTGATCAGATCTGGCACCAAGGGCAGAGCGTACTGATCTACTGCCAGCTGTACCACGTCTGCTAACCACACTCTTCTTGGTAACCTGGGGACCACCAGAATTGCTGGCACCCCTTCGAGAGTAATCTTGCGCAAAACCCTGCCCAGCAGGGGGATTGGGGGGAAGACATAAAGGAACTGAAAGTCCTTCCATGACATTGCTAGCGCATCCGAGGTCAGGGCCAGAGGATCCCTGGACAGAGAGACAAAAGCTGGAAGCTTGTGGTTGAGGCGGGGCGCAAACAGATCCACATCTGGTTGGCCCCAACGGTGACACAGAGATTGAAACACCCTGCTGCATAGCGAGAGGTCCCCCTGCTCAGAGAGTCCGCCAGGCGATTTTCCACCCCCGGGATGTACACAGCTGAAATGCAGGGGACATTGGCCTCCGCCCAAGTCAGGATCAGAGACGCTTCCTGGAGGGCCCCCTTGCTCCGGGTCCCTCCCTGATGATTGATGTAGGCAACTGCCGTCTGGTTGTCCGAGCGCACCTGAACAGGCAGGCCCTGAAGATGAGTAGTCAAGCGAGCCAGAACTAACCTGATCATAGAAACATAGAAACATAGAAGGTTGACGGCAGAAGGAGACGGCGTTGTCCATTCAGCTCCAAGACATTGATAGGTGTGTGGGCCTCCCGAGGACCCCACCTCCCCTGGAACCGCAGGGACTTCCAGAAACCCCCCCAACCTGACAGACTGGCATCCGTGGTGACCGTCTCCCAGGGAGGGGCAAGAAAGGATCTGCCCCCCAACAGGTTCCTTGAGTCCATCCACCACAAGAGGGACCTCCTGACCAGGGGGGAGAGCACACAGACCCTGTCCAGGGACGCTGGGTCCTTGTCCCATACAGACAGTAGGTGAAGTTGCAGAGGCCTCAAGTGGAACTGAGCATAAGGGACCGCTTCGAAGCACGCCACCATCAGGCCCACCAGCTGCATCCCCTGCCTGATGGAGGGATGGGGACAAGCTAGGAGGGACTGAGCCTGTGCAATCAGACTGTCCACATTCTGCTGAGGAAGGAAGATCCTTGCCTGAGCTGTATCCAGATTCATTCCTAGGAACGGAGTTACCAAGGAAGGGGACAGTGAGGACTTGGGGTGGTTGATCACCCATCCAAATGACTCCAGAGTGGACACCACCAGCTGAGTATCCAACTCTACCTGATGTAGAGACTGGGAAGGGATGAGGATGTCGTCCAGATAGGGAAGCACGTGGACGCCCTGACATCTGAGTAGAGGCATCACGCCAGCCAGCACCTTGGTGAACACCCTGGGGGCTGAAGTGAGGCCGAAGGGCAAGGCCACAAATTGGTAATGTTGATCCATCAGAGCGAACCTGAGGAACCTTTGATGACCTGGGAACACATGAATATGAAGGTAAGCATCTTTGATGTCCACAGAAGTCATGAAATCCCCTTGGCGCAGGGAACTGATGGCAGAGCGCAGAGTTTCCATGCGAAAGCGCTTGCCCCTGACAAACTTGTTGAGAATCTTTAAGTCCAGGATGGGCCTCACAGAACCATCCTTTTTGGGTACTGTGAATAGGTTGGAATAAAAGCCCTTGCCTTTTTCTCTTAAAGGGACCTGGCAGATGACCCCCAGCTCCAGGAGGCCCTGCACTGCTTGCACTAGCTCCTGAGCTGACACAGGGTCCTGAGGAATCCGGGATCTGATGAATCTTGGAGGGGGATCGGCAGCAAACTCCAACTTGTAACCGGAGGACACTACCTCCTGAATCCACCGGTCTGAGACATGAAGCCTCCAGACGTGAGCGAAGTGCTGCAGCCGTCCCGCCACCCGAATGGGTGAGGGCACCCCATCATGCCTGAGGGGGCTTGGGAGAGGATTTAGCTTTGGGACCCCAGGAGGAGCCAGGATGTCCACGTCCTCTGCCTCTACCCCTGAAATCTCCCCAGGCCGGGGCCGAGGTTGCCACCTGCGCTGGGGTAACCTGCCTCCCTTAGCAAAAATACAACTCTGTGAGGTACTCACCTGTCGAGTTGGCATTATACGCATACAGCACGTCCTGCTCCAGAAGTAGTAATAACATGTGGGTAGTCCTCCGGCGCGGTGCACTGCAGACATGTAGAAAACAAGCCACTCCCGGCCCTTCATATACTGGAGGACCTCCCACAAATCCCCAGCATTGAAAAGCAGTGAAAAATAGAGACCAGGAAAAAGCAACCACCCAAAACTGGCAAAAATATCAAAGATAACAATCACCAACAGGGGATCCAGAACAAGGTGAAACAGGGTGGGGTGGAGCAGGACATGCTGTATGCGTATAATACCAACTCTACAAGTGAGTACCTCACAGAGTTGTATTATTCTAAGCATACAGCACGTCCTGCTCCAGAAGTAGTAATAACATGTGGGACATCCAATAGCAGTGTCCATAAAACAGGGTGGGATCCCCAACAGAAGGCAGCAGCAGGCAGTCTAAACCAGTGTCGCCTGCAGAACCTTGCGGCCGAACACAGCGTCAGCTGAGGCCCGAACATCAACCTTGTAAAACTTAGTAAAGGTATGTACAGAAGACTAAGTAGCGGCCTTGCAAACTTGTTCAACAGAGGCCTGGTGCTGAAAAGCCCAAGAAGCCCCAACAGCTCTAGTAGAGTGAGCAGTAAGACGAAAGGGGGGAGTCTTCCCCTTGGCAGTATAGGCTTGAACAACAGTCTGACGAATCCATTTACTGATGGTAGACTTGGCGGGAGCCAGACCCTTCCTAGGCCCATGAGGCACAACGAAGAGAGCATCCGTCTTCCTAAAGGCCTGCGTGGTAACCAAGTAAGACTTGACACACCTGACCACATCCAAGGAATGCAAAACCCTTTCCTTAGGGTTACTATGATTGGGGCACAAGGAAGGAAGCACGATGTCTTAATTCAAATGAAATGCAGACACAACCTTGGGCAGGAAGTCTGGCTTGAAGCGAAACACCACCTTGTCCCGGTGTCTCTCAAAGTAGGGAGGCTGAATAGACAAGGCAGCCAACTCAGACACGCGTCTGACCGAAGTAATGGCTACCAGGAAGACAACCTTGATCGTGAGCACAGCTAATGCGGCCTCGTGGATAGGCTCAAATGGAGCCCCCTGCAGGGCCGACAACACCAAGTTCAGGTCCCGAACAGGAACCATAGGTTTCCGAGGGGGGCGCACATGAGTGACTCCCTGAAAGAAGGTCTTGATAAGAGAGTGATTGGCAAAAGTCTCCCTGAAAGAAGATGGACAGGGCCGAAACCTGGCCCTTCAAGGTACTGAGCTTGAGACCTAAGTCTAGGCCATGTTGTAAGAACTCGAGCACCCTGGATACTAAGAATTCCCGGCAGGGAAGAGACCTGGATTCACATCAGTCAATGTAAGCCCGCCACACTCTATAGCAGATGGCAGCAGAAGTCTTCTTCCTGGCTTGGACCATGGTAGCCACAACAGATTCAGACAAACCTTTTTCCCTCAAGATGGCGGTTTCAATAGCCAGGCCGTCAAAGCCAGCGTTAGTAAATTGGGATGGCGTAGAGACCCCTGGGTCAGAAGGTCTGGTAACCTTGGCAGATCGCACTTATCTATTGCCATTTGAACCACGTCCGCGAATCACACTCTTCTTGGCCACCTTGGGGCCACCAGAATCGCGTGTACCCCTTCCGGAGCGATCTTGCGCAGCACTCTGCCCAGAAGGGGAATTGGTGGAAACACATACTGGAGCCGAAACTCCTTCAAAGACATTGACATGGCATCCGTGGCCAGAGCCAGAGGATCCTGAGACAGGGATACAAAGCTCGAGACGATCCACGTCCGGCACACCCCAACGGTGACAAAGTGACTGAAATACCCTATCGCAGAGGGACCATTCCCCCTGACGGGACGACCCCCTGCTCAGAGCATCTGCTAGCAGATTCTCCGTCCCCGGAATGTAGACAGCCGATATGCATTGTACATTGGTCTCTGCCCAAGTTAGAATCAGAGACACCTCCTGGAGAGCACCCTTGCTCCGAGTTCCTCCCTGATGATTGATGTAGGCTACGGCCGTCCTGTTGTCTGAGCGTACCTGAACCGCCAGACCCTTCAGGTGTTGGGTCAGTCTTTCCAGTACCAACCTGACCGCCCTGAGTTCCAGGACATTAGGCTCGATTCAGAGACACATTCGTCCGGACTTCCGTAGCTGTCTGTGAAAGTTTTGGTGGGTGTTTGTCATTTCTTGGCTTTTTTTTTGTACATTTGTGTACAATGTGTATATGCGCTTTCGATAAACGGAAGCAATTCGGAACATTTCCAAACAAAATTGAAAAATTTCCGTTCCTTCAGAAAACTTCCGCTGCTGGGATGGTTTCCGTCTGATTCAGAGAGCTGTTTGCCGACGGCTCACCACCCTATAAATTCGTTTAATTGTAAAACCACTTCCGACACCTCTGAGGACTCGGATTGCTATTGTTGAACATGTTTTGCGGCTATGTGGAGGAGTCTGCGCGCCTTTAGCACCAAGGCATTGCATGTATCAGCATGGCCGAGGCCATAAATTGTATAGCAATGCACCTGAATCAATACATTTCATGTATGTCTTATAGATGCATTTTAATGCTGACCTAAATTAGTCCTTAGCATGTAAACATTTATTTTTCCACGCATCCATATAATTGCTATATTTTTTTAGACTTATGTCCTTTGTGAATTATATTTGGATTGTTGAACTTGAATCTTAATGTGTTGTAGGAGTTAGTGTTTTAGTTGGTTACCTTTGCTTTGTGTAATTATTTTATATTTGGTTGCAGGAACCGCAAGATGTGCCACTCGCCCTTGCTCCTGATGCCCGTTCTTTGCCTGCAGAATGCGGGCCAGGGGTTCTCTAATCGGGCACTATGCAAAACCCGGCCCGTGGTGGCGAGGGCCCTCTGGCTTATGAAGTCCCGATTTAGGTGTTTGGACCATATGGGGGGGGGGGGGCACTGCAGTATGACCCCAACAAGGTTATACCAAAATTTTAATTTACAGGGACCACACGTGCCAGAGTGGCACAACTGAGTGTCAGGGTCCTTCAGTTGGTGGGCGAGATGCAGGAACTGCGCAACTTGTTGTGGACCACAGATGAAGAATAATGTTCAGTGGCCTGCCATTGCTATGTATTTAATTTTTTATAGTTGTAAAAAGTTGAAATTAAACACATTTTTAAAAAATGCATATTTGATGCTGGTAATTATTACAAAAAAATGACATTGTCATTTCATTAACAAACTACATTAACACAAAACTAATGGGCACAGAAATATTTAAAGATGAATATTCACATGACCGAGAAGTGATTTGGGTGAGCTTTAAGGGTCCAAAAGGGAAGATGGAGGATAGTGATAAGTGATTTGGGTAAGTTTTAGGGTGCTAAAATGGAAGAAGAACCTAAGCGCTAAGTGGTTAGGGTGAGCTTTAAGGACCCAAAAGGGAAAAGGCAGGATAGCGCTAAGTGGTTAGGGTGAGCTTTAAGGACCCAAAAGGGAAAAGGCAGGATAGCGCTAAGTGGTTAGGGTGAGCTTTAAGGACCCAAAAGGGAAAAGGCAGGATAGCGCTAAGTGGTTAGGGTGAGCTTTAAGGACCCAAAAGGGAAAAGGCAGGATAGCGCTAAGTGGTTAGGGTGAGCTTTAAGGACCCAAAAGGGAAAAGGCAGGATAGTGCTAAGTGGTTAGGGTGAGCTTTAAGGGTCCAAAAGGGAAGATGGAGGATGGAGTGCTAAGTGGTTTAGCTAAACATTGTAGTAGAAGTGAGGGTGGCAAATATGTAGGCGAGCACTTTAATGAGTTAAGTTTGTAGTGCGCAGGCGCAAGATCGTAAGGATTCCGTCTGGACGATTATTTTGGGTAAAATGGAAACAGAATCTATCGGGAAACGTAAAGGATTCGTTGGAGGATACGATGGGAAAAGGGCAAAAACGAAAGCCTACGTTGTAACATGTGGAAATGAAACGGAAAAGTCTGGATGGAAAATGACATCCGCGTAATTCGTAATATGCCGTACGAACGGACGGAAACTTTACACAAGGTTTTCAATGCATGCATAGAATCGCTCGAACGCTCATACGAGAGCGGGAACATTTGAAAAAAATACGACATCGGCACCGTTTTGAAAGTTTTTTTGTGTCTCTCTGAATCGAGCCTATTGATAGGAAGATGGGCCTCCCGAGGGCCCCATCTCCCCTGGAAGCGCAGGGACTTCCAGAAACCCCCCCAGCCCGAAAGACTGGCATCCGTCGTGACCGTCTCCCAGGAGGGAGCCAGGAAGGATCTGCCCCTTGTCAAGTTCCTGTGGTCCAACCACCACGCAAGGGATTGACTGACCGAGGGGGGAATCACCCAGCTGTCGTCCAGAGACGCTGGGTCCTTGTTCCATACTGACAGAAGGTGAAGCTGCAGAGTTCTCAGATGAAACTGGGCATAGGGCACCGCCTCGAAGCTTGCCACCATCGAGCCCACCAACTGCATTCCCTGCGGATGGAGGGATGAGGGTCCGCGAGCAGGGATCTCGCCTGGGTTATCAGAGCTTCCACCTTCAGCGGAGGAAGGAATATCCTTGATTGAACCGAGTCCAGAATCATCCCCAGAAACGGGGTCACTGAGGAGGGGGACAGAGGGGACTTTGGGTAATTGATCACCCAGCCGAAGGACTCCAGGGTGGACACCACCGACCGAGTGTCCAGCTCTGCCTGCCGCAGGGACTGAGAGGTGATGAGAATATCGTCCAGGTAGGGCAACACACGTATGCCTTTTAGTCTTAAGAGAGACATCACCCCTGCCAGCACCTTGGTGAAGACCCTGGGGGCCGAAGTGAGGCCGAATAGGAGGGCCACGAACTGATAGTGCTGATTCAACAGCACAAATCTGAGGAACTTTTGGTGCCCCGAAAACACCGGCACGTGCAGGTAAGCGTCCTTGATGTCCACAGATGTCATGAAGTCCCCTGGACGCAGCGAGGCAATGGCCGAGCGCAGGGTCTCCATACGAAAATGCCTGCTTCTGACAAACTTGTTTAGGATTTTCAAATCCAGAATGGGTCTGACTGACCCGTCCTTTTTGGGGACCGTGAACAGGTTGGAATAAAACCCCATGCCCCTGTCTCTTGAGGGGACCTCGCAGATGACCCCGAGCTCCAGAAGGTCCTGCACAGCCAGCATCAAGACCCGAGCTGAGGCAGGATCCTGCGAGATCCGAGACCCGACGAACCTGGTAGGGGGCAGCACAGCGAATTCTATCTTGTAACCGGAGGAGACTATCTCCTGAATCCACCGGTCTGGGACGAGGCGTCTCCAGACATGCTCGAAGTGCTGTAGACGTCCCCCCACCCTGACGGGCGAGGGCGCCCCTTCATGCCTGGGGGGTCTTGGGGGGGGCTTTGGGCTTGGGAGCCCAGGAGGAGCCTGGGCGGCGTCCTCTGTTCTTGTTCCAGGGTTCTGAGCGCGGCCCAGAGAAGGGGGACCAAGCAAGGTAGGGGGGTCTACCTTGCTTGGTCCCCCGGCAGGGGGTAGAATGGGAGCTTGGACCACGACAGGGCCGAATCTGACGTTTGCGCTGGGGCAGTTTGCCCCCTTTGGCAAAGATGTCTAATCTTTCTCCAAACAGGCGCAGTCCCTTGAACGGAAGCCCCGTAAGGGCCTTCTTGGCGACATTGTCAGCAGCCCACTGGCGGAGCCAGACCGCGCGGCGTATGGCTACCACCAGAGCAGAGGATTTAGCACTCAGTTTAATAGCATCGTCCGATGCAGATAGGATATAATTCACAAAGGTCTCACAGGTGGCCAGAGCATTGGCGGTATCAGAGGGCAAGTCATCCGCCCCTTCCAGAGCAGACTTAACCACAGTTCTGAGCACCACCGCCATGATGGCTAAGGCGCAAACCGGGTGGAGCGACGCTCCCCAGAAGACAAAGGCGTGACAAGCCAATTGATCAACTCGCCGATCCTCTAGGTCCCGCAGCGTAGTAGTGTCAGGGGAGTGCATAATAGAGGTATTGGACAGACTCAGGATCGGGGCATCGACTTCGGGCGGCGATGTCCAGCACTTAACCAGATCGGCAGGAAATGGATACTTCTTATCCACAGCCTTGGGAATCCCCTGGAGTTTACTGGGATGTTCCCACTCCCTCAGCACTAGGTTATTAAAGTGAGTTTGTTCGGGAAACTCCAACCGCACCCTAGGGGTATGAAACAGATCGCCCGGCTGCCGGGGTGCCGCGGGAGGGGGAGAGAGGGATAAGACATCAAAGATCTGGGATAACAGTCTGTCAATGTCGTCCTGGGAGCCAGGATCAGAACCAGACTCCTCCTGACTCCTGGGCTCGTCCTCATAGGATCCTGAGTCAGATAGGAGTTCCCCTTCCTCTGATGGGGACTGAGCATAGGAAAGCAGCACCACATCAGATTCTACAGGGAGAATAGTAGCTTCAGGGTTCAAGTGACGCTTCTTGGCGGTGGCCTTGCGCGCCATGGAGCCAGCGATAAAGCTTTCCACACTGGCCAATCTAGAGGCCAAATCAGCATGAGAATCCCCACTAGAGTTGGGGGTTATGCTCAAGCTTGGGGGAGTAGGGGAAATAAGGCGAGGTGCGGGCCCAGCCTCGGAAGAGGTGGGGAGACGGGCTAGCGCCTGTTGAGCACAAGGTACGCAGACACGTGACTTGTCACTGCTGCTAGGTGAAACCCCACAAGCTGCACACAGACGGGCTTGTCCCAGAGGGACCCCGTTCGCGATGTCCTGGGATGCCTCCACATGGTGATTATTAACTTCAATGTGCCAGTAGGGATTGACGCTTTAAGCAACCCTGGATGCCCCTATAACCCGCTGGGAAGTGGGAGTAAAAGCTGAAAGCTGGTCTGGACCGGGCGCTACGTCGGACTAGGGGAAGCCACCGGAGACAGCTGTCTGGAAGACACAAGGGGAAGAGGGGTGTCAGAGCCGAGCGCGAGGAAACTGCTAGAAAAAGGGTCGCCCGCGAGGGCACTTACAGTCAGCGAGGGGAGGACCGTCTTCGCCACGCGCATGCGAGAAGGAAATGGCGCCCAGCGAACCTCGAAGGGCGGGCAATAGCGGCCGATGACGCGGAACGCGCCAGGCGGAACCACGCCTCCCCCCAATCAGGATAGAATGCGGCTACGTCAGCATCACTTCAGCGAAGAGGACGAAGTGAGGAAGGGAATTTGAAAAACGCCATAGCTTCCCCAAAGCGTGCTGCTGAGTGCGCGTAGGGCACAGTAAAACGCTGCGGTCAGTTTAACATTAAACAAGTAAAGCACGCTCTGACACCCAGAAGTTGTAAGGGACTAAGGTGTACTAGGGCAAGGAGTTGGCCATCAACACACAGCCCCCCCCCCTCTTTTTCCCCCCCTAACGG